>CM043020.1:93144279-93244471 GCA_023690525.1 Holotrichia oblita | reverse complement strand
GGCATTCACCACTGACACATCAATAAAATAAAATAAAATCCGACGCCACCACTTTTCGGACTTTCGATCAACCTCGTACAACATCTTCAGCATGTCCATTTTATCGACATATCCCATATGTGTATTATATTTCTTTACTAATTTGGGGCAAGTAAATTCCTGCGTGGTACCATCCTTTTGTTTCCGTGTGATCGTTTCCGTTTTAGTTGGAACCAAATAGTTACTCAAAAAAGCACAGCTCTGTTGTCCATTCATTTTAGACAGACAAGTCCATCGCTGCTTACTCGCCAACCACACTCACCTCTCTTCAATTTCTTGTCATCAACCACGTTTACATGCAGGTAAGTTTTGTCTCCCCTTCCTAACTGTTCCACCGGCATACATCATTTCAGTAGAGACGTGGCAGCCTTTTCCTACCAATGGTCTTGTTAGGTCACTAACCACCCTATATAGTACCTAAACTTTTTTCTATTATTTTATTCATCTTCCCGGTATAAATCTGAAATTGACAAACGTAACCAGATTCCTCTGCTCTAATCCAAACCTTGTAGCCTCTTTTTATAGGTTTTTAAGCATGTACTGTTTAAGATGGCTGCGCCCTTTAAAACGGATCATTGATTCGTCAATACCTTGATTTTTGCTGAGATCGAGAGAGTTCATAAATGTTTCAGAGAGTGCATCTAAGACAGATCTCAACTTATATAATTTATCAAAATTAGGTGACCCTCCGCTAGGCTGCAACTCGTTGTCGTTTAAGTGGATATGGGCTAATAACCACATAAATCTATCTCTTGACATTGTTCAGCTGATAAAAGTATCTCTAAGTTTTTTTATACCCATTAGTAAGTTTACGGCTATAAATGTTTTAATTTCTTTCAAATTCGTAGTTGTAAATCTATTTGCATTACCACCGCTTTTTTGTAGTGCATACAGATTTGTTTGAGGTGCTATATGGTTCAAGAGGTGGTCTGGAAAATTTGAAGAAACATGTGTGTGGGAGTTTCAACATCATCATCATAATTTTTAATCCAAAACGTTCATCGAATATTTTTAGATTCTGCAGGCAATTTGATGAAGATTTAGTCCATACAGTTTTTTTTTGATATTTCTCAGGCTCGAATAACGGAAAGTGGAACTTCATCATCGCTATCCTATGATGCATTTTCAAGTTCGCCGTCTTCAGGCAAAGAACTGCCTTGATCAAAAATGATGAGTATAGACTCTCAGAATTTCTAGCATTTACTAATTCATCCTTTAAAATATCATCGTCACTAACATCACCAAGCTCCCTGTTATCGTCAACTGGTATTTCTTCCACAAAATCGAAGAGATTACCACCAAAAACGAAATAAAATTTCTACATACTTCTAATTCCTAGTGGCTCCATGATGAACCCACCAGACAATTTTTTTGGAAATTCACACTGTTTTGACTTAATAATTATTAGTAATATCAAACTTTGTGAAGATTTTCGATTTAACAGTTCAGAAGATAATTTATAAATATACGTTTTTAACGCTACGTTAGATATTGTAATTGCACAATTAAAAGATAGATTTTCAAGTTTTACTGAAATAAATAAATTATTTGAAGTAATTTTCCCAGAAAATTTAAAACAATTATCTGATGATGAAATAATTGATTTAAGCCAACCTTTACTAGGCAAATATACTGACGATTTAACCGCAGATTTTAAGCCACAGATACGAACTTTCAGGAAAATCTTAAAAAAACCAGTATGAAAATATTAATTCGGTATTTGAATTAGGAGAATTAATATTTACAGAGTACTCTATTTTTAGTTTGGCATTTCCGTAACTTTGTACCGCTCTTATTTTGTTCTTCACATATCAACTTCTAGCTTCGAAAGATCATTTTCAAAACTAAAACTTATTAAAACATATTTAAGAAACTCTCTGGGGCAGAAGTTCTTATAAAATTTGGCGATTTTGAGCATTGAAAATGAAAGAGCACATAAATTAAATTTAAGTGAAGTAATTAGCATCTTTGCTTTAATAAAAGCAAGAAAAGTTTAGATAAAGTAAATGAACTATGTTTGTAAACCTAAACCTTATATTTGATTTGTACTGTATGTTTTTTGGGTTTGTAAACTTAAAAGAATCTAAGAAAATGCATTTAATTTACTATAAGCAATTAATTAATTAGTTTATTTATTTATCTATATAATAAATGTATTTAATCCTATAAATGGTATTTTTTTTCGTTTTCTGTGTCCTTTATTTATCAAAAAAAAAAATTAAAATAAACAAATAAAAATGGTAAGTATTAAATAAGGACCCATTATTGGTACTTGGCTCGTGGTTCCCTCTAAGTCATGGGCATTTTATTGGCTCCGACTCTATTTTTAATGTTCATAGTCGGCTTACCAAGGACCCCAACGGCCTACGATACAGCGTTGGACTCTGCCTTCAGGGACGAAAACATAATACAACACACACTCTAAACCGTTCTTGACGCGGTACTGGAGTGATCCTACAGATGGCGAGTTAAAATGCGTGGCAGTAAGATTTACCGAAAGATTGGGCTCCATCTGATAATATTATTGTTGACAATTTGAGGTTTTAAGTAATTTACTTGCTCTTGTGCAGCAAAAGTTTGCTTTCGTTGAGGACCAAATTTTATCTTTTCACGACGTATGGCTTCTTGTCATGGTCAAGTATGACGAACATTCGCATCAAACGCCTCAAAACTTTGTAGAACAGTATCAATCATCAAACATTTTGCAATCCAACTCGTAATGAAAACACTAGAAAGGATCGAAAGATCTGGAAATTCTCTCGTGAGTTAAGCTGAAGGTCTTGCCCCCCACCCAGGGTGAACATCAAAAGAGTTCTCTTCATCAATGACGGCATCATTTTGAACTAGCCAGAACTGTAAATTTAATTCCTCTAAGAACAACGATTTAAATTTAAAAAAATGTCATTGGTAATGTTAACAATTCCCAACTTTTTGATTAAATTGATCAAGTATGCAATAAAAAGTTGAAATTATATAATAATACTTTTCGTGTTATTAAAACATATATTCAGTGATATGATCGTATCGTATCGAGACCGTTGTTGTTGTTCGAAACTCGACTAATATCCAAAAATGTGGAACTTTCAGCGAATTTCAATTTTAATCAATCGCTCCTGGAAATTTTTCGTATCGGAAGCAATGCTCACGGTGATACGGTGATATATATTTTACCATAATGGAATAAAGTTTTCCAATTAAACCAGTATGTTTGTCCATTGGAGGCGCGAATTACGAGACGCTGAACGTGGTATTCGATCCCCTTTCGAAAGTTATATGTACATATATTTTTTTCCTCTCAGTTATAGGCGCACCGAAAACTGAACCATGAAAAAGCTATTCGAAAAATACGTTCTCCAGGTTATATTACAATTTATTGATGCAACGTTACGAGGATTCCGTTTACCTAATAATACGCGGGTATGGTATCGATTTGCCTGACTTATAATGGGCCTTTTTCCGAGTAGTATCATATTTTGTTTACGGACAATTCGAGTTAGTTTTTATGTATAAAAAAAATTGTCTGGAATGGAAAGATGAATTTATTTAAGTGGGATACGAATACATAAACAAACACTAAGTTTGAATCGTTTAATTATTGTAAAAACTATTACTCACAAAAAATACATCTACCATCTTCTTTCTTACTTCCACCACTACTCCCACGTAGATCGTACGAACAGTGGCGTACCGATCCCACATTTATATGATAAAAATAATAATCTTTTTAATATCCCATTATTTTATTGAACAAGTTATATACGAAAAATTGTGATCAGATTAGTACCAGCAAAAAGAAGAGGTTAACTAACCAATAAAATTACTATCAGAAGGGTCCTGTAAAGTCTGTAGTTTGTACAGATTAAACAAAACAGCGCAAAGCCAACAAACTAAAGAAATCAAGGTTGCGTTTCTCGGGGTTGTACGGGGGTGGAATGGGTATTAAAACATAGCTACTTTAATTCCAGTTCACCACCGTTAAACGGAAGAGATTCACAATGAAATCGAAATTCACTTTTAAGTTGTCTCGAACCTTTCGAACTTATATGCAACAGGAATCTGTAATTATATAGACACAGTACTGTACGCGAAACTGTTTGCAAACATTTTAAAAACAATTCAGATTTAGATATGTCAAATCGCTTGAAAATGACACAATCAAAACACTATTTATTTCTTCTTCCTTAAGTATAGGAATTTGCAACAGAATTTCAATGCATTCGAGTTGGAAGCTCACAATCCATTCTGTGAGAGACTTCATGTTCGTTTTAACCGTAAGTTGTTTTTTTTTGTATAGTTCGTATTATCTTTACGAAAAAATACTACGAAAATTTTGAAAAAATGTGTATTTAAATGCACATCATACATACAATCCTAACAATTTGTTAAATCTTCTACAAAATATTACCTACCAAACCATCAACAATCGGAACAGTTCCAATATAAATGCATTTTCTGGCTTTCTGCAGCCATTAATTAATTCAAACGAGATATAAATTAGATTGAGACTGACCTCTTGAGACTCTCATAGACGTCAACCTCTCTAATCGGTTGATAGACCCTCACGAGGGTATGTGGTGTCAGGGGAACTATGCCATTAGAGCACCCACCCAGACAGAATCCGAGTGTCAAAACAAAAAGAGAGAATCTGACGAATATAAGAGGTGTAGAGGTACAACTCGCACTAAAGTATACCTCGTTGCATCAAAGCAAAATTTGAGTTTGAATTAGCGTTCATATCAGGTAGATCATATTGTTAAATTGGAAAAAAACTAGTAGAATCTATCGATTTGTCTGGAGAAATATGTTATTGAAAATGAAACTTTAGCTAACTTCATTGTAATAAAGTTAAAATCGATAAATTCTACTATCACATCTAAGAAAATAATTTAAAATTAAGATGCATTTGCATAGGATGCTGACAATTTGTCGTAAGCTCGAATCTTCTGTAGAGATTCCCCTACCGAAGCATCAACAGCAAGCACGCAGACGAGACAAACGTAGCTGTCATCGCGGACAAATCACAGTATGCGACCAAAATATACAAGAAACGATTAATACGAAAACAATCCAAACCACCTTCACGTAGATTAGAGCAAACATACCATTCCGACCAGTAGTCAACACGAAACGATTTACCAAACCATCAACAATAAGACAAAGATCTCCTTAAGTAGCTTAACATTAATCTCAAGACGTGGATCAACATTCAACGCAATACCCAAACTTTCTATATGAACCGACCTACCAAAACATCAACAATAAGAACAGTTCTAATATGAACGCTTTTTTTTTGGCATTCTACAGCCATTAATTAATCCAAACGGGATATAAATTAGATTGAGACTGTCCCTTTTGAGACTCTCACGGACGTCAAACCTCTCTAATCGGTTGATAGACCTCACGAGGGTATGTGTTGTCAGGGTATGCTATTAGAGCACCCACCCGGACATAATCCGAGCGTCAAAACAAAGAGGAGAATCTGACGAACACAAGAGCTGTAGAGGACAACTCGCACTAACGTACATCTCGTTGCATCAAAGCAAAACTTGAGTTCCAACTAGCGTTCATATTAGGTAGTTCCTTCAGAAACCCAAATCTTCTATAGGAACCGACCTACCAAACCATCAACAATAAAACAAAGATCTCCTTCAGTAACTTAACACTTATTTCAAGACGTGGACCAACATTCAACGCAATACACAAACTGAACGACCTACCACAAACAATAAGAGTTCTCTTAAGTAACTTAACACTTATTTCAAAACTTGGACCAACATTCAAACGCAATATCCAAACCTTCTATTGAAACTGACCCTTTTGAACTCATCACACAATGAGACAAAGATCTCCTAATAACTTAACACTTATCTCAAGACTTGGACCAACATTCAACGCAATATCCAAACCTTCGATATCAATCGACCTACAAACATCAACAGAAGACAAAGATCTCCTTAAGTAGCTTAAATCTATCTCAAGGCTTGGACCAACATTTAGCGCAATATCCACCTTCTATCGGACCTAGCAAACCATCGTTGAACAAAGAAAACTTGATTCCAATAACTTAACACTTCATATTAAGACTTCCAACATTCTAACGCAAACCCAAACCTTCTATAGGAAGATCGACCTGTCAACTAGTAAGACAAAGATGTCCTTGAGTAACTTAACACTTACCTACAATGGTGGACCAACAATCAACCAACATTCAATATCCCACCTACCAAACCATCAACAGTAAGATAAACATCACCTTAAGTAGCGTAACACTTATTTCAAGACGTGGACCAACATTCAAAGCAAACCCAAACATTTTATAGGAACCTACCTACCGAACCATCAACAATAAGAACAGTTCTAATATGAACGCTTTTTTTGGCATTCTACAGTTTTAATTAATCCAAACGGGATAAAATTAGATTGAGACTGTCCCTTTTGAGACTCTCACGGACGTCAAACCTCTCTATCGGTTGATAGACCCTCACGAGGGTATGTAGTGTCAGCGGAACTTGCCATTAGAGCACCCACCCGGACAGAATCCGAGTTCAAAACAAAAGAGAGAAACTGACGAACACAAGAACTGTAGAGGGAGAACTCGCACTAACGTACACCTCGTTGCATCAAAGCAAAATTTGAGTTCGAACTAGCGTTCATATTAGGTATCTTCCGACTATTACACCCCAGCCATCATCTCCAGTAATAATGCGATTCGAAAATTAACCACCTTCTGTTTTGTATCGACGGAGGAAGGACAACACAATTTATCTTCCATTCGTAATTTAACGAGAAACGATTCCCAAAATTTTAGTTAAACTACAAGAATTCAATTCGTCCGATGTAAAATAACACAACCGTCTCTATAGATGTTACCTCTACCGTTGTCGACGGTCAACTGAACCGCTATTCAACGTCATGCGCGAGTTTGTCGACCTTAAGTCGTTCAAATGTTATTGTGACGTCAATGTGACGTCAACCGGATGTTATAAAAAAATGTCATTAAGTCTGTATTGTTGTTATTTCGTAATTATGTCATTTTATAATGTATCGGGTAATTAAAAGTAAATAGAAAGAATAAATTATGTTCTATTCTAGAGAAAGGGAGCGATATACAGGGTGTTTCAATAGTGTGGTGTCGGTCGGTATCTCGATACCTGTTGAAGATTGAAAAACTTTTAAAATGAAAGTTTTGATTCTTAAAGGGGGCGATAGCTTAAAATTGCTTTCGTTTATACAGGATGTTTCGTTTATACAGCCTTTAAAATGCAAAAATGCATATGACAGGAACGGCAGTGGTTCTTTAGTTGCAATTAGTATACAATGCAATTTCGATTTTCCCATAATATAAACTTCCTTTAGCACACTCTACACGTTTATATTTAAAAACATGCATGCAAGTAGCTAAATAAGCAACCAGCAACGTTTTAATAACACTTAGGATAAAGTTTGATTTTGGAAGCATAATAAAAATATACCTACGTGAAAAATACCAGCAAGATACAGTTCATTACTTTTTTTTTGCATTGCATATGCATAGTTTCGTCATTGTTAAACCAGATACATTGCACATGCTAAGTTGTGCAATCGCTACCTATTCCCTCACTTTTTATGCAGCGTCCGGCATGTGTCCGGATTAAAAATGTCAAAAGTGTACCTACGTCTTTAGTAGTCACCATGTGATCAACACCCTACTACTTCCATATAAAATATAATAATAAAACATAACTAACGAGTTGATTCGAAATTATAACAACGAAATTGTTAATTGTTCTGTTGCTTCTGTTGATGTGTCTTCAGCAAACATTACTGTTATGTTTCTGAGGGCATCAAGTAGGTCGTACCTCATTCCCTTTCGAGCGATGGTCAGAGTGACAGATACGCTTCCTAGAGCGTTCCTCGGAGTATCTGGACGATTCCGTTAATTAATCAGAATGGTATTCAGATGAAGACGAACAATGTGTTTTGCTCGACTGGTGGTATGCCATCTAATTTGAAGAACTGGGAAAATTTGATTGGGGGTAGGTAACACATTTATGCTTGCAATGAATCTCATGCTTGACTATGTCAATCACCACATTGATCTGTTCACCACGATCAACACTACTACAATAACCTGGCTAATCTTGATTGGAATTCTTACACATGTTTGGAACGGATTGTATCCCGAAATTTGGTGACTTGTTGTAGAGGCTTTGGCTGACATAGGATGTTGGAGGAGTTTGGACAACACGACAGTTTCCATGTTTGTCTGGCTTGAACGGGGACCACAACCAATATTTTCTGGATACCTGCGATACTTGCTGGCAATAGCCAGAAAGCCACATGTGGAACAAAATAAAAGAGAACTAACTTACCATTTAACAGTTTAGAAGCCTGGATGAGTCGAAGTCCGGATTTTAGACAAACTAAAGAAGTGTAGGATAGGAGTTAGTTAAGGATCAGATCTCACTGCTCCACAGAATTGTTCTTAATCTCGGAGAAACAACCGAAAGCAATGGCCACAACAACTTGATGTATTAAAGTTCAAGCTGAAATAGTAATAAGACATGATAAAAATATTTCTGAGAGGGGCAGGGTCAGCGCAACTCCAAACGTAAGATCTTTAGTGGGCAAGGTCGGAAGTAGCACATGACCTAATTCTACAAAGCAATCTATCACTGCTAGGTTAGATAACTTTGTTGGGTTTTTAATAACTTTTGTCATTGCCGACAAAATGAGATATCACATATGTATGTATATTAGAGAAGAACATTCAATCAAGCAACTTTTCTCTCACATAATTCCGGATGTAAAATCGGATGCGAATATCTATATCATTTTTTTTTTCTTTTATATTCAAGGGACGTACGTATAATTTGACGGGTGGGAAACGCATAAAAAATATAAAAACTGCTGCCATAACACGCGTTATAAATATTTCATATACACAACAGATGTCTCTCGGATTCAGATCTAAGTAATAAAACTTAGCGGTGGTGTGACTATAAAAAATTTACGATCAAGGAAAGGGAATGATTCTTTGTCGGAAGTTGCAGACGAATCATCTGCCTTCAAGTTGAACTATCGGTATTATAAAATATGTACGAAATTAATTTTATTTCGTTAGAAATTGTGCGGAAGCAAATGTGTTAAACTGCGTTTTCACTTTACAATATTGCATCGTTCAGTAACAAACATTTGCGCCTTATCAACCCAATAAACCGTGAGTTATAAGCGTATTTATTTTGAACTTGAATGTGGAAAACTATTAACTAATGTTGCCATTACCCGAAACATGATGGTGTATAGTGTTTTGGTAAGTGCTTAACCGCTCCTGTTTTGCAAATACAGGCATATACATACATACATCCATATACATCGTATTATATTTAATAACTGAAAATAGCCTTGGTAATAATTTATTACATCCATTTCCCCATAGTATACTATCTACATCGTTTAATCTCCAGGGCGGGATCCATTAGTGCAGTCCTTTATTAAAGGCTTATAATTTAGTAACGCATTAATTAAAACTAAATCAATTGTTAGCATGGTTTATCTCTACCTAATTCTACTGAAAATAAATACGAATTTAGTACGGATGCATATAGAATCTAGTGCTCGGAGTTGTTACCTTTATGCAATCCTATATAAATGTAAATGTATAGGTTTTTCCATGAAACAGTTATTGCCCGAAATTAGCTACCTATTGTATTTCGTAGGAAACTGAGCGTTTTATTAATAGGATAAAAAACAATCAAATGTGTACGTGTCAGTCGTAATTAAAGAAGTAGACTTCGACAAAATGACTATAGATAGATTGTATGTTGGAATTTCAGATATACTCTAAAAATATATTTCTATATTAGTTAGTATTGACGTGTTTTAACTAAATCTGACAGGCTTGGCGGATCATCGATCAATAAGCAAATAGAAAAACTAAAATAACTTCTAACTTCCTTTAATTTCCATATTTTAGAATCGTATAGTTGTCATTTCTGTTTTGCTTTGTAGATGGGGTTACTTTTTGGTTTAAACCAGGGGTGTCCAACCTTTTGCCTGTCTTGGCTCACTTTGGAAGGAAAGGATTGTATCGGGCCAGATATAAAGTACACTAATACTATACAGGATGTTCCTAAATATCATGTACATAAGGAAGGGGGTAATTATTTGGTTTATTTTGTGCCTAAAATTTCATATAAACATAGGTCCGCAAACGCTTCGTTACCAATCTGCAGGGTGTTGAAATTTCAAAATTTTTCCACTTTTTACTGTATAGCTCCTACAGTTTTTGAGATACTTTGCTCAAATTTGGAAGGTAGGTTACGCTATAAGGCCTGCATCGTTAGCCATGCCAAATGATGATGCAAATCTACAGGGTAATAATTTTTTCGGGGTCATGCCCTCTTTCCTCACCCTGAACTTTTTTGCGATGCGCCACTGCTAGATTCTAAAATACGCAATAAATTTTCTGTCTTGTTTAGAAACTTTTTGATCTCTTGTATTTTTTTCTTATCTCTGGCCGTTATCGAGAAAAAAATAGAAAACAATTTTCTGTAATTCGCCAGAGAAAATTCAATTTTTTAAAATGGTCTAGCAGGCTCTGGCTTTATTCAGATAATCACTTGAATTTATTAATTTTAAGAGTTAAGGTGCTACTACCTGTTAAAAAATAGGATGACCCAGTTTTTGTATCATTGTTTTATTACAATACAAAGTAACGTAACTAGTAACAATAAAAACCCTAATTAATAACAATGACAAGGAAACTATGCTACAATAATTGTTGAAAGTGTCCTCCTCCAACCCTCATACAGGCGTCCGCTCTTCTTCTCATTGATGCTCGCACTCTCAAATACTCCTGGAGTATTTCTTATCGTTTCAAATCTATTGATTATTCGATTTCGTAAGTCATCAACAGTATTCGCAGGTGTTGTATACACTAGAGATTTGAGATGTCCCCACAGGAAAATCTATACTATTTAAGTCAGTGGACCTAGGGGGCCAAGGCTGAGGTCCACCTTGTCCTATCCACCTATTCTCATATACTTCATTTAAATACTCCCGAGCCAAAATAGAAAAATGTGATGGGGTGCCATCGTGCATATACCACATTTGATTTATAAGTAAAAGGGGCAAGTCTTCAAGTAATAAAGGCAATTCATTCTGCAAAAACAGCCTGTATGACTGACCAGTAAGTCGATTAGGCAAAAAACAAGGACGAATCAAATTATCTCCAATTATACCACCCCATACATTTAATGAGAACTGTTCTTGAAAATGCGTTTGTACAATTTCACGTGGATTTTCATCAGCCCACGTGTGGTTGTTGTGGAAATTCATAATTGAAGTCCTTGAAAAATTCGCTTCATCGGTAAAGAAAATTTTACAATTAAAAATGCGGTCTGCTGCTAGCTTATTAGGGTACCATTGGCAGAAATCAATCCTTAAAGGAAAGTCTCGGGGAAGAAGAGCCTGCACTCTCTGAATGTGGTAAGGGTATAGCAGGGAAACACGTAGAATACGCCAAACAACTTGATGACTAATATTTAAATGTTCACTGATTTTCCAGTTTCTCCAAGACGCCTATGAATATTTGAAAATATTCGATGATCGGGTATCATTCTATTGGGATAGCGGTCCATGTACAGACGCCTGGCTTCTCTTGCATTTCCATTCGCAAGGCCCTAGATAAAATGCATGTCAGCCATTTCAGAATTAGTGAAATTTGGCATATTTACAAAATTATAATGAGTATTTAAAACATTTTTATACCTTACAGTTTGCAATTTAAAACTTTACTTATACAACCACAAGTTACGATTTCTAATTTCAGTTGTCAAATTAATAAACTCAAGTGATTATCTGAATAAAGCCAGAGCCTACTAGACCATTTAAAAAATTTTAATTTTCTCTGCAAATTACAGAAAATTGTTTTCTATTTTTTTTTCTCGATAACGGTCAGAGATAAGAAAAAATACAAGAGATCAAAAAGTTTCTAAAAAAGACAGAAAATGTATTGCGTAGAATCTAGCAGTGGCGCATCGCAAAAAAAATCAGGGTGAGAAAAGAGGGCACGACCCCGAAAAAATTATTACCCTGTAGATTTACATCATCATTTGGCATGGCTAATGATGCAGGCCTTATAGCGTAACCTACCTTCCAAATTTGAGCAAAGTATCTCAAAACTGTAGGAGCTATACAGTAAAAAGTGAAAATATCTTGAAAGTTCAACACCATGCAGATTGGTAACGAAGCGTTTGCAGACCTATGTTTATATGAAATTTTACGCACAAAATAAACCAAATAATTATCCCCTTCCTTATGTACATGATATTTAGGAACACCCTGTATATAATTATAGCTAATAATTTGAAATATTTAGATTTTAAATTTAAATAATATCTGCCACCATTTTTAAGCGTGTTTGTTTGCGGTTACTGATATAGAAAATATACATTTCTGTGTAATAAAACTTCAATATTTTTATTATAGTCTTTAATACAGAAGTAAAAGAGAAGATGGTAAGACAAAACTAATGCGATATTTGACATTGCTTTTGAGAAACTAATGCATCAATATTTGGTTCGATGGGAAATAGTTGCAATTCGAAGTGAATTCTCAAGATGTTCAGATATTTTGATTCTAATTTTACTCTTAGTATGCTTCATTCGTGAAAATAGTTGCTCGCAAATATAAGTGCTGCCAAAAAGCGATGACATGAATAAAGCGTGATTGTGAAGCGAAGGATATTTCTCTGGGAAGATAGGTCTTATAAAAGTCAAGTAAAGAGACACGACAAAAAGTTTCTTTGAGTTGTATATCAGGTTGCAACTCTATAGATTCCATCTGATAATTCGCAGGTAACATATTTATGTCGACTGAAAATGGTATTGCAAATATACTGAAATATTCATTATTTTTCCGAAAATCCTGAAACCTATCTTCAAATTCCTGTATCAAATCGGAAAGCAGGGTTGCATATTTTTCGCAGTTCACAGGACCATGTTTAGCTAATGTATCGAAATGCATATAGTTGTTTGCTTTAATTTGAATTTGCCATAATTTCAGTTTCATTTGGAACGCTGTTACAGTTTGAAACATTGTATGGATAAGTTGATTTTCACCTTGAAGACGCATGTTTAACTCATTTAAATGTGATGTCAAATCCACTAAAAATGCTAGATCTGTAAGCCAATTTTCATCATCAAGTTCTGGAACAGATTTTGTTTTTGATGTCATAAACGACTTGATTTCATGTCGCAATTAAAATCTTTTCAACATTTTGCCTCGACTTAACCATCTTACTTCCGAAAAGTAAACAATATCACCACAATCAACATCCATAGTTTTTAGGAATTCCTGAGACTGGCGATGATTCAATCCTCTGGATCTTATGAAATTCGCAGTTTTGATGACAATTTGCATGACGTTATCCATTTTTAGGGCTTTCGCACATAAATTTTCTTGGTGTACTATGCAATGATACTTCATCAAACGTAAGTTTTGGGCGGCAATTGCATCGTCTTCTATTAATTTTACAAGTCCTTCTTTTTTACCTACCATTGCCGAGGCACCATCAGTAACTATACCAGATATGTTCGCAATGGACAAAGAAAATCGTTTTAACGTATCTTTGACTGCTTCGTATAAATCTCTTGACCTAGTTGTGTCTGTTAAAGGCACTAAAGCAGCCATTTCTTCGGTAAGATTATATTCATCATCAGTACCTCTAATAAAAATGGCAAGTTGGGCTGTATCTGTAGCATCAGTGCTTTCATCTATCGCCAAAGAATAAAATTTAAAATTAGCAGCTTTATTCTCCAAGCGTTTTTCAATAGATCTTCCAATTTGATCAACTCGCCGGGCTATAATAGTCTGGTGAGATAAGCTGATTTTGAAAATATCACCTTTTTTATCACGGCAAATTATATCTGCAACACTCTCCATACATTGCTTAATAAACTCACCGTCACTAAATGCTTTTGATTTTTTTGTGATTAAATTTGCTATCACGTAACTAGCTTTTACAAGTGAGTCCGTTTGAGTTGAAACTTTTTTTTTAAAGTTTGTTGAGAAGCCAGGCCTTTTTTTAGTTCTGGTATCTTATCGCTTCGACGCATTCCTCGATATGTATCGAATTTGGAAGCATGTTTTTGCATATAATGCCGTTTCAAATTATAATCTTTGAAAAACTGGCACAAATTCTCTACAAATTAAGCAAAGCGATTTGCCATTTGCTTCGACAAAAAAGTAATCAATCGTCCACTTTTCGTGGAACAATCTTCCTTCCGCTGTGATTTTTCTTTTCTTGGATTCGGATTTCTTTTGAGACGATGAAGAAGCCATACTAGAATTATTAATTATGGAAAAAATCCCATAATGAAGGTAAGTTTACAATCTTGTATTGGACCGCATTCGTAGGCTCCCTGGGCCGCATGCGGTCCGCGGCCCGCGGGTTGGACACGCCAGGTTTAAACTGTAATGTAAACTAGTCTTTTTTTAAAGTAAAAAAGTTTACAGAATCTACTTTTGGTACAATTCTGAAATTTTGCCTGTTGCATTTGTGGTGTAGGTTCTACTGTTTTAAAATATTTTCAACGAAATCTGACTTACGGTTATACCGGAAGTAAATAGCAACTTTGTTATTTTAAATACAATGGTATAATTTTTTTCAATGCAATCGATTCTACGCATTATTTTTAAACATTTTGTATTAGGTTTCCTATCTCTATATTCAACTGTTTCGAAGATATTTACAATTGTTCTTAATATTCTGCTATTTCACCATCTTAAAGAAAAATTAATATTACAACGCCCTTTGAAGCGTAAGGTATCAAACTTCGGCAAACGAAAGTAAAGGGTCATAGAGATTGCGAACTGTCATAACTTTCAACAAAATGTATACAGGGTGTGCAGAAATTAGCAACCAATTCAGATATCATCAAGCATCAAAAACTCCTTTTTTCAAATGGCAGAAGAAGTTCTACATCGATTCGCATTAAGGTCTCATATACCTATCTGTATTAAATTTTGAGTTATTAGAGATTATTGGTTCGAACTATAGAAAGTATAGTAATATCTGTTATTTTTTCTCGTAGTTAGCTATGAAAATAAAATATTTCCATTCCATATTTCAAATGAGTGACAGTTTTGTTGCTTTTCATTTACACCAAATCTTACTTGGTCTCAGTTAGCCACACTTTAATGTCATTCCATTTTCTCGTAATTAATGTATAAGTTAGTATAAAAAGAAGGAAGAAACTGTTCATGTAATTTATTATATTCTACCTGTTAGTTAACAGTAGAACCTATACCACAAATGCAACTGTCAAAATTTCAGAACTGTACTAAAGGTAGATTCCGTAAACTTTCTAACTAACGGGTTTCGTTTAAGACCCTGTATACAGATATTCTGCTTCTGTTCTCCGCACTAACTGGTTGCTGGTTGAAAACTTTTAAGCAATATTACGCATGGCTATAGACAGAAGGTCACGGTAACTCGACATGTCAACCACGCTATTGGCGAAAACCTTTGACGAGAGGACCCTTTACCCATTTTTGCTCATGAAGAAGTCACATACCGTTTTGTTCTACACCAACCGCAATTCATAGCCTTTACATTTGTTAGTGATCATTCAAAATGTTTAAGACAATTTCTGAGCGCGCTGACTATGAAGTGCGTTCTGTAATATGGTTTCTGAGCGCGTAAAATTTCGGCGCGCAATTCAAAATAAAAGACATGGAAATCTCAGACTTATTGTGTTGCTTCGATCTCGCACCTTTTAACTACCAATAGCGTGATATTTTTTCGCTACCTATCGAGGACGAAAAGAGTGATCCAAACTGGAAGAAGGATTTATGTCTAACACTTGGAAGAAAATTTCTTCTTCACAGGTTCTTTCGAAATCATTTCGGGGAATGCGGTAAAGAATTTTAATTACAGGGGCTTTCAGAAAGTACCGGATTGATGCATACAGTCTTAATTTTTAAATGTTAACGTAATTTCTATACCATTCGTAGATAAGATGGGATTTGTGCTGGTCGAAATTGGGTGTTGCCATGTTATCAATGACGTCATATCTTGAATGACGATTCTGTCACAAATATGGGTCGTATGTCTCGAAAAGTACCTTTGTTTAAAACAAAATCGACGTATCAGAGGATTTTTACGAAAAACTCAATTTTAGAAATAATGAATTTATTCGTTACTATTCGAAAGCACTGGTTTTGCAACTTGCAAATAAACATGAATATTTGCCTGTAGCTAATTTTAACAATCGGGGAATGAGTTTGATCGAAACATCAATGTGGAGATATCTAACCTTTGGCTTTAATAGTAAATGATAGGAATAAGTTTTTCATTTATTTATGTATTTTTTCAGCTTCATGCATCATTGGATTAGTTCCAAAACATATACAGGAAATACATTAAAGCTAAAAGCTATAATATAACGACGAAGTGAACCGCTATAAATAAAAATAAAAGCAGCCAATAGGGGGTGGAAAATAAAGATATTAGTCGGAAAATCAGAAAAACTTCCTGCTATTGACATATTACCTATAACAAGAAGAACACGAAACAGAAGTTCAGGTGCGAGAACGGTTAATTAAGTTAAACCGGAAACGGCATTAATCTCCCCTCCCTTTAGCCCTTCGAAAAGCCCGGTTGTGTTTCCTTACAAATGATACTAATAATAAAATTGATGCGGATCAAGAACTCTCTGGGCCCAACTTTGTGTGGATAAATTTAGTTCGCGGAACGTTGTTCATTTGTTACCATCGCTCGGTTTAGAGTGAAGTGAAGAGCCCGGGAATGAATGCGCCCTTTGAAAAGTTTTGTGTTCTCCGGTTATCGGTCGGTGCGCGTTCGTTGCGGTCTCTCTCGGTCCCCCAAAACAAGATGATGATGCTTAGACCTACGATTATCTACGTTTGTAGTTGTACGGGAACACCGGAGAGGAGACAAATTGTGATGGTTTTGCGGTGCACTTGAATATGATTGATTAATAAAAGTTTGACGACTCCTGAGAAAGATAATACATTTATTTTACGAGGTGTTATGATTTAATTCTGGTGAATGTATTAGAATGGACAGGCAAGCTGGGACAACGTTAATCTTATTCATGCGAAGTTTAGTCACATACAGGTTGGGTCAAAATTAAAAATTAGTAAAGGATATTACTAATTTATTTTATACATATATCAATTTAAAGTACCAGAGTATTGTTTTATATAAATGTATATATTATTCAACAGTTATATATTCTATTTTTTTCATATCTTTCGTGCAGTATAAATATAATTCGATGCCCTGAAAAAATGAATAAAAGCTATATAAAAAACCACCCTTATAATCTGTGTTATAAATATTTCATATGGCCAACATATGTCTTTCCAACTTGGACGTAAGCAATAAAACCTAGAGGAGTGTTGTCATAAAAAATTTAGGATTGAGAAACCAAAGGACGAGGCGGGCTTTATGTGCTGACATTAGAATTTTACAACCTGTACACGAAATCAGTATGGAGCCATTATATGCGTAAGTAATAGCGAAATGAAATAGAAATCCTCAGTTAGATATATACGAACGACTGGGAATTCGAATTACGTTTATACATAAGCATTATATAAAATAGAATAAAAATAATATGTTAGGTATGATATATTTGAGTATACAGAACTTCTGTGTGTTAACAACACAAAATAAATAAACAAAATTCTGTTCTATTCCTCACTGAATCTCTTGGTGTTGAAATTAAACACAAAACTCACTATTTCACCCACAAAACATCATACATGGTGAAATAGTGCTTTTCAAGAAAGGAAACCTATCTAACCATCTATCTAAGAGAGATGCAAAATCAACTGGCTACTTTCATAATGAAGTCATTGGGTCTGAGGTCGTGGTTTTTTTCCGAAGCCTGGACGAGATATCTTTTAACCTTCTTGTCTCTTAATGAGAGTTGTCCAATCCGATCTCGTGAGTGGAGATGTTAAACGGACTGCAGAGGTGGGGGCTAGATTTGAGGTTGGCAGTCTTACAGATCTTCCAGAATACGCCGCATTCTCACCAGTGGTGGAAGTCTCTCAGGATCCAACTCCATAAGGTGTTGAATCTATAGATTCCCAGACCGATAGGCCTTTTCAAGGGTAGATCTGGTCAGTATCCTCGCGTTAGTACTCAATATTGGTTAGTACTCAATGTTGGTCTTGATCAATTTACTCGTTGGAAACAAACGTTCAACCGCTGAGTTTGAGTTTTCGAGCGTCGAAAAACCGATGAAATCAGGTCAACTGTGGGAAATGACGTTATCGTTCACGCTACACAAACAATCTTAAGAGTACAAGGAAAAAGAGATGCGTCGAAAATCCTGAAAGAAATAACAAATTATCCTAGTTGAGCGCACGAATATAGAAAAGCAGTCGACGAAAAAGGAAATAAAGATAGTGCTATTCCTTTGACACCACTACAATCTTTAACTATGTTCGTTGAGGCTGATCTAACAAGACGTCAGTATGAGATCATCCGAAACACAAATAAGGCATTTTATTCGCCATATTATTTATTGTTACAAGCAAAACAAAAATGTTATCCACCAAAGGAATGCTAACGGGTGACTGGTACCTGTGCGGAAAGCAGCTTACAGAGCTTTATTGACAATACCGTTGCACAGCTATCAACTTTCTTGGAAGAAGTGGTATTGACACTTAACAAAGAAGAAAAAAATTCTTTGTATATACAATAATGCAATTTTTCCCAAACGCCAATTTAATAAACATATTTTTATATAAAAATATGCCGTCCCGAAGTGGAGTCGAACCACCATGTAGGGCTATCGCGGCTCTACCGCAAACCGTTGCGACCACCGGGGGCTTCGACTACACAAGTAAACTTCACAAATATATGCGAACGAGATGTTATAATGACCCACGACATACGCCAAGAAAATAATACACTTCGGTGTCAAAAATGTTGCCTATCCTAGGTCATTATAACATCTCGTTCGCATATATTTGTGAAGTTTACTTGTGTAGTCGAAGCCCCCGGTGGTCGCAACGGTTTGCGGTAGAGCCGCGATAGCCCTACATGGTGGTTCGACTCCACTTCGGGACGGCATATTTTTATATAAAAATATGTTTATTAAATTGACGTTTGGGAAAAATTGCATTATTGTATTTACATACGCCAAGAAAATAATACACTTCGGTGTCAAAAAAAATTCTTTGTATATAATTTGTAAATGGGGTTGTGATGGCTCCCAGCAAGCTCAATACAAACAAAAATTCGATAGTGATAGTGAATCAGATGCAAATTTATATTTGAGCTCATTTGTGCCCCTTTGAATAGTATGTGGAAATGATAAAAAAAAAGTTATCTATCAGAATCCCACGCCCTCGTCCCCACGATTTTGCCTTCCAATAAGATTTCGGTTTGTAAAAGAGTCTACTGACGTGACAAAAGAAGAAATAAGATACGTCGCAAAGTCTGTGAAAGCGCTGAAACCCACAGAAATAAATTTGAACCAAATAAAATTCTCATTTGAACATTTTTTTGTGATGACTGTGACCGGAACGAAGTCTACTAGTCAGTGCTATATTTGTGGTGCAACTTCAGAAAGACTTTATCTGTAATGTTAGATAAAAAGGAAACGTCAAATTTAACTGGTGTTATTTTTGGGCTTTCTGGAAAGGGAAGACTGATGAAGAAAAACAACTAAAACAACAAAAAGCACATTCAAGAAAGATTTCGGATTGAGACTGGATTATTGGTAGACATGCCCAAAACAAATTTCGGAAATACCAATGATGGTAACACCAGTAGAAGGATTTTCGAAAATCCCCATTTGGCCGCAGATGTAATCGGAATAAACTACTACGTAATTAAAAGATTAAAAGTCATATTGGAGACAATTTCAAGTGGACATAAAATTGATTCACAGAAATACGACTGTTATACCAAAAAGACAGCAAAATTATACATAAGCTTTTATGCATGGCACCCTATGACTTCGACCATGCATAAAATATTGACACATGGTGTCTACACATTATAATAGAAAACGTTTTGCTACCAATAGGTCAGCTATCAAAAGAAGCCACAGAGGCCCGGAATAAACACTTCCGTGTATGTCGCGAAAACTTTGCTAGGAAATTTTCCAAAGAACAGTGTAATCTTGATGTGTACCACAGATTACTACTGAGTTCGGATCCATTTATAAGCAACCCGAGGCCTAAGAAGAGATCAATCCCAAGAAGATTTTGCCCAGATTTTGTTTCCTAGAGAACCTCATTGTCTAATTTGTGATGTCGTCAACCGATCTTTGCAGTCATCGGCCAATACGAGCGTCATTCCTTGATGAAAAATATATAGTGGTGTCGTCGCCGTCTTGGTGAGTCAAGCCTTGGGAGAGAGCGAGATATCGCTGGCAAAAAGAAGGAACAGTTCTGGGCCCAACAGGGAACGCCAGTCCTCATCATCAGTAGAATGTGCAGAATATTTAAAGCAATAATTCTGTTTTTTTTTTCTGAAACAGTATGATTTTTTACAGAACGATCTACTGCTGAAGAAGCTACAAATATATTAAAGGGTTACTAAGAGGAATAAACAAATAGAGTTCTAATGAAATTACAATTTGTTGAAAGTAATTTATAAATTTGTTTTAACAATTAAATCAAATTCCAATCACCGATCCATCGA
This sequence comes from Holotrichia oblita, assembly GCA_023690525.1. NCBI lineage: Eukaryota > Metazoa > Arthropoda > Insecta > Coleoptera > Scarabaeidae > Holotrichia > Holotrichia oblita. The sequence continues at coordinate 93,223,755 of CM043020.1, read as the reverse complement.
GTTTACAGTATCCAGTTGATTAATAACAGAAGTAATCTTAATATTTCCGGAACCTATACATTCAATTAAATGCAGGTTGCGTACGTTATAGTTGATTCAGGATATACAGACAAACCTGTATTATTAGTAGGTCTGCTCATTTCGTCACCATATAATTAATGATCAATTTGGCTGTTATCGACATTGATGAGGTGATTAAATTTCAAATACCTAATCAATATACGTCAATATTAACTCATGAGGAAATCTAAATTTCATATTTCATCTCTATTTAATTAATTAAAAGTATTCATTAACTTGTAATCTTCAGCGTATTCAATTTAGTATTCCTTCTCTATGTGAAATAAAATACAACCCGGATATTTTAAAATTGATATCGGTTGAGGATATCAATAATATAAAGGTTTTCAATATACTATTGCATAGAGTAAATAAAACTTTCATTCCGAACAATAAATATATAATCGCAAAATGCGGATGGTGGTATTCATCAAACTTTCGTGTCATGTTTGAAAAATTAAAACTCCAGTTTCTCGATGCTTTAATTCAATATCGGCTGATTCCACGACTGTATCAATAAAACATGACCGGTAATTGGAAAAGTTTGTCCGGACATTGTGAATCTCGCCCTTTTTTTAATTTACTGGAATTTTTATTTTATTCAGTCGTTCTGATGCACAAAAAAAAACAATGAATAATAACACACTCAAATAATTCAATAGGGTAAATAACGTTTCCGAAATTAATATCTCGGATATTCAATATTCGCGAATTTATGGTGAAAACGAATGGAATGTAGTGTTGTTGTGGTATTATTGAAGTGTAATTAAATAAAAATTTGACAATAATATAACCTGTATGCTAAATTCCATCTTTATAGGTACGTTTAATTTTTCGGATGAAAATTGCAAAATAAAATCTAATTTTTGTAATGTCTTACTTGATTGTTTCGAAGACCACACCAAATTAACGTACGGTTTCTATAAAGAAGAAAAATATCGAAGACTTGGTGCCTCTTCTGATAATTACGTTTTTCTGCTAAGAAAAGATCCTTTGGCCAGTCTAAAACGTGGTATTTCTCTTTCAAAACCAGGTATCCTGGTTTAAAACTCGTGCTTGGTACTTAGTTCCACAACCTGATCAAAACCAGAATACCTCATTTTGAACTGATTTTGATCTGGTTTTGAAACCAGAGTGCTTGGTTACCTTACTTGGTCAATACACCCGAGAGAATATCTGGTCAACTTGCGCGAAACAATTGCTTCGATGGGGATCCCTATAATCGATCAAAAAACGGATGGTTTGATGCATTATCTTTGGAAGATTGATTCAAATCTTACTGTTTACATTATGTTAGTCAGTATAAGAGGTTCATTTTCTAAATAGGATACAATCTATCTTCCCATATAAATAAGTAAGTTTTGGAGCTGTGTGAAACTCATAATGAAAGCGAAAGATCATACAGTCTATGTTCACCTGTCGAATTTCTTAAATATATTTTTTTATTTTCAATTTACTGAAAGATCTCTCGGCTGTGGCAACAGTTACAGGTAAAGTTAGGACTAAAAGCAATATAGTAATCTCACTAAAATCGCTTTCGAGAATACTATATTTTTGCACAAACAAATTTGCTACATCTCGAACAGTCATGACATCATTCCGATCCTTCTGTTTCAATAAGGTCACAACATTGACAAATTGAATAGCCAAGTTACTGTTAAAGATATCTGAATTCTTTTTTTTTGAATTATATCACAATGCTGAACTATTTCAGAATATTTCATTTTCAAAATATATTTTGGTACTAAAAATTTAAAATTGTTTCTTAATATGTCAAAGCTAACAAATTGAGTTGCTAGACGTTCTATTACAATATCCAAAGTAAAATAAAAAACGTTTATTTTAACTCCAAAAAAACCAAATTGTTTTCTAACTTTTGTTTGTCATTTTGTTGGGAAATTCGGCTCAAGTCCCCATTTTACTGCCAAGTCTGTACCTTCACGGATAAATGTTGCATAGGACAATGGCGATCTGAGATTTTGCAAATTTGGTTTGCTACAGGATAATGTTTTTGCAGCTTCGCTAAGGTCCAAGTTCTTTTTCTGCAAAATTTTTGATGAGAAATTGATTTCACTTAAAATTTTGTACAGTAGTAGTAAACACTGTAATACAAAGTGAAAAGTCTGCATATTTTTTTTCTCAAATTTTTGACTTGAACAATCTCATCTTTCTTTTTACTTTTAATTATTATTTCTGTGAGCACTTTTAGGATGTTCATATAACGTAATTTTACAGCCGCAACAGATGATAGCTGTCCTGCCCAACGAGTTCAGTTCAGCTTCTTTAATACCGTGTTCCACTCACCTGTGTAACTGCTTAATAAATACCAACGGTTGATACTATTACCAAAGAAAAAATAAATACTTTGTAAAATACCAAAAAAAATATTCAATCGGTATACGTTCACTCACAGCATCAAGTTATAACTAAATTCAAATTATGGCAAGCTCAATGGACCTATTTAGCATTTGGTTGAATATTCTTAATTTTTTGTTGAACTCCGTTATATGGTCCATTCATTACGCTTGCACCATCATACCCGTGACCATACCATTTCTTAATGTTAATTCTTTTTTGTTTCAATATATCCATTACGGTATCTACCAATCCATCAGCGAAATGATCTTTCACCTCATAAAACCCAAAAAAAAACTTCTTCAATTTCAACCGTCCTCTCTTGCTCAATTTGTCCACCCTGCACTTTGGCGTATCTGACGAAAATACTGAGTTGGCCATTTTTTGTAATATCCTGGTGGTGCCCAATATTAACGAAAAAAGCTGCATTGTTAATATCCTCTATTAAGATATTTTCCAGTGTCTCTGCTAAACTATGTATTAGTTCGTTTCGAATTCCTTTTCCTAAATAAATATCTTATGCTGCCTATAATTAAAACGAAAATATTATAAATAAAGAAAGAATAAAAGAAAAAGAAAAGTATCAAATATTTTCGCATTTCAACAACTTGTTTCATAATATTATCATATCTTGCCAAAAGTTTCACTTGCTCCAAAAAATGCCCATGGTAATCATAATTTTTTGAAATATCTTCTCGATGTTCTCTCAGTGCTAAAGATCCCCTCGTTAATGTCAGAGTAATATTGAACAAACGATCTAAAACCTGTTTCCAAAATGAAGTTTTGTATCTTATAAGTTTCTGTGTTTCGGCATCAATGGTATGATTCTTTTTCCATAAGTCGTATACTTTGCATGCTTCTATATGATTTATGGTAAAACCATGTTGTCGAATTTTCTTGTGGATGGACATATTTTGATTTCAGAAAGATAGGCAGCCCGAAAATCAAAATGTTGATTATGACTCTATCGAATGTTGCTTTTTGGAACAGCTTGAAACTAAATGAAATGAAACAAAGTGGTGAACCAAAGAGGAGAAAGACGAAGATCCAGGTACATACAAAGAAGCATACCAACAACCATCAACAAGTGTTGTAACAGCTCGTAAAACAGAAACTCAAAGCCCGACAGAAAAAGGAAATAAAATCACGAAAACGAAGTCAAAAACTTATCTAGTGTAGCTCAGCTTTCTCAGACCTTGAAGATAGCATTCAAGATCATGAAGTCCCTTCTCTCAATTGCAGCGCGTTGCAGCGGATCCTTTTTTTGTTGTGACTTATAATGGACGAAAGAACTACAGACTAAATGACAGAAAACTTTAAGTTTTGGCACTGGCCTGAAAAAAGGACACTTTTTCTAATGAAAGGAAAATGTTTGTCGTAAAATAAAACCACCAAAAATGATTTCAAAGTGAAGCCAATTCATTCTACCGAAACTGGATGTATTTTCATTTAATTTTTATTTTATTTTATCCCTAATTCTTTGCAAAATACCTGCCTGCACGAAACCATAATTATAATTGCGGTAACATTCTTCCAAATTATATTTGTCCTTGAGGCAATGTTATCCCAATTTATTAAAGGCAAGCTTGGCCTAGATTTTCAAAAAATCTTAAAAAAATGTTCTTATGAGTTTTACTAACCAGTCAACCAGAACACATACTATATGGAAGTTTAAATAACGTGCCATCGAAAAAAAACATAATTAGTGTAGGCTATGAAAATGTTTTTGATCGTTGCTTTAGCCACTACCACATAATGACATTTATTATTTGACATTTTATTGTAACCAAATTTATAACCTCAAATTAAATGTCAAGGAATAAATGTCATTATGTGAAAGTGGCTAAAGTAACAATCCATTCACATAGCCTACTCTAATTATGATTTTTTTTTATGTGTCTATATAAATGAGGAATATATTTTCATATATTATATGAAAAAACACAAAAATGGGCCAAAGGCACCCCCAATTGATGGTACCAATTTTTTCCCAAACATATTAGACTTTCACTTTTCTGATTTTTTTTTAACTTTTAAACATGTGACATTGTCTCATTACGTCTTTTTTTTGGGCTTATTTTGCCAAAATATTCCCATGTCAATTTTTGCTTGTCTAGATCATTGTAGTGAATTAGATTTAATTCGCTATAATTTGCTTCGAGCTCAATTATATTACTTACATGCATTTTCTATCTCGATATGAAAGAATATAATTTACAACGTGACCGAAACAAAATAACGATATAGGTTAATTTTTCCCAAAGAAACAGTTCATTGTTTGACAGCTACATTAATCAAAGTTAGAATATATAAAGTTTGTTGAATGGAAATTAGGCTCAGACAGTGGCATCAAAAACTTTCTCAATCTAAAATATTCACGGCTAAGTAATTTAGTTAGTTTACATTTGAACATGTATAAAATATCAATCCGAATGCTCTTGAGCCTGATGTATGTTTAATTTAACATTTGCGGGTTTCAATTATTTAAAGGACGTCGTTGTAGAAGATAATCCCCATATTATACACCCTAACGGAATTCATATATATGTATACGTCTGAAGGTGATACCGTTTGCGTTCTATATGTGTTCAATTTAGGTATGAAAGTAAATATTACATTACAAAACCCACTTCGGCTTTGTATACTTGATGTTTATCCTACAACAATACGTTTACCACGTAAACCGCTACACCCAAAACCGTTCGAAACACTCATTATTTATATTATAACGTGCGTTAATTTGAAACAAAAAGGAAATATATTTATCGATTTGTTCCAAATATAGGTACACAAACGTATAAAATAAATGCGACAGATTCTATTAATAATACTTTAACGATGCAATCTTTTTTTGTATGCAAGTATTAAATCACGTAATTACATAATTGGCTTTCCTTCAATTCAAGAAATATTATTTAGAATTAGCATAGATACAACGAAATTTATAGATGTAACCTTTTTTTAGGGCCTCTTTATACATCTTTGTGAAAATTCTTATCTGTTTAATTCATATTTATCGTCCAGGAAAAGTTGAAATTAAATCAGATGTAATAAATAATGAAACTCATTTCTAGATCGCGATGTGATAATTGCCAACCAGTCTAGAAATTAAAATTTCGTTTGGAAATATCGACTGTCTAATGAAAATTTATTGTCTACCGTAGATTGTGAGTTATTGTTCCACAGGGAACATATAAAATTATTTGTTAGAAATGTCACCTTTAGGGCTGATTGTACCAAACATGTTTAAAGACAGATCAAGGTTAATATTTTTCTTAGAGGATTGTTTTGTACAACGGTAGTTTAAAAACCCAAAAAATGTCTACAATACGCACTCATGGTATATTGTTGGAATCATCAATTCATGGACTGTCAGTCCCGCTATAAGTATGTACAGTGACTTTCAAAGGTATCCGGACACGACTAAATAGAGAAATAAATGCGCTCAATACTTTATTCCAAAGAGCAGCAGAGCCAGCTTACTACCTGCTGAGTGTAACCGTAGTTTGTCGCTTTTACAATAGCATTGCAATATACAATTGCTGGAGTTAAAATTAAATGTATCCATTTTACTATTGTCAACTTTTTATATGGCAGGAATGTCAGTGGTTATGTCAATTACTTTACCGAACCATCAAACTTTATCCTAAGTGTTATTAAAACGTTGCTGGTTGCTTAATTTAAAGGCTGTATTAACGAAACACGCTGTATAAACGAAAGCAATTTTCAGCTATAGCCCCCTTTAAGAGTGAAAGCACTTTCATTTTTAAAGTTTTTTTTTATCTTGAACAGGTATCGAGATACCGACCGACACCGCAGTATTGAAACACCCTGTATATCGCTCCCTTTCTCTAGAATAGAACATTATTTATTCTTTCTATTTACTTTTAATTACCCGATACATTATAAAATGACATAATTACGAAATCACAACAATACAGACTTAATGACATTTTTATAACTTCCGGTTGACGTCACATTGACGTCACAATAACATTTTAACGACTTAAGGTCGACAAACTCGCGCATGACGTTGAATAGCGGTTCAGTTGACCGTCGACAGCGGTAGAGGTAACATCTATAGAGACGGTTGTGTTATTTTACATCGGACGAATTGAATTCTTGTAGTTTTACTGAAATTTCGGGAATTCTAGGAAAGCTAGGTTGTGTTGTCCTTTCTCCGTCGATGCAAGGAAGAAGGTGGTTAATTTTCGAATCGCATTATTACTGGAGATGATGGCTGCGGTGTAATAGCAGGAACTACCTAATATGAACGCTAGTTCGAACTCAAATTTTGCTTTGATGCAACGAGATGTACGTTAGTGCGAGTTGTCCCTCTACAGTTCTTGTGTTCGTCAGATTCTCTCTCTTTGTTTTGACACTCGGATTCTATCCGGGTGGGTGCTCTAATGGCATAGTTCCCCTGACACCACATACCCTCGTGAGGGTCTATCAACCGATTAGAGATGTCTGACGTCCGTGAGAGTCTCAAAAGGGACAGTCTCCATCTAATTTATATCCCGTTTGGGCTAATTAATGGCTCCAGAATGCCAAAAAAAGCGTTCATGTTAGAACTGTTCTTATTGTTGATGGTTTGGTAGATCGGCTAATATCGAAGGTTTGGGTATTGCGCTAAATGTTGGTCCAAGTCTTGAGATAAGTGTGAAGCTACTTAAGGAGATATTTGTCTTACTGTTGATTGTTTGGTAGGTCGGTTTATATCAAAGGTTTGGGTATTGCGTTGAATGCTGGTCTACATTTTGAAATAAGTGTTGAATTAGTTAAGGAGATCGTTGTCTTATTGTTGATGGTTTGGTAGGTAGTTTCCGATGGAAGGTTTGGGTATTCCCTTGAATGTTGGTCCAAATCTTGATGTAAGTGTTGAGTTACTTAAAGAGATCTTTGTCTTACTGTTGGTGGTATGGTAGGTCGGTTCCTATGGAAGGTTTTGGTATTGCGTTAAATGAAGGAACTACCTAATATGAACGCTAGTTAGAACTCAAATTTAGATTTGATGCTTCGAGGTGTACGTTAGTGCGAGTTGTCCCTCTGCAGCTCTTTTGTTCGTCAGATTCTCTCTCTTTGTGTTGACACTCGGATTCTGTCTGGGTGGGTGCTCTAATGGCATAGTTCCGCTGACACCACATACCCTCGTGAGGGTCTATCAACCGATTAGAAAGGTTTGACGTCCGTGAGAGTCTCAAAAGGGACAGTCTCAATCTTATTTATATCCCGTTTAGGTTAATTAATGGCTGTAGAATGCCAAAAAAGGCGTTCACATTGGAATTGTTCCGATTGTTGATGGTTTGGTAGGTGATATTTTGTAGAAGATGTTACAAATTGTTAGGATTGTATGTATGATGTGCATTTAATTACATATTTTTTCAAAATTTTTGTAGCATTTTTGCTCTTTTATATTGTACTGTTTTTCGAGGTTTTCAAATTTTTATGCTATGGTAAGCCGTACGTGGAATCATCACTAAACTGCTATCAGATCGAGGCATCTAGCGACGTCAGTTGTTATAATACCCGACAGCGATATTTTGGACTTTGTCAACTAGATGGAATAATGTTAGAATTACTCCATTGTTGGAGGTTGTTATACCATATACGTTGAGAGATGAACTGCCACGAAATTAGGTCTTGTGTTTGGAGGAACGCTGACGAGATCGAAAAGGTCGAAACCACGCATTTCCGCATGTCGTTTATATTAATTATTTTGCCCCGCACCAGCAAATGATATATCGATCGGGATACAATTCTCCGAGTGAAATGTCACAGTCTTCTCGGAAAATTGAACCCCGGAACTAGGGATCACTCACATCGCTGGATAATCGCCTAACTACTGCGATTTTCAAATAGAAACCGGAGATATTTGAGATAAAAATAACATATTATTTATGTCCTTTTTTATAATTTAATTTGAATGTAGTAATTATTTAGGTTAGGTTTCCAAATGTTGATATATAATTTTTACCCAGTTATTACTGTTGCTTTCTTGAAAAAAAATCTTAATAGAATTTATATTAATATATATTCTTTATAGTAAAAGCACTTTAAATTTTTTATTTTCTCCAGCATTAAATCAAGACAGAACTATTAACTACTTCTTTTTTTTTTTTTTTCCACATAACTTAGTTTAGTACCGCTTGTATTTGCCGATATTTACACAAAAGGAGCTATTAAGGAATTAATGGAAGTACATTAAATTTGAATGTTTCATGGAATGGATTGTTAATTGTGCTGTTGAGTGTATATTGATTCGGTTTACTAGAGCTTGAAAATGTCAGTTGTATACTGAAAAAAAAGACAATAATCCACATATAGTGTACGTGCTTTCAAAAGGTTCTTTGTTTGCTGCGATAAAAAATGTTTGTCATTACGATCGAGATACATACGGTTTGAAAGACATTTGTTAAATGTTTTTCCTGATAGCTTTTGTAATACAAATCAAAGTGATATTTATTCTTTTTCAGGGACTGGGTGCGACGATATTCGCTAAGCGAGTTTTGCGTTAATCGTAAATATTCATGCAATGTCACGTAGTACCGTGTAATCCTACAATGTTGGGTACACTTATACAATATGTACTTTTCTGATTAGCATTTTTATCGTATTATCTACATTAATCTGTAGTACCTACAAGATTTTCGTGTGCCTCGTACAAACTAAGACACTTTCGATTTCATTCGGGCAACCAAATTAAGTTACGGACGTCAATCTGTAACGCTAACACTAACTGATAGATTTCAAATATTCTCCAATCCAAACATGTGTCAACTTGAATTTGCCGGCTTCGGCTTCACGGATTAATGGAAACACACGAGATGTTTGCCGAAGGCGAGTAGTCTCGAATGAATGCGCGTATCCACAGGCGGATGAACAAGTCGGGCCGCCACTTTTCAAGTTTCTTTTCAAGAAAGATTGCTTCTGAATAGGGATCGACAGAGTTATAATCCGCCAGCGTCAAGGGAGATAATCCCGGATGAGCATCGTGTCATACATACCGAGCTCAGATTGACTCTAATGCATTGGAACAACATGTTTCGCCTTTCATTTACGCCCGGAATGTAATTAGTTTTGCTTGCAGTTTTTTTTTCTTTTCGTTTTTTTTTTAAGTTCTTAAGACGCCAACCGTATAGTAACGTAAAATTAATTTAGTAAAGAAAATTATTATATAGCAGAGAATAGCAAAGTTTTTACCCAAATTAAATTGTAAATTAATTGGCACGTAACTATAAGATAAAAGAGACATTCGAAGTTAAAATAATTCAGATGGTACAAAGATGGGATTTCATGCCGTTCAAATAGCCTGCATAGTTTATTTAACAACAGGTTATGGACCCAGCATATTGAAAGTAAAAGAAAATCAATTGGAATATTAATTGATTGAAAGTATTACAATTAAAAAGTATACAAAATATCATTAGAGGAAAAATATAAATCCCTCTGTTTGATGGAACAAATTATAATAATTGGAAATCCTTCTAGAGGAATTGGAATTTATACAGACAGATGTCAATGAAATGAAAATATTCAAAATTCTGCGAAGGGTTTTAATAGCAGTGAAGGAAAGATTATGAATGAAAATGTAAATTCAATTAATGATGTAAAAATAACCTTGGAACAGAAAGACGAGATCAACGAAATGAACGATTTCGGAAAACAAACCAGAAGACAACCTGCGTGACATAATGACTAGGATATGTCTGTTTTGGCAATAAATGCGCAAGCATATGTAGAAGATTTACCTCAAACATTTGAAGAATCTCAAACTAGACCTGATTGTGACCATTGGCTTAAGGCAGTACAAACTGAATTTAAAGCACACGAAGCAAAAAACTTGGACACTTGTGGATACATCGAAATGTCCAGTTCTGGATTGTAGGTGGGTTTTTAGAATTAATTGAAACGAGAATGGTATGGTTGAGAGATATAAAGCTCGTGTAGTTGCCAAAGGTTTTACCCAAAGATACGGATTTGATTAAAGAAAGTGCATATTCTCCAGTAGCCAAAATGACTACCCAAGGTTGGAGCATTAAGCATGCAGATTTCACAGCGGCATTCTTAAATAGTACAATAAAAGAAACTATATACAGTATGTCCACGGATCGAGGTCCAAAGAGGAAAAACTTTTTTATTTTGCATTTTACAAGAAAAATGTATTCTTGATAAAAGTTTTTGCATGTCTCGAAACGGCCAAGTCAGTAGATTTTAATTTCATAAACTCAAAAACAAAAATGATATAACTAATAACTATTTTACTCAATCCATTCATCGCCCCTTTCCAACGCATAATTCTAGCCGTCGAGGCAATTCTCTATAACTTCTTCGAATTTCTTCGAGAGTTAAAGACGTCACAGCGTCTCTAATCCTCTCTTTTAAATCTTCCACGTTCGGAGGAAGATTATGTGCATAAACTATTTGCTTCGAACGACCCCAAAGATAAAAATCAGCCATTGTTAAATCAGGGCTCCTTGGTGGCCATATCACGGGACCATTTCGACCTATCCAATTCTGTCCAAATTGCTGAATTAACCACTCAACAACAATCCTAGCATAATGAGCCGGACAACCATCTTGTTGGAAATAACACCTTGCGAGGTAGATCGCCCAAACGTTCATCAACAAAATTTTGCAGCATATCCAAGTTCGTATGCTGATTGACAGTATTATCAAAAAAATATGGTCCAATGATACCATGGTAAGAAATTGCACACCACACATTAACTTTTGGCGAATATTGTCGATTGTGAGGGATGCGAAAATTCGGATTGTAATCGCTCCAATATCTCACATGTTAAGATGCAACAGTACCATTAGTAGAAAACGTGGCCTCATCAGAAAAAATAATATTTCGGTAAAAGTCTTGATTATCCATGATTTGAGCGCCCATCCACAGACAAAAATACAAACGTTTCGCAGGATTTCCGGGTTCTAATGCATGATTAAAAATGGGCTTGTAGGGATGGAACTTCCTTTGTTTCAAAATCTTTTGAATGAGCGATTTATAAATTCCCAGATGGACTGATCTGCGCCGCAAAGAAAGTTTGGGTTAGTTCCGTACTGAATCCATTACAAGAAGAGTGCTGGCGTCGTCTTCATCGCGTGCTATATTGTTTTTCTTTACATTCAGTATGGAACCAGTGGATAGGAATTTTTTGACTAATGCTCGTGCACCTCTATTTGAGATGTAAATATCCGGGAACTTTTGATTAAATTCTTCGACAACTCGACGGATCGCTTTATTACCTTTGCCATAGCATTGAATTAGGTAAATTTGTTGGTCTTTTGATAACATTTTCAACTATTATGGTTGATTTTTCTAACTGACAGTTAACTAGATAAATAAATATCAATAATTACCATGACAACGCAACTTAATTTATGGGACTTTCAAATAAAACGACCAATTTTTCGATTTTTATCTTAAACTAAAAGAAATTTTGAAAAGGTTAAAACTGACTTGGCCGTTTCGAGATATGCAAAAACTTTTATCAAGAATAAAAAAGTTGTCTTTGGAACTCGATCCGTGGACGTACTGTATATGAGACAACCACCTAGATTTGTTAAAGGTGACAAAGTTTGTAGATTGAATAAAACTATTTATGGCCTGAAACAATCATCAAAGGAATGGAATGAATGTTTTAACAATTATATAGTAAAATTGGGATATGAACGGACAAGAATAGATAAAAGAACGTGCAATAACGTTAAAGGTTATTTACTGATATATGTTGATGATTTGATATTAACAGCAAATACAGATAAAGAATTGGAAAGCTTGAAATGCATTTATTAAGAGGAATAAAATAATACTACTACGTTTTTGATAAATAACTCAGATTAATGTACACAGAACAACACAAACGAGTATTCTCCATTAAAAAACTATTTTGGCACTTTTTGTTTGTTACTTTTGGTCATTAATAATCTTTCGTGGATCATGGTTATTCTTGAGAGCTTTCCAACTTAAGTAATTACCAAAGCTAGTCTAGTTAGACCTGTAGCTACTCTTGTACTGTTGTCACTTTTTTTTGCATTCCTTCACTTGTTCTCGCTGGATTTAGAGATTCCAGACACGGGTTCACCTCAGATAACACCTCAGTTCACACGTGTTCACCTGAGGACACTCTGGCTCACCTTTTTTTTTTTTGAGAAGAGAAAATCTTGATTAATAGATTCTTATCGACTTAATAACTCTACTTCTCATTTTATTTAAAAACCTGTCAAGACCTGTCTATCTCTATCTATTGTTCCTTCGTCTGTCTTCGTGTTCCTTCTTTTAGATGATTCTTCTTATTGTGTCGTATACTGTTTGTCCCACCGGTGACACTAGGTCGTGTGCTACATTTGCCGTTGTGAATCGTTTATGGGTTCCTTGCTTGTAGTTTTTCTTTACGAGCTCCCATTCTTTACAGACCAAGAGCATATGTCCGATTCTTCCTTGGTGCAGGTATTGTCAAAAGCAGCAGTTTCCCAATAGCGCTTTCGTTAGGAGGTAATCTACGTCATCGACCACAATGGTACGTCCAACGTAGGAACCTTCGTTTCATTTCGTCTCGTAGACATCCCTTGGTATCGTGTCTGTCCCATGCTGTAAGTTCTAATGGAGCAAGTCTGAATACCACACTTGAGGGCATCTGAATTCGCCTAGCACTCGGGTGAATTCAGGTGAACCCCGTTGAAGTCTGAGTGCTCCCGAGCATTTTTCGATTTTCAACTCTTTTGATCCATTTCAATTTTTTCAACGTTTTCAACTTCTTCGACATTTTTCAAGCTTGCAATCGCTTTAACCGTTTCTTAACTTCAGATTTTCTTTTTTTTTTAATTTTTGACATTAAATGAACAGGAAAAAGGCGTCGCATTATTGGATTTATAATTCTAATTATAGTTTGGGTTCAAAGCAATAAAGAATGCGTACGAAAGAGTACTAAATTTTTCACTTAAAGCAAGAATCGTTAAATATTGAAATTATAGAATCATAATTTGAGTACAATATCTAAAACGGAACCGTTAAATATACGAACAGGGATAAAGTAAGCCTATAGGTACCCGAAAGAATCGAACGTACTGTTTCAAACCTTTATCGTGTATTCCGTAATTGGTTTAGAGTCGGGACCGTAATTCAAATCAATGCCGTAGGTGTAAACAACAGGGGCAAATTAGTTTCAGTTTCGCGTGGTATCCTTTCCATCCTCTGCCCATTCAGACATTGTCCTACATATACAACGTAAATACGTAGCAAGAGACCGGTCAGTGCTACGCGGATGCTCATTAAATTTAACAATTCCAGGGGTTTTGGGGTCTGAAGTCGTATATTTCATCGGGTTAGTCGCAACCCAATGTGCGGTGAAGTTAGTGGGTTATTTACATGGTAGCGGTTTTCGGTGATCAATGACCGCAGATGTGTATAGCGAATCGTAATTTTGGTGATGCTCACGAAAACTTGTACCGTATAACCTCAAAATATATTTCCTTATTTATATGAAAATTTTAAATTTCCCGCCATCATTGACGTAATTTGACAAACGTCAAAATTAATTCTGTTTTAAAGATGCTTGTACACTTTTTCACGCTTGCATTCAATTTCCCAGCCCCTTTTTAGATGATATTTCCGTTGACTGAGAAGTTTCATTACCTCATCGGCTGGATTGCGAAGGTATATTTTATGAATTTTTCGCGTTAAAATCCCCCGCGTAGCGAGCCAAACCGTAATCAAGTAAATTAGGATCCTTTTACACCGAGCTAGGCGTCATCGTCGTCACCTAAACTTCAAAATCTGCCCGGTTTAATAGCTCATAAGCCGAAGCGCGTAAAGATTACGCGAAACTTAGGGTAGCACGGTGATTAAAAAGGATTCTTCTTCTTCGCGAGAGAAGGCAGACGCACTAGCGTAGATATTCCCTCTTTAGGGTTCCGGAGTTAATAAGTTGAAAATCTTGTAGTATAATCTTCGATTAAGTTCGCCGTCGGACGACAAAGCTTTCACTTCTGGTGTCGTGAATATCATAGACCGATGTAGGTAGAGGTCGATTCATTTATTTGATTTAGTTTCATACGGATTTAAAGAGCAATTTTAGTTATGCTCAAGGAATTTGATGTTAGTTTTAATGCTAATAAGGTGTAGGTAAAATTAATTAGTAAAGTTATGTCAGTACAAGAATTTACAATAGCATTATGAAGCTCTCAGATTCTATGATGTCTGGTTTTAATTTGGAAGACAGTAACGGAGTACTGGTAACTACGAGGGAGCGTTTTTATATTCGCGGAATGAGCGCGTTGTAGGGGGGTGATTAGGCGCATTGGGGGCGTGGCCTGTGCAGCAACTCATAATTAGGATAAATACGAAGTTTCATTGTTATTAGACAGTTAGTCTTTGAGCTATCGTCAATCAAGTAACATAATCAGGAGTGAAAAGTGAAATATGGAAAAAATCGAATATCGTGCCGTTATAAAGTTCCTTACCAGGCAAGGAAAATCAGTCGCGACCATAATGAATGAGATGTCATTGGTTTACGGCGACTCTTGTCCAGGAAAAACCATGGTGTACAAGTGGCATAGTTTATTTAAACAAGGAAGGGAATCCCTTGAAGACGACCCGAGGCCGGGCAGGAGCATTGAGGTGACCACGCCAGCACTTATCCAAAAAGTTGAAAAAATTGTACTCGAAGATGCTCGACTAAAGAAGAAACAACTCGCAGAAATGGTTGGAGTATCCGATACAACAATTTTTAAAAACCTACACGATCATCTCGGCATGTCTAAGGTCAGCGCAAGATGGGTGCCGAGAATGCTCACGTCGCCGCAAAAACAACAGCGCGTAGAATGTTCGCGTGCATTTTAGGATCTCTGTAATGAAGACAAGGATGGTGTATTGAATCGAATTGTTACTGGAGACGAAACTTGCGTTCATAATTATGAACCTGAGTCCAAACAAGACTCCATGCAGTGGCATAAAAAGGGCACAGCACCTCCCAAGAAATTTAAAGTGTCACAGTCAGCTGGGAAACTCTTGGCAACGGTATTTTGGGACTCGGAAGGAATATTGTTGATTGATTATAGAGATAAAGGTGTTTCTATAACCGGACAATATTACGCTTCAATATTAGAGCGACTAAAAGAAGCCATTACGGGGAAAATTTACGAAAGGTGTGCTGCTTTTTCACGACAACGCGCCCGTCTACAAGAGCCGCGTTGCGTTAGCTGCCCTGCATAAGGTGGGCTTCGAAATTGTGAATCACCCACCCTACAGCCCAGACCTGGCCCCGAGTGATTATTACCTGTTTCCGAAAATGAAAAAAGAGCTGCGGGGTAAAAAATTTACTGCCGATGATGAAGTCAAGGAGGCAGTTTCGGCGTATTTTGCAGATAAAGAGAAATCATTTTTTATGAAGGTATAAATAAATTAATTGAAAAACGCTCCCTCGTAAAATAGTATTAACGCGTGATACTCCAAATAATCTTAGGCAAGATGAAAAGGCCCAGTTATTAAGTTCTTTATTGAAGTGTCAAATTTTTGTTCGGGAATACGAACTTCTTCGGGACAACTGTTAAATAACAATAGAACATAAAAAGAAAAAGTACAAAATAGAATAATAATTGAGACTACTTACACAATTGAACTTTTATACCTACTAAACTATGTAGCTGGCCCAGCAGACTTTGTTCTAGTATTGATTTAGATATTGTTTTATTATCACGGGTACCATTCCCCGTGTCCTGCGCGTCCCGTACCATCCTCTGTGTCCCGCCCGTAAAAAAAATTGTCACAACGTAACGTAAACATAAACGTCATCTATCATAAAGATGGCGTCGTAAAATCACTCCATACAAAATGTATGGGAAAATGAATTTTCTTGATTATTTTTTTTTTCGGGGGTATTTCGGGAATTTTCTTGGGTATTTTTCTTGTTTGACCGGAGACCAGTCCAAATTGGTGCGAATCATCGAAATCGGTCCAGGCGTTCTTGAGTTATAAGCGTAGTAAATAACGGCTTTCTATTTTATACAAGGTGTCCCAGCTGACGCGGTTTCTTTGATAATTTGCTTGTCTTACAGTATAGAGAAAAAAGTTTCAGATACAAGTTGTTACTATTTATACGATGCGTAGCTAGAAAATATTTTCAAATATACAGGATGTCTCAATTATAGAAAAAGCGTATGTAACTTTATTAGTAATAGATCACCCTATATATTATTTTTTTTAGATTCTACATGATATTTTAAGTAAATTTTATTCAGATCTTCCTAGACCTATGTGCCGCAATTGCAAAATTTTTGAAAAAATATTTATTTTCTCGAAAACAAAAGCACATAGGTCTAGGAAGGTCTTAATAAAAGCTACTTAAAATATCATGTAGAATCTAAAAAAATATAATATATAAGATGATCCATTTAAAATAATAAAGTTACATACACTTTTTCTATAATTGGGACACCCTGTATATTTGAAAATATTTTCTATTTATGCATCGTATAAATAGGGACAATTTTTATTTGAAACTTTTTTCTCTATACTGTAAAACAAACAAATTATCTAAGATACCGCGTCACACCCTGTAGACACCCTGTACATATAGATAAGTAACATTAATCGACGCTGTAACTTTGATGAATAAATACATTATAAAATTATGAAAACACAGCTGTCTAAATTTTAAAACCATACTAAAATGGATAGACGTTATGTCGAGGTTTTGCCAGAGTAAAGATATTAAATACAATATTCAATAACACTAAACACTTCAACCCACTAAACACCACTAAACAAAATAGTAGGCCTAGTCAAAGTCCATAAAGAGGGTAATCCTTTTAGACCTATCATATCTTGTACTAATGGCCCCATTCAAAGTTTTGGGAAAGATCAGAGATAGTTTTGAATTTTCAAAAAAGATCAACAACTTTCGTATTGGCTTCTATCGTTGTTGTCTCGGTATTCACTAAGATACCTCTAGACCTTGTGATTGATATCCTTTCCCAAAATTACAATTCCATTTCGCAATATACTTCTACACCCCAAGATCTTTTTACCCACATAATCACTTTCCTCTTTTGTTCTACCTATTTCTGCTACGACAAATCAAGGGTTGCCTCATGGGAGGTTCTATCAGCCCTTCCTTGGCAGAAATAGTTATGAACAGGATTTTACATCATGTTCAATACTATTCTGATTTTCAGTTTCCATTCTTATGTCAGTACGTTGACGACCTACTTATATCTCTTCCTGAAGCAGAGCTTGATAATGTACTTAGCTTCACCATTGAAACAGAGAAAGATTGCACTGTAGCCTTTTTGGATACCTCTGTGATAAGGGATAATAACAACATAGTCAAACTTGACTGCTACTGTAAACCCACTAGTTCTGGAAGATTCCTTCACTTCATGTCAAACCACCTTTTGAAATACAAAATTAATTTGATACTTGCTCTTAAATACAGAATTCTCAATATTTCACATCCCGATTTTCACTTAACCAATCTCAACCGTCTTAAACAGATACTTAAATCTAATTCCTATCCGAAATCCCTCCTTGACAAAGTTCTCTTTCGAGAGACTAAATCTACCCCACCAGAACATGCAACCCGCTAATCCAATAATAAATCTATTAGCAACAACAATAACCACGACTTTAACAGTAAAATTTACAGAAAATTGCAATACATTCCTGGTTTCACTGACAAAATTGTGAATCTGTTTCGTCACTTTGAAAACAAACAAATAAAAAAATTCAAAGTTTTTTTTTTCAACTCAAAGACAAGCCTCTCATGCTACAACAATCTAACCTTATTTATAGGATAAACTGTCGTGACTGTGTCGTACATAGGTCAAACCGGACAGATTACTTATTAGCCGCATCTCCAACCACAAAAGCGTCCTTAGAGTTAATCGTGCACCCACCCTTTGCGTTTATACTGAAGAGATGGGCCACACTTTTGATTTTGACAATGTTGAGGTCTTGGATTTTGAACGTAATAAATCAAAACGTAATTTCTTGGAAATGTGCTTTATACAGAAGACTATTGCTTCAATTAATTTTAGGAAAGATGTTGAGAACCTAAGTACCATTTATTCTGATTTAATCACTTAATATTTAATTGATGAACGAAAATTTATTTGACACTTCATTAAAGAACTTAATCAATAACTGGGCCTTTTCATCTTGTCTAAGATTATTTGGTGTATCAAGCGTTAATACTATTTTAGTTGTCTGGTTTTAAATTTGGAGAAATAAAATAATCTAAAATTTTCAAATCTGGAGATTTTGCAGGAAAATTAATAATTGTTGCATCGGAAAATTGTTGTAAAAGAGCTATTGTTTCTCGAGATTAATGCGCTGGTGGATTGTCTTGCTTGAAATATCCCACCGTAACTTCATCATCATGAAATTCATTGATAAACGACTGTAATCATTCATTTCGATATCTTTCAGCAGTTACGGTTTGGTTAAAAAATATAGGCTCAATAATTCTTCTCCTTGAAACTGCTAGTCAGACGCCTATTTTTTATTTAATGTAATGACGTTTCTATGAACTCGTGAGGGTTTTTCGCTGAGTACATTTTCATATTTAGTGTTCTTCTTCACGTCGTCCGGAAATGTTAGGCGTTTCCTAAATAAAATTGCTCTGTATAGAGTGATACTTCCAGAAGATATAATATCCCCAAATTAGTTATGTTTTTTTTTTAGACCAATCACATTTTCATGTTGGTTCAATAAAATGAACCATCCTGTATGTATCTGACGCGAACTGTCTTCCACCTACATCAAACCTTTATTCGTTTTCCTTGTTCTTCTCTTTACAACACGCCTACATTAGTAATGAGAAGACGGTAGTTTATAAAGGTAATGGGGGACAGTAGAAATAGGAGGAGGGAACAAGATTTTTGAATTCAGGTAGGCAGCAGCTTTTAGTACATCAACAACGTCCTCTGAGGGGTGGTAATGAATATTGCACACGCTTTTGTCCGATTCCGTGTCAACGTGACGTTTTAGCATTTCCCCAGGCGTATAGACGCGTGTATATAAGTTTGCATTTTACTCGTATCGAACGCACAAAACAATGAACGGAATAAAAACATGAGATTTGAATTCTTCACGGAGCTTTCAACAGTTACGTTTGCTTAGTGAAAAAGCTCTTCCATGTTTCTTGGTACTACAGAAAAATTTTATTTGTCTCAATCACTTGCGCAGGTATACTATCGCAGCGATCTCAAGATCAAATAAATAATAGTAAAAAGTATTGGAAAATTTTTGGGACGCGCATGAGATGAACTTCACAATAGACAATGTATAAATAATTCAAACAATTCGCAAAGTATCAGAAAAGAAGATGATTTATTTCCGGGCTGAGCTTGTTTACAACGGTTCCTTCTACCGAACGTGACATATACAACATTAGAGCGTTGTTGTCAGGTCAGGAATCTGTCATCTGAATTCGCATAAGAATTCTTGTCTCTCTACACATGTACGCGTCTGTATATGACCGCTCTGGACTATGTTCTTGTCAGAAGAAGATAAAATGTAAAAAAAAGAAACAAAGATGGGGGGAAAAACGAAAAACGTGTTTCTTTAATAACGGAAACCTTTTCAGTGAACTCGACAGTGGTGGTACGTGCTTCTAAACGTAAGAGCTTCACGTAGTTTGAATATTAATAAAAATAATAATGTTAAGAAAGTTCTCAGGGGTAGTACAGACAGAGTAGAATTAAAATGAACCATAGAGTTTATAAAAAAAAAAAAAACGAGAACTTTTAAAATTGAACTGTCTAACGTTAAAAATGTTGATAATAATGTATAATAAACATTTGGCACTTTTTATTAATTGTATACTGTGAATGCGAAGTTAGTTTGTGAATGAATAAAACATTTTACATCTGGAATTTTCGTTCGGAAAACATGTTTAAACTTCGTTGCAAAATTATAAATTCAAATAATCAACTAGGTATCAAATGTTGTTTTCTTGCTGTTACAGCGCAGAATGTTTCTTCGTCAAATTAAACGTGTATTCGTTATTCTATTGCGTTTAATTAGCTGTAATTGAATTTCCATCTCGTTTGGTTAACTTTTCGCGCTAATTAACATTTTAATCATTCCCATAATATTAGTATAACTTTGGTTAAATGGAATGAGTAACATTAATAGTTAGTAGAATACGGTCCTTGTTAGTAGAATCAACTTGCGATTTTGTAATTTATTTCAAATGAGGAATGAAAAGTAGGGGTGCTTCATATAAAATAAGTTATCTTCCTTTGACCTTTCATACCTAACCTCATCGAACGAATTTGTGCTTACGTCTGGTGTTCGCCAAGGATCCAACTTAGGGCCTCTCTTATTTATACTATTTATTAATGAACTATTGCTTCAAATGAATCACATGTGCTGCTGACGTAGAAGCTTTGCAGGGTAACCTCGATAATCTTGTTGCATGGTGCACTCGATTTAAACTTAAATTGAATGTTGATAAAAGTTGTGTTGTATCATACACAAGATCATTACCATTAGATATACTGTCTTACCGCATTGGCGATAACATATTGTCAACTAAAACTGAAATTAAGGATCTGGGCGTTACCTTTGATTCTCCCCTTAGCTTTAAGTCACACATTACTAACATTTATTCTGAAACAAATACTTCAAGAATATCTCCCTTCTACAGTCACTTTACTTTGCTTATGTCCTCAGCAATCTTGAATATGCTTCCTTGATCTGTGTATCTAGTGTACATATACAGTGTGTCCGTAAAGTATGGAATAAATTCATTTTTTCCGAAACAAACAATTTTAACGAAATCTCCCGAAACAGGTCGATTTTTGATTTTAATTTGCTTTAATTTGGCGTTATAATTAAATATATAGAGTGAACCATATGTGAGAAATGACGTCATCGACATTTTTTAAAAATAGGACACCCTGTATATTGCTCGAGTTTTAGAATATACGGACCACCCTGAATCCGAAAACGTATCATACATGTCGTTTAGGTTTATAATAGCGCTATTGAAATGAGAGAAACGTCTATTTACAGTTTCAATAGACTGTTTCTTTGTTGTCACATTTTTTGACATCCCTTTTGCACTTAACCGTTTAATGTTGTGTGCATTTATTTATAAAACAAGTAGGCGATTAGTTTTTGTGAAATGTCACTATTTTTACTAATGTCTAATAAAGTATGGAATAAATTCGATATTTTCTAAAGCAAAAAGGTAGATACTTGGGGTCTAGGGGGGTCTGTTCGAATTCGCTCTTGTAATTCTTCAATATGTGCTGGTTTCGTTTTATAAACAACATTCTTCAGATGGCCCCACATAAAAGAATCCAAAAATGAATGTCTAGCGACCTCGGTGGCCATTCAATATCTCCACGTCTACCAATCCACCTGTTCAGAAAAATTTCGTCTAGGTACCTTCGAACATCTACAGCATAATGCGAAGGCGCACTATCCTGTTGAAACCATAAAGTTTCATCAAAACTTCAAGGATTAATTCTACTGGGGAATAAATTAATTAAAGTAGCTACAAGAAAGCCCCTTAGAAACCGAAGATATGTTGGCCCGTCTAAATTACTTTCGAAAAAGTAGGGTCCAATGTACCTATTTCTTACAATACCAGCCCATACATTTATCTTTTGCGGGTATTGTGTATGATGCCATTTGGGATTTTCTTTTGCCCGGTACCTACAATTCTGACGATTGACCTCGCCATTTAATGTGAAAGTGGCTTCATCAGAGAAAATTATGTTTGATGCCAAGAAGGGGTCTCGGTGGCAGTTATCCATCATTGCTTCACAAAATTATATTCTTCTATCTGGATCATCATCGTTTAATTCCTTGACAAGTTTTATTTTTCCAGTTTGAATAATTTGTGTACCATTGTTTTGCTAACATCAAGATCGCGACTAATCTTACGAACAGAAGTATGCGGATCTTCTTCAACGGCAAGTAGAACATCTAATTTTCTATAAAAATTTACAGAGGGGCGACCTGATTTGCGTGTACTTTCAACCGTACCAGTTTCCCGAAATGTCTTTTCAACCTTACTTACTGTTGATTGCGTTATAGGTCTTTCTGGATATTTGCGTTAAACAAATCACGCACTTCCATCTGAGTTCGCGATCTGTCTCCATGCCCAATCATTATCAGTATTTCAAATTTTTTACTGTACACTTAATTTCATTTTCACTTTAAATTAATTCCAAGCAATAATACAACATTCAGGAATTACTACAATTCTTGTACTATTTAACTGTTATTTGACATTAGTACAAATAGTGACATTTCACAAAAACTAATCGCCTACTTGTTTTATAAATAAATGCACACAACATTAGACCGTTAAGTGCAAAAGGGATGTCAAAAAATGTGACAACAAAGAAACAGTCTATTGAAACTGTAAATAGATGTTTCTCTGATTTCAATAGCGCTATTATAAAGCTAAACGACATGTATGATACCTTTTTGGATTCAGGGTGGTCTGTATATTCTAAAACTCGAGCAATATACAGGGTGTTCTATTTAAAAAAATGTTGATGACGTCATTCCTCACATATGGTTCACTCTATATATTTAATTATAACGTCAAATTAAAGCAAATTAAAATCAAAAATCGACCTGTTTCGGGAGATTTCGTTAAAATTGTTTGTTTCAGAAAAAATGAATTTATTCCATACTTTACGGACACACTGTATATGTGTGATATGCTGTCATTAGAGCGTGTCCATCATCGAGTTTTTAAATTTTTATCATTTAAAATGGATGGTACTTACCCGAATAGAGGAATGGCTCAATCAGCTAAAAGAAGCGACCTCGAAGAGGTTAAGCAGGAACCCAAAGCAAGTAGATAAAGAAAAGGAACGTCGTGATGGTGCTTTTCTTGGCGTCCAGTAGAGATTTAGCCTTAGTGGATGAAAAAGCAAAGCCTTTGTTTTGGAACGTTAGTCCAGTGCGAACTGTTATGTGGCTTTTTTTAGTAAGATCACAGAATGGCTCTGGTCTAATGAATCGAGACTCCGTGCCTTTCTTTACAACACCATCAACAGGTCCATTACTTTCACATCCTCGGTGACCTGATACTCTTATCAGTACGACTGTGTTTCTCTGGTCCATAGCTCTGACAGCAAGTCATTTTTTTGTCTTCTTAACACCAGCCCCTTCGACCAATGGTCACCGGTAAGGCACCGCAGCCTTCAGGCTTATTGTGCCTACAGGTTCCTAACATAGTGGGTAAGGTATGTCTCTGGGTCTCCTTTCGTTCTCCCAAATAGGTTTTGCCTTCTGCGATCTAGTGCCTCGCATTCGCGTAGTATATGATCGGTTGCACTTGTGTCCCCGTCAAACACTTCGATTTTGTGTAGGTGTTCTTTCACCGCAGCATGTCCGGTCATTATGCCCGTAACAATACAGAACTGTTTCCTGCTAAGCTGTAGCAGTTCTCTAGTTCCTTTCCTACATGGTTTCCCTATAAAGGTTTTGCCATGTGTTATACCGGGTACTCCAGTATTGTTGTTGTCGCTTATGTATCTCCGGGCCGTTTGCCTTGTGACCTCGAAGAAAGGTTCTGGGCTGTACATTTCCAACTCTGACCCTCTTTTCGAGTTCGTCAGCCCTTGCGTTGCCATAGATACCTTGATGGCCCGGTATCCAAGTCAAGCAGACCTTGTTCTGGTTCGAAAGATGCACCAATTCGTTGAGGCACTCCATTACTAGCCTGGACGACACTTCCTGGTTTTGTAATTCCTTTAATGCCGCTTGGCCATCAGACATGACGTGAATTCGTCTGTTTCTCATCTCTTTGGCATATACTTCCGCCTGAAACACAGAGGCATATTGCCCCAATGCACCAGTACCATTAGCTGTCTTAGATCCGTCCGTGTACTAGACTAAGTCTTGCTTTTTGATTTCAAGTGCACACCTGGCAGCCTCCTCCCGTCTGTCTGGTATAGACACCGTGAAGGGATTCCCATACTTATGCCTTACCGGTCCGCAATTCCAAAACCCCTTTCCCACATGCTCGGTTATTGACATATGTTTTGTTTTGATTCCTTTCGGAGTCGTGTGTCGTACCTTGTATGCTCCCATCTTTGCCTCCCCCTGTATAACCAGTTGCAATGGTGGCAAGTCCAAGAGTGCCTCCATAGCTGCAGTCGGCGTCAACCGCATTGCTCCCGTTATTCCTAAGCAGGCAAGTCTTGGCACCTTGCTCAGCTTCTGAATGGCGTTTCTTAGATGCGTTTTTGTCCACCATATCAAAGCCGCAGACGTCATTGTTGGCTTTACCACCATGCTGTATATTCAGTTCAGTATGTATTTCTTCCCAGATAAGCGTCTGACAAGTGTTAATGCTGTCACCGCTTTTTTGGTAATTCTATCCAGATGTTGGTTCCAGGTAAGTTTGGAGTCTAGTGTTACTCCAAGGAACTTTACTTCCCCCATTATCTCAATATTAACCCCCTTCAGCGTAAGCGGATTTAGGTCATTCTGCTTTCGTCGGCGGGTAAAGGCCACGACGTTGGTCTTATCGGCACTGATACTTAGCCCCGCCAACTCTGTCCATTGAGACAGCGAGTAGTTAGTTTCGACTCAAAGGTATATGGCCCAATAGGTTTTCTCTAGATCAAAAATTGTTGGACATGCACCTAACACCCCTGAAACGTCACATCACAATCCGTAAATGCCTACTCCCACTCCTATATCTGATTTAGATCCGTCCGCGTATCGATGTATGAGACGAAGCTTGTAGTTAAGTTCAAATTGTTTGTCGAAATCAAACCTAGGTGTTGTATGATCTTTTAGTTTTGCCTCTCCTAGTTTTTGTAAAGTTTGTAGATGGCGCACTAAGTATCCTGTATTCTGATGGTGCTTATTATCGCTTTCCTTTTAATCTGTAGTTGTAAGGGAATCAAACTTAAAAGGACCTCCATCGCCGTGGTTGCTACTGGACAGCAGGAATAAAGAAATTGTTTGTGGTACTGATAAAGTTCCATCTAGTTACAAAATAATGTTAAAACAAATAATGTACTAGTAGTCTAGTTACCTGAAAAACTAACATTAGAAGACCCAGACAAAATGAAAAATATTTGTGCGGATAAACATCCAATATCCACATCTGAAGAAATTGGCTATAAATTAAAAGATTAGATAGTATTAGTTCTGAAAGAGGGGTCTCACTATATTGGGTTCGATGCAGAAAATAGTAGGTTGTGCACATTTATAACACTGTTTGGAAAATGGAGATTTAAAAGCTTACCATTTCGTTTGGCAATTTTGACACACATAGACGTGTTTCAAACTTCTTTCTGCTTATCAGTGTGTGATACCGCTGCTCCTGGACCTTGCCCAACAGATGTCTTGTAGTTCCATTTTTTGATTTCTGTTGGAACAAAACGAGCTATCAGAGCTGTTAGTTCAAACTCAATTCAATTCAATTATACACTGAAGAGGAGGGCAAAAGAAGTCCGAAACACGTGTCTGTGTGTCAGGTTTGAATTTTCATACATTTCTAATTTTTCTTCAAAATTGTTTATTTAATTCATCGATATTTAATAGTCTTTTAAAGATAGTTAGTTTCTAATTCTATATAAAGAAGTAGCATAATAGTTTAATTGTAGTCAAATATGTATTGTATATGAGTAACCAAATAATCTATATTATCTATAAATACTTCCAAATTGTGGAAATCCCGGAAAAACTCGGAAGGAAGATAACATTAGAAACGCTTGAATAAATAATAATTACGTTAAGCTTTCTGCGGCGCATTAAAGCGTGCAAATAAATATTTCATGATGTTCCTCTTCATAACAACAATAAGAAGTCCTTTCCATGCTGGCTAGGCGAAACTTTCCTCCTTTTTTTTCGTACCACCGCCGTAAGGGGCGTATAACGCTAACTTCCTTTGTGTTCGACCGTAGATTTTGTATTCCCATTAAATTGTCATTTTGCCGAAACATGCAATCCCGAGATCTCTCGTCGGCTTTGAATGCGTGATCAATTACGGTTGCGGTAAGAGAGTGAGGGACAGCTCTAACTCCACCTATCGGTCGAGTTAGGATGCAAAATCCCTTGAGGGGTTTGACTGGCCGGTCCGACCATGAATTATCGGCGTATATCGATGCGAAAATCGGATCATGTTTCCTCTTTGTAGGAGGGTTGGTGTATCTTTTATGTAGGATTATTTTTTCGCAACAATTATATGCAAAGAAGCATATTATTAAATTCGAATACTTAGTCATACGTGCATGAAAATGTATGTACATCATCTAGAATAAATGTACTATTTGAGCATTTTCGGGCTTATTATAAAATCTTTCGCCTTCGTAAATTGATATTGTCCCGTCCTAGATATTACATAATCTCTCATTATACCGAGATTTGCTTCCTTTAAGAAGGGCGGAGTACTGCTACTCTTATAAAGTGTACTTCAAGCGCTGCTGTATATATATTCTGTGTATGCATCCAATTTGCGGGGATGCCACTAGAAGTGCACTACAATACTCCAGGGGATGACGGTCCTAAAAATAGAAATATGCGCAAAGTCGCGAAATAGGATGCACACAGAGACCGACACTACTGGAAATGAGACTGCTGCGACCGACAAAATTGGGTTGAAAAGTGCTCCAGACTAGAACGTGCACCAGCTATACGAATCCCTCAGAAAAAGTTAATTGTCCGCGCGAATATATTCATGACACAAATAAAATTTAAACACCTACATATATATCGTTTGTATCTAATACAATATCTTTGGCCTAAAAAATTTTTTACTAAAGTTAATAAATGTTTTCCACTTATGATTTATATTGCATTTCCTTGTAAAATTAGCCGGTTAAATGCTCTCTAGAGTTTTGCTAATATTAACGCGGTAAACAGAGTACCATTACCCATCCGGTAATAATCCTTCACTGGCTGACAAAATCACGAAACTCGATAAATCATATTGGATTTGCATTCTAGTCTTGTTTGCATTACATTTACCTCGGCGAGAGTTTTTTTGGTGGAATATCTATCTTGAAGCGGTTTATGTACTGTTAAAAGCACTTTATTTTTAATACAAGAAGATAGGTGGTTGACCTAAGATGTAACAAAACAAAATTAATTAAAGGAAACGCAGATGTTGTCGTTGTTGGAAAACCACACCTGTAGATTTTAGAATGTTGAAATTTTGGAATTGTCAGACATGTTTTAGGAGTTACATACAATTTTGAAATTTCTTTCACTAGTGCTGTAATAAGGTCTATTACACAATAGAGCATCTCAACCTTAGTATTCAGTACGGTCTCTTATGGGATATATACCTCTCATACTATCTTAAACGATTTGTAATAAACTGTCTCTTTTTATATCAAGGCGAAGTTGTCAGTTCGGTTTATTATTGAGCGTATTTAAAGTTGGTATTTGTCAAGAAAATAAACGGACGCCAATGAATAAATAAACTTAAAAAATGACATTATGTTCACTAATTTCTGTATACTGCTAACTTCACATGCATAAATGGAAATAAGTACACACTTATCGACTTGGAAAAGTAGTTTTTTTCAGACAATCTTTCTCGATCGCCCGATAGTTTTGTTTTAGAATAACCTAACCTACAAGTATTTAAAATGTCATGTTATTTAAAACGAGTAACCAACCTAACTTGTCATTGTTTAACTGGCATCTATGTAGTGTATCTGCATAAGACACATACTGAATACTAAGGTTGAGACGGCTATAGTTGAGTAATAGATATATCAATGTGACATTTTAAGGTTATCAAATTAACAAAATTTAAAAAGAAAAAGTATAAAACTTGTCCGGAAGTAAATCAGTAACTCCATTTTCAGCAATTTTCCGGATTTCTTGTAGAGTACACGAAAATGTCAAACTAATATGTCAATTCAATCTATTTGATTTTAATTTTAAACGGGTCGATGGCCGCAGTGGTTAGGCGGCTGACTACCGTTGTGAGAGGACGATAGGTGCCGGGGTTCAATTCTCTGGAGAAACGGTGACATTTTTTCAGGGAGTTTAATCCCGGATCGACTTGCCATTCGCTGTTGGGAGCAAAGTGATTAACAGCGCGGCATCATAAAAGGCGATATGATGCTGTCACAAAGCCATTTGAACACAACTTACACCAAACTACACCGCGAGAGTTGGAGTGATAGCCAGACAAGCGATACAGCTTACGGAGTCAACGCAACTAAGCACCCACCACCCATAAAAAAAGCCAAACTAATGCGCATGTTACCAACCCCCACAAAATTTCTCTATATTATAAAACTTTTTTCTTTTTAAAATGGCACAAATTAGCATAAAAACACCCTTCATAAGACATTAAAGCACTCATTCATGTCATTACAAAACTTGTTTTTAATATACTAGTTCATAATTCGACAGGGTCGAAAATATTTTGACAGTTACACCTGTTAAAATTGGAAAAAATATCTGTTTTTAATGTTGGACAGATGTCAAAAGTATTTCAACTGGTTTCAAGACAATTACAGCTCCTATTGTTGCGAAAAAATTATTGTTTTGTAAAACATAAGTAGTTTATCATTTTGCAGCTATTAAATGTATTTGGACAACTACAAGGGTGGAATATGAAAAAAAAAAATTTTTTTAACACTTTGACAGCTGTTTATAGTCACTCAGCATTATAGCATTAAGATAAAAAGTCTTGCCAATAATACATCTTTTAATAGGTTTTAGTCAAGTAAAGGGTGTATCATCTAAAGTTTTCAGTTGGGAACACTGAGTAATTGGCAGCAATCATACTACTATGGTCAATAACACTCCTGCTAAGGCCGAACAAGGTTCTTGAGCTTTTTATTCTTCATGGACTTCCTTCAAGAGCTGGGTGAATAGGTAACTAGGTCTTCGCTGCTTCAAGGCAGGGAGATGATAGATGTTGGTGTTCTTGCGTCGGTTGTTGTTGCACTATGCTCCGGCGTCTTCGGCCAGTGCCATGGCTCTCCTGACGTGGATCATGGGAGATGGTCTGTCCGGATCCAAGGTTGATAGTCTGTTGATCAGTGGATTTTCGAATCTATCAATCCTTTACAACGTCTTCTCGGCCAGTCCAAGCATGAATTGCTTGCCCCCGCAATCATTCGCGGCATCCTATTCTGTAGTACTTCCAGCCTCTTGAAGTTCGTCCTCGCCAAGCTAGAAATCGGCAGCGTTCTATATGTAATAATCGGCCTCAAGAACGTTAAATACAGGAGGATTTTGATCCTCAATGACAGCGCACTCCTTGCACACAGCAGGGGAAGGAGGAAGCTCCTAGCGCCATAGAACTTCTCAATAGATCTGCTTACGTGTGCTCGCAAGGTTAGTCGTGAGTCCAACCTCATCCCCAAATACAATACCGAGAGACTCCACGGTAGCCGAAATCCATCCACGACAATATTATCTGGCGGCGGTCTAAGCCTCTTCGTGAAACAAATAGAGACGCATTTGGATTTATTAATTTGTAGACGCCACCTGGAGGCCCAGCGGAGAATCTCATCAAGTGAGAGCTGGAGCCTGTTACGGAGCAGTTCTTCGCTCATAGATGCCGTGTATATGGCGGTGTCATCGGCATAGATGACATTTTCCACTTCTTCAAATCTCGGGAGATGAAGACTAGAAACAGGCTCGGGGCGAGAATGGACCCATGCGGGACACCGGCAGCGACAGGCCTCCCAGAGGAAAGAGCGACTCCCTGTCTAGCGGAAAATATTCGACCAATCATAGCGCGAACTAACTTGCATATAAATTGTTTTGACAGATTCTATAAACGTTATGTATACTACGTCAGTAATCTAAAAATATGTCGGAAACCCGATGAAAACCACAGGTAAATAGCAGTACATAGATGGTAATAAATGCGATAGAGAAATAACAACAAAATAACAGCAAACGAAAACAACCAAATGACACAAAGCACATATTTGTTTAGTGTAGTTAACTGTAGAATGTAAAAATCAAGCGAACCAGGGATTTTTATGCTACCACTACACTTTACTTGAGAATGCTCGCATTGTATCAGGCTGGCCAACATCGTATTTTAACCTTCAATTCGAGTTTAAGTGAATTGGTTCAAGAAAGAGGCTGAAAAATGCAAATGCCGGTTTCATGGTTCAAGTTCAAGTTCAGAGCTCAACTGAACTTTTACTTAACCCTAGACTGAAAACCCGAAAAATTTTTGACAGTTACACCTGCCAAAAATAATTATTTCAGCCTTTAAGTTGTAAGTATTTGGCAGCTATCATTTATCGGTTTGCTAATGGCTGAGCAATTTCGCACTAATGAGATTGGCAGAACAGATTTTCAGTTAGCATTTAGTAAAGATTTGCACCAACCTCTTTCAGTTGAAATTGCTCGTATGGTTGTAGGTAACAGTCTCTGATATTTCAATTTTGGGATAATGTGTTGTTGTTTGGGGATCTTCTTTGTTGCTGTCTATTGAGTAAAAGATAGCAGCACTTATCGCTGTCAAATACACATTTATGTAACATAGGTATATTTGTTAAAAACGCTAGATTTCTGCAAAAAAGTTGTCTTCACAAATGCCAAAATATGTATATCCCTGCAAGTTTTCCTATTTCATACATAAAAATTAGATATTTACGATTAAAATGAGTAGCAACGAACCACGAAGTACCAGGTGTAAAATTTAGGTTATAATTCAAGTTTTAAATTTTGTGCAGTGAAACTCCAACTGGTTTGCAGAATGATTGAAGTTGATTTAGGAAGAGTAGAAACTGATAAAAGATCACACATCCAGAAAACAAAAAGATGAAAGATGTAAATAACCTAACTGTTCATTTGTCTACCATCAAAAGTGTTTATTGTGCAGTTTGGTGCATTGCTAGTGTGGCAAGTCTCCAAGAAAATCCTCAGATAATGCCAGACACAAGGGCATTCTGCTGTACAAGAAATCGATGCCATGCACAGCACTATAAAAAGATTCGCTTCCCGATTTTTCTCCTGTAGTCTAATGAGGCTGTAAAACGGATAAAAAAACAGAAATCCTTACAAAACGATTCAAACAAGACCTGATTATTTTCCCAATTTTGCGGAAATGCCTAGCCATTACAATTATTCCATTGCCATTCCATATTTCAAAGTAGCAGCTAGCGAAAATGTACAAAAATTTTTGTTGGGATGCACTTTATTATTACACTCTTTTATGGGTTCTGATTTTAAAGCAGTCAACATAAGAACGATTCTAAGAAATTCCGCTCGAATATGGCCAATTTTCAACATTAAATCTCGACTGTTACAGAGATTTAAAATCTAACTTGTCTTCTCTTTGCCTACGTTAAAGATATACAAGTAAAATACTAGCTCTAAACGGTCTATTTGTACCTCGTCTTCCAATGTAAGGATATAATTCCAGTGTAACCTCAGGCAATATCCAATATATACAGTTTCAGGTTTGCACTTACGTACTTCCATTTAATAGCTGCACATAGTTGAAGTCTGTACTAGTTTCGCAAGATAATGAATTAGCTCATTTCAATTAGCGTTGCCAACGTTCTTCTATGAACATTATAAAAGAAAAACCGAGACATTTGCACTGCTTTAGATAGGGTAAATATTTATCGTTTGCATATTTTATATAAGGAAATTGTTTTAATTTAATTGATTTTGTAAGTTACAGGAAAAATATATCAAAAAAATCATTTATTCAAATTTCTTCTTATAAAATACTTGCATGCAAAACCACGTAACTATACATAAACAGAATAAAGCCATTAGTTCCGGAATCCGCCACGCGAGATTTATAGTTGGCACCACCGGTAGTATAGCGATCATTTCTCGCTTTTGACGGGCCTTTGGAATGCAACGAGCTTGATTTAGCATTACCTGAATCTCTGTTAGTACCATTATTGTTTAAGTATCTTCCGGTTATCGATAGGATTGTTCGTATTAATCGTACGAATTCCTAACTAGATTATAAATTACCCTTAATTAATTTATGTATACTGATGTGGTTCTGAAGCCCGTAATGGACGAAAGAAACTTGATCAGATTACAGTTTAAGATAGTAATTGAAAGTATTAAAATAGAGTAAAGGTCGATATACTCAACGGTTTATTAAATTTGGATTGGCCAATTAATTATGTATCGGCGATGTAATTGGTTTCTGAACTGGCATGGTTGGTGTTGGGAAATTGGTAGGTCTGCTGATTGTTCCGATTTATTTTTCATTTCACGCATTGACCGATACGTTCCAATCAAATTTGTTCCCTTGTCATATTTTGCGTATTACACTAAGATAGCTTGTATTGCGTTTTTCGTGGGGTGTTCGATTCGCTGATGTAGTATATGAGAGGCAATGCCTTGTCTTAGTTTTCGATTTATTTGTGATTTTGTCCATTTTGGAGTCTTTATATTGGCCTATACTATCCAGCTATCTTTGAAAATACCACTGTAGTAGTAACTATCATTTTTGGCGGTTAGCGACCAATTATGTATGTTGAAAAACAACGTTTACTGGATTGTTTATGTTTGTTTACCGTCAATCTAGTTGAGGCTTTCCTATTTTAATATTACTCACCTTTTT
This sequence comes from Holotrichia oblita, assembly GCA_023690525.1. Classification (NCBI taxonomy): domain Eukaryota; kingdom Metazoa; phylum Arthropoda; class Insecta; order Coleoptera; family Scarabaeidae; genus Holotrichia; species Holotrichia oblita. The sequence continues at coordinate 93,190,816 of CM043020.1, read as the reverse complement.
TTCCTGAAGAAGTTCTAAATAGTTTAAGTTTTTTTAACGAAGTTTGCTTAACAAGTATGGTTGATACTTCCCCTAAATTTATTATTATTATTCACAATTTCACACCATTTTCTACACCTGGAGATGATTCTCTTGTTGTGGGTATTAGGAAACATATATTTCACTTGATATAAATAATCGTACTGACAAGGCTGCACGTGTTAAGAAGCACAAATTTTTTGCAGTTTTTTTGTACAAGTTGTCGCCAATAGAAATGGTCTTCAGGCTGGCAAACAGTTTCTTTGGGATTTCATTTTTATTTCCCAGTACAATTGGAACGATGGGGGAAAGACCAGGAAGGGAGTTCGCTTCGTTGATATTCGGTGGAAGGGGAGGGGAAAGGAAGGGGAGGAAGGGAGGATCCTCTTCTTCCAGCTTCATTTCCTCTAGGGATGGCCTTCTGGTGGTCCTTGGGAGTTGGTGTTTGGGTTTCTTGTAGTCTTCTGAATCTCCAGCGTGGTTGGATGCTTGAAAACAGAAAATCAGAGGGTACCATTAGTGTAGTTTACTAACAATGAGCTACTCTAAGTGGAGTATTTCGGCAGCGTTGTGATGCTTGATATAGACCAGCTTAGTAGGTATACTAAATCACTACGAGCACAGTTCGACTTTTGACCATCCGATTGAAATTTGTACAGATTGTACGGCGGGTACTGACGCGTTAGCCTATACCCCGCTCTCATGCTCAGTTTGTAGGAATTCTGGTTTCACGAACCAATTGCCAAACACTCTCCTGCCTCTCCAAATTCTAAGTCCCACTTAGCCCAATCCTGAAACCGTTACACCTTCTTACTCCTATACCATCACTTGTATCTCTTATCCTTTACCAAATTCATTCCTCACTTCCTTCAAACTTTTCCATTACAATAAAATTCCCTCCTCTATCTTTTCACCCTTCTTATCCAATTCTTTACACTTCCTCTCTAGTTTTTTTTTTTTCTTTACTTTCGTCTACCATTTTATATTAATTTTGCTTTCTTTTCTCTCAGGATATGGACCCACGCCGATCCACCCCAAACGTAGCAATTCAGGTAACCATAATCTAATATCTCACTTACTTACTTTGATTTCTTTTACAGGTCACAGCCAATCATCGACCCCGGAATTCACAAGAGCAGTAGCAGTAAGTAACTACAGATCGAGCAATAATAACTCTCTACTCCTTTGTAGCAGATTCCTAAACAACTTCACCAGTTGCTCATAACATTCTTCAATTGAGGAAAATATCACACCCCGCCAGGCAAACAAGCATCCCAGACGTCTGCATAAAGATCGCAACTCACCAGGATATGCAAGAAATCTTCTTCCTCGCCGCAAATACACTTAAGCTAGCTAATAAGCCATGCCTAGTTAAAAAGCTGGTCATCTCGTAAGTATATGTAATTTGTAATTTATCTCCGCACATCCTAGGCTTCCATCCATACGTAACTCTTCCCGAAACTTGATTTATAGCAGTAAGATCATGTGGGATGGAGCAGCCGTGATCTACGATGGGGTGGCATAATTTAGGATCGCGAGGATCTGGGTGGTGTTTCTGGTTCTACATCATCATTGAGGATCCGTTTGTATTTTTCTCGGATTGATCGTCAGATAGCATGAGCTAATAAAATACTTCGTTGCGTTAGAATTGCGATCTAGAGACTTTTCGAAACAACTAATATAACTGTGTCATCCACGTAGATGGCATTAAACAGTCTGGGGTCAGTTGGTTTGGGAATGTTTGCGATTGTAGAACAGCTGTTGGGCCTAGTACCAAACCTTGCGGAATTTCGGGCAGTAGCTGCTTTTGTCGGCTAGGTCTTTGAAAAACGATGGCAGAAAGTGATAATGTCTAATGAGACATCCAACGTCTCTTAGTTAAGGCAAGAGCTGATAGTTACGTACAACTGGGAGATTCTGTTAGGTAGAAATTCTATTGATGCATCTCATTTGGTAAAATCGTAGTACACATAAACTAACTATACATGAACTAATTACTTGATTTTTGCTGGGCTCTTCATAATAATAATAATAATAATAATAATAGCCTTTATTTCTACTATAATGCACAAATAGAAACAACGTCAAAACAAGAAACAAGGAATACCTACAATCCAATAAACACAAAGATTGTTAATTAAATATAGTTGAGAAACTCAGCAACATTATACGGTTCTATATTACAGATATAAGAATATGTCGCTCTCTTAAATGTTACAAAGTTATTTTCTAATTTTATACTTAACGGTAACTTATTAAAAAAACAAATACTATTATAAAGTACACCCTTGGTAGATTTAGTTAGACGATATCTTGGTACGTTATAGTTTATTTTATATCTTGTTGTATGAGTATGTGTTTTTTCATTATCTCTAAAAGAAGTTTTATATTTGAAGTTAAATAGTAAACATTCATGTATATATATCCCATACAAGGTAAGCAAACCTGTTGATCGAAAGACAGACCGAAGTGATGTACCATAATTCAGACCCAGCAGTGCTCGCACCGCTCTTTTTTGTAAAATAAATACGCGGTCAATTTCAGGGGAACTACCCCATAGCAAAATTCCATAACGGATTATTGAGACGCAGTGTGAGTGATATACAGCTTTAAGTGTCATATAATTAGTAATTCTATTTAAAATTTTCAGTGCAAAGCAAGCACTACTAAGTCTTCCACACACCTGTTCTATGTGGTCACTCCATCTAAGTCTGTCATCTGTACAAATACCCAAGAAACAACAAGATTTTGATAATTTTATTTTTTCCCCATCCATCATAATATCTGCTGGCGTGGTGATGCCCTCATTAGTTTTAAATAATATACAACATGTTTTATTTTTATTTAGTTGTAGATCATTGTCCGTAAAGTATTGTTTTACGGAACGATACAGATCAGTTCCAGTTCGGACTAAAGTTGGAAAGTCATAAGCACTAAATAACAAATTTGTATCATCCGCATAATTAATAATTTTTTGAGTTTTAGTACATGAAACATTTTTAAAAATATCATTTATAAAAATTAAGAATAAAAGTGGACCCAGTACGCTGCCCTGGGGAACACCAACATTTGTAAAGAGCATATTGGAATGGAATACACCAGAAACAGTGTTAATTCTAACTGTATGTTGTCTATCACTTAAGTATGACCTGAACCACTCCAATGCCACACCCCTTATACCGTAACATTCAAGTTTATGAAGTAAAATTGTATGTGACATACTGTCAAATGCTTTACTGAGGTCCAAAAAGAGACCGCAGACTAAGTTGTTGCTTTCTAAATTAGATAATATCCAACTCGTGTATTCAAAGAGTGCTGTATTAGTGCTTTTTCCACTTACAAAGCCATGCTGATTTTCGTTAATGAGACTGTGCTTGTTGAAAAAGGATAAAACTTGATCAGCAACCACAGTCTCAAAAATTTTCGCAATTGTTGTTAATTGACTAATGGGCCTATAATTCTCATATTTATTGCGATCACCTTTTTTGTAAGTTGGTATGACAACTGCATGTTTCAGGGGGTCGGAAAATGTCCCTTTATTAGCGAACTATTAATAATATGGCAAAGTGGCTCAGAAATTACGTCAAAACAGCTTTCTATAACGTGCAACGGAATTCCATCAACACCGACAGAATTTTTATTTTTAGTTTAATTAGAATTTCTTTTAAGTCTGATTTTACTATTGGTTTAAAATAGAAAGAAAATGGATTGTCTTCTATATTTATGCTAAGTATTGGGTTGGGATTTAATATCGATGTTGAAGAAGAGTTAAAGAATGTATTAAATTCATTGGCTAAAGATTCTGGATCCTTTGTATTATAAGAACAGCTACTATCTTTTCCTAATTCATTGTTTATTATTTGCCACATAGTTTTAGATTTATTTTTTGAAAAAGCAATTTTGTAATCATTATGCTGTTTTTTCGTACTTATTAAGACATCTTTATATTGACCTTTTAATTGGTTCAAATACAGCTTACATTCCGGTACATATTGTGAAATTGTTTCGAAGATTGCTATTCTATCTTTATACATGTAGATTTCCGGGGAGGCAAGATTAGTTTGCATTGGAGTAATCACATGTTTTTTAAGTGGAAAATATGCATTGAAATATAAATTAAAGGTTGACATAAAATAAGCAAATTTTTCATTGACTGAAACATTTCGGAAAACCAAACCAAAACGCTCCTCAGCTATACATGTACTAAATTCCACCACGGCAGACTTACTAAAATTACGCCGTAGTACAGTTCTATTTACATTTAATTCAGATTCTGTATTAATACAAACAACCTGGGCATAGTGATCGGAAATACCTGAAGGTATTACAAACGTCTGAAATGATAATGAATTTGTAATGATAACATTATCTAAGCAAGACGATGTCGTAGTGGTAACTCTTGTGGGTGTATTTATAGCTGCAACAGCTCCATAACTTCGAACTAATGATAAGAGGTTATTCGTGGCTTTAGAGTTAATAAGAATATCTATATTAAAGTCGCCACATATAATATAATCTAAAGAATTATTAACTAATAGTTCAAGTAGCAATGTAAGTTTGTCCAAGAATACATTTACACTTGAATCTGGTGATCTGTATACACATATCACAACTATTCGTTGGCGACCAATAAAAAATTTCACTCCCGCACACTCAAAATAGAACTTGTTAGCAAATTCCGTAGTTTCACCCCATGGCTCACTGGTTAGACCACATTTACCATATACAGCTACTCCACCGTGCTCTCCAGGTTCTCTACAATAACTCGCTGACAAAGCGTATCCAGACATAGATAGTAGTTTTATCTGTTGAACAGATTGCCAGTGTTCGGAAACACATACAAAATCACATTTGTGTTGATTAGCTAAGACTTCTAACTCATATATGCTGTTAGATAATGATCTTACATTTTGATGTAGAATTGTTGTGACTGATTTTTTGTTATTTAAATTATTAATGTGGGCTATGTTGACACTATCTGTTTCCGTGGGAGATTCAATAAAAAACGGTTAATACACACGTTTCTTGGCCAAGTTTGTGGATCCTTAAGTCGGTCAGCTTGTTCAGAGGAAATAGATATTTTATATGAAGAGTATTCATCCGGATATTTCGACATCAACTTTTCACACTTGAAGTCGGTGAATGATTTATTTTTAAGAAAATCTCTCATCTGTGATTCACTAGTATGCGGCTCCAATCTGTATACATGAAAGTGCTGATATGAAATCGCTCCTTTAATGCTCATATTTTCTGTCGCAGTGCCCCGTATAGTATTTAAATTTCTTTTGGTTTTCTTATTAACTTGAATCCATTCTTGGTTTTCTGTGAGCATAGTACTGTTACCGTCTTTATTATTTGTCATTTTTAGTTGATTAGTAGCTTTATCACTTAAGCATCCTTTTTGTTGTTGCTTTTGCAAAGTATCCCGATAAGTAGGCATCTTTTATAATGTCTAGTCTTGGCGAGGATATTTGTTTTGGGTTTTTCTCTGTTTGTTTCTTATGTACATTTTCGAGTTCTTTTTCAAGTGTAAAAACGTTCCTCTCTCTTGATGTGTTTTTAAAATGTTTTACTTCTTCACGTAAAATTTTGTTTTGTTGTTTTAAATTTTCAATTTCTGATTTTAAGGGATTGATAATTGCTTCAGTTAATTTTAACATCGCTTCATTTATTTTCATTGCAATAAACGTATTGACATCTAGTAATTGCCCGGAAATATTGCTGGACACTACATTTATATTACTGACCTCAGATTGTTGGTGTGAGGTTAGGTTCATTTCGCACTCTTCACATCTCCAGTTTTCTATTGTGCCGCTCTCTCGCATGTTTGTAAAATCTTGCACATTGAGATTAACACATTTTATGTGGTAATTCGCTGCACATTTACCTCGGCAAAGGATATAATCCTCATTTCTTTCAATTTTCTTCGCACAGTGATCACACTTCACCGCCATACTTTTACTACTCATATGGTGGGATCCATTGGTATCGTAAAAGGGTGGGGCTGGTGAAACCGTCAAAGTTAGTAAAATTAGATAAATACGAAATTATTTAAATTTCGATACAATGGGAAATACCACAATTATATAGGAGTAATAGTAGTCGTAGTTAGCAGTTAAATTGCCGATATAAATGTAGTTAAATTCCAGTGGTATTTATAAATGGGTTTATAGATAGATTTCGGTTTGACATTGCAGACATTGCATTTCCAATTTCATTAATGTTATATTTGAAATAGCAGGAATTTAAACTTTAAAATAGGTATATAAATAAATAAATTGCTTAATAATATAATTATTGTATAAGCCGTCACGTTGAATACGCATAGTAGTCAAGTAGAAAAATATTTCTGATACGTCAACAACCTCTCTTCAATTCAAGTTGTATAACCTCAAAAACTACAAATTTAAAATCATTCAAACGTACTATGCAGCATTTGCGTATTGGTTAATTCTAAACTAACACACGTTTACGTAAATTTGGAATATATCCAACCAGATGAAATTTCCCACGAGATAATTGCAATTCAGGTATACGTTCAAACATTATACCGTATTGGACAAGCGCTTTATCTAGACACTATCTGTTAACGTTGGATAGGTGTCTGTTATCTCTAACTAACGCTGCGTAAATACTCGCAAATGTATTTACTGTTAAATTTTTATAGTATTACCATTATGTATTGTAACGACATTTAATTCAAAGTTAAAAATAATAGTTAAATAGCCAGTAATGACATTTAAATTGTAGAAATATGAAAAAGGTTAAGTTGGTAAAATTGTATGTAACTAGATTTAAGTTGTCGACATAAATGACAGATCGGACTAAAGACGGACATCCAATCTAACTGACATTTTGATAAATTTACGTTTTCAAAATGGAAAACCATCGATGATAATTCAATTACCCACGTGACATCATATAACACATTTCCCAAAGGTAATTTCACATTAATTCCATTGATTTGAGAACCCATTTCAACTGTGCCAATTTTTTAGTCCAACTAGACATTTTTCATCCAAATAACAGATAGCCATGAATCACAAAAAATACTTTCTTGGAAAAAATATTAAAAACAGACGCGTCCGAACCATCAACGCTGCCAGACCTATGTCGAATTGCTCTCTAAAACGTAAACAACAAATTAAAAACGCAAATTTGCCTATAAAATTCATAATATTTTCCTGATCCAAAACTAAATTCACTTCAGATATCCATACGAAGAATTTCTTAAATCCATTCCCGAGGCACCAAAAGCCAAGTCCACCATCCCGAGGTAGAATTAGCCGAGATTTCCACGTCGCAGACCTCGAATTCCATTCCTAGTCTGAAAGCCAGCCAAATCCCGAACCAGACGAATCCCAGACTGAGACAAAACCATCAATCCTTAACAGATAAGTGTTGTAAAGGCATTAGTAATCCAATTTAATTGAAAAAATAAAAAAATAATTTTTTTTAAGTCGTTAAAAACAAAAATTTAAACTGATTTAGACATAATTAATTAAAAGACCAGAGGATTCACCAATTTAGAAAGAGAATCGTCCAATTTAGTTATTAAATTTAATTATAGTTTATATTAATCGTATTCATGTCATAAGAACCTAAAAAGAAGAGGATAAATAAAACTTAATTTCCAATTTTATTAAACAAGTAATTAGCAATTACAATTACTTACCTCTGAAAATCCTCTAATCAGTTAGTTGAATTACACCTTTTATATAAACAATCATTCCATATCAGGTGATTTTTGTATTGTTAAATACATAGGTATTAGTTTCTTCCATGCGGAGAACATGGATTTGAATTATTATTTTGTAAGGTTTCTTAAAAAAGGTTACCAACCTAAATGTAATATTACTAATTTATGCTTAAGTTAAGGCGCGTTATTTGAATAAAAATTGAATTTTTGCTATTAAACCCCGTCTTTCAATGGTGTGTGTGTGTGTGTGTGTGTGTGTGTGTGTGTGTGTGTGTGTGTGTGTGTGTGTGTGAAAAGAGTCTTGAATCCACCCGAAACCTGAGATAAGAGATCTCCAAATAACCACATCTCAACAAATCACTTAATTATTTGTTAAATCAGCGCCAGCGCAAAAGTATACAGGGTGTTTCATAATATATGCGCAGGACTTCAGGATGTGATAGCTTGTCCAAAAATTTGAAAAAAAGTTCCCATCAACTTACCCTCTAAAATGCATCATTTTCGAGATATAGGGTGTTGAAATTTAATTAAAAAAAAACCGTTTTTTGAAATATCTCCGGAACCGTTTATCGTAAAAAAAAACAGCTTTTGTAACCATTTTCTACTTATAATAAGCTAAGTTGTGTGCGGGAAAAAAAAATTAAGTAATAATTGGTGAAGATTTTGAAGGAGTAGTGGTTGTTTCTCTCCACAACTTCTACGCCACTGGAAAAAGTACGATTTTGAGACGGCCATTTGAACCGCCAATGTTTTCTACACAAAAAAGGTACTGTTGGTCATGAGCTCTAAAGTTGACCGTTTTTGAGAAAAATCGACTTTTATGTTGTTAATGTTTGCTTTTCTTACTTGTTCTAATGTTTTAGTAAAAAAAAATGTTTTTCAACATAAAAGTTGATTTTTCTCGAAAACGGTCAACTGGCGGTTCAAGTGGGCGTCTCAAAATCGTACTGTTTCCAGTGGCGTAGAAGTTGGGGAGAAAAACAACCACTACCCCTTCAAAATCTTCACCAATTATGACTATAAAAAAAGATTTTCTCGCACACAACTTAGCTTATTATAAGTAGAAAATGGTTACAAAAGCTGTTTTCTTTATGATAGACGGTTCCGGAGATATTTTCAAAAAACGATTTTTTAAATTAAATTTCAACACTCTGTATCTCGAAAATGGTGCATTTTAGAGGATAAGTTGATAGAAACTTTTTTTCAAATTTTTGGACAAGTTATCACATCCTGAAGTCCTGCGCATGTATGTATTATGAAACACCGTATATATGTATATAATATGCCACTATTGTTGCTTCTTTTATCAGCGGCTTCATATCAAGCAAGCCGTTCCAGATTGTTTCCTCAAATTAATTTTAATATTGCATACGGATTATTCCCCCGACTGTAGGGCATGAACTTCTACCACCCTAAAATTATAGCTTACGAATCTTATCTACCCTGGAAATTCTCCCCACGGTACGTTAAAAATTAATTATTACCCAAATAAACTCCCTCGGTTATTTTATTGTAATGCGTATTTTATTGTTATCTTACTGTGTTCTGTTACAAAGTAGGAGCGAGAGAAGGGGCTTCCTTAACAGCATTTTGTCGACGACGTCGTATTCCTCGGTAGGGGGATTCGGTATGTTGTGCTTTGTCCTTGGCGGTAGGGATTGTAACAAATCACGTTGCGGCGGTGGGTGCTGGAAAAATGTGGGACAGAGCAAGGCGAAAACCAGGTAATGATCGTAAAATATTCCGTTAATTGCTATAGTCGTCTGAATAGATTAGTGTAAAGTTGAGAAAATGTGGCGAAACACTAAGCTGTTGGTTTCTCTATATCGATTTTGTGTTATAACTATGTACCATAGAATGAGACAAAGGCCAAGTGTTGTATTGTTGAAGTGAAATATTAAAAAAATTAAAGTATTCTCAAAAACATGTAACGTATACTACACCATGAAAAAAAGCACATAAGAAAACATTTTTTTTCTACATAAATCCCTTCAATACTAATACACTTATTCCATCTTTTTTCCAATTGCCCCATGCCCTCAGAAAAAAATTGCTTCGATAACCCCGCAAAATATTCTTCAACAGCTTCTTTGAGTTGTTCATCAGACGCAAGAAACTTTCCCCTGAGATGCTTCTTTAAATATTTTGAATAAGAAGAAGTCTGACGGAGCTAAGTCAGGGCTATAAAGTGGATGCCTTAACTCTACAAATCCACAGTCATTGGCATATATTCAATAAGCAAGACTCCTTCAACAGTTGCCATCAATTTTTTTTTTCCAGAAAATTGTGTCTTGGCCTTTTTTGGTGATGGAGAGCCCTTATGAACCCACTGCATGGATTCTTGTTTAGTAGGAGGGTAATGGGGGAGGGTCCCAATGATGTACCCAAGTCTCATCCCCAGTGATAATTTGAGATAAAAATGTTTTGTCTCTCGCCAAATTTTCTTGAGAAATTTCTTTTCTGTACAGTTTTTGTTCAGGTGTAAGCAGCCTGGGTATCCGTCGTGCAGGTACCTTCTTCGTACCCAAATCGTCATGCAAAATTTTGAGGACTTTGCCACGGATATACAGACTTCATTGGCAATGACAGATATCTTTACACGCCGATCTTTCAGTACCAAATTTTCGACTTTTTGCGCAATGTCTTCAGTTCGAGCTTCAACAGGTCATCCGGACTTTGGGTCATCATTGATTGACTCTCGGCCCGATAGAAAGAGTTTAGATCAATATTTTACTTGAAAATAAGATGGTGCATCTTTCCCATCTTCATGAATTGCTTTTGGACCATTGCCTTCTTTTGTCAGGAACTTTATTACGCTGCAATGTTCAACCTTAGTTTCACTCATTTTATCCAGAAGTAGACCGTCTCAAATATCTGTAAACAGCACAAACTAAATACAACTTAGCACATGTTCTTCTAAGAGTGACAGCAATTTTTCAATAATTTGTTTGACATCATCACTCATTTGTTTCATAGCTAGGTAGATAACATAAAAAATACACCCTCGTAGAAAGTCCTCTATTGAGAGATATCGACACTATTGTATAGTTCTTTCAATGATATAGCGATCCGAAATTTTATTGCATATTAAATAGGATTACATAGGATGGATTTGAGATGTATTAATAGTTTATTTTACTTTTTAAATACTGTTTGATCTTGGTTTTAATTTCTACATTTTCTTGAAATGTATAATAATGTATGCAAAGTTCCTGCAAATCCTATATATTTTTTTTCGACTTCATTATTATATAGAATATAATAGAATATATATATAGAACATTATTTTCGGTAAATAAGCGTTTTATTTCTCAACATAGGATCCTCCTAGCTCCATACATTTACCCATCGTTTTTCCAATTTTTCTATTCCTTCCAAAAAATAGGTTTTCTCAAGTCCCTCAAAATAGGCGTTCGTTTCAGTGACAACCTCTTCATTCGACCCAAATCTCTTACCGCCCAGCCACTTGCTTAGGTTTGGAAATAGGTAGAAGTCAGATGGTGCCAAATCTAGCGAATAAGGTGGGTGAGATAGCAGCTCTCGTACCCTAATTTATGGATTTTAGCCATGGTGAGTACACACGTGTGCATTAGTGCATTGTCCTGATTGAACAGCATTTTTTTCTTCGACAAATGCGGTCGTTTCTGCTTCAAATCAATATTGAATCTGTCCAAAAGCTCTGAATAATATGCGCCGGTGATCGTTTTACCCCCCAAAAATTCGTTCGGCTTGCGGGTGAACATCGCCAAACATTCCTTTGAAATGGTCATGTACCCGCTCAGGTTAGATGCCTACAGACTCAGCCACTTCACGCACTTTAATTCCTTAATCGTTCAATATCATTCATTGCATTGTAACGACGATCTCTGGCGTGACGACCTCTTTTTAAAAGATCGGAAGAGGATAAAAAGCAAAACCACACACTGATTTGTCAAACCGCCCGTGTACTATAGGTCTATGTTGTAGGCACTCGTATATAGCGTCCACAGTACCATAGTGAAATTTTGGGCAACGAGGTTGTACAAGTTTGGGAGATGATGAGCGTTCGGGATATTCAAAAACTATAACCATTGACGCTAACATCGCTAAAGTTCACCAAATAGTGCTAAACAATCGTCGAATTAAAGTTAGAGAGACAGCAGAGGTTATTAACATGTCAAAAGAACGTGTTTATCACATATTGGATCAAGATTTAGGTATGAGAAGGCTGTCCGCACCTTGGGTGTTGAGCTTGCTCACGTTAGACCAAAACGTGTTCTGATGAACAATTCCAACAGTTGGCGCAGTTTAAGCGCAATAAATCATCAGTTTTGGCGATGATTAATTATTGGATGCCACAAACAAAGATACGGTTAAAACAGTGGATTGCGAAGGGGCGAATTGGCTAAAAAAAAGCAAAAAACTGTTTTTTTTTCGGCTGGGAAAGTGATGGCTTGGGACAGTCATGGAGTTATCTTAATCGATTATCTTTAAATAGGAAAGCCATTACAGGAGCATACTATGCATCATTACTTGACAAGCTAAAGACAGATATTGGAGAAAAAAAATTGTTTCACCAAGACAATGCGTCACCTCACACCTCAGCAATTGTCATGGCGATTATCTACGAATTACGGTTTGAACTGCTGAACCATTGTCATTAGTCACCAGATCTAGCCTGAAGCGACTTCTGTTTGTTCATTTACCTTCGTAAAGAATTATTTTGTAGAGACATTTTGAATTAATTTTATAAATTTTGATTAAAGTAATGAATTATTTTATTATTTAGCTGTTTAGATATTGTATGTATATAAATCAATATGTTATAACAGAACTCATAATTCAAATGAAAACACCAGACTATGCGATTATCAAAAAATATCCAGGTACTGTTATCTAGGAATATCCTAGATAACAAATTATTTCGAGAAACTCCATCACCAGTTCAACTTGTAAGATCTTATTTGAGCATCGGAAACATATCGATATAACTTCTTAAATTTAAAATCACATCTTACTGGTGTTACATACTACAATTCTACATATTTCTGCATCTCAATTCTCTAAGTCGGAACCTAATATTACCCGCTACCTAGTCATAAAACTAGGATCGCACAGTCCTTGATGACCCATAAAGACATCGAAGCAAAAGGGGTGTTGGTGTCTGCTGGCTAGGTTCATGTTGGCGCGCTTCCGTTGACTGTCGCATGAGGGCGCGGTAGTAGTCGTACCGTAGTATATACTAGATAGCGTGTTCGGCTGGAAGTCAGCAGTTCAGTAGCGTTGCGCCCATAAAACGGGAAACAACGTCTGGAAGGTACTTTCCTTGCGAAAGATCCCAAAATAAGTGGCCGCGCTTTATTTAAGAGATACCTCTTCTAAGTATTTGAAGTTAATATAATATTGTGTATCATTTGATTATGTTTTATTTCGAACATTAAAATATTCTTCTCTTAATTATTTTATTTTATGTTTAATATTGTTTTATTTTAACACTCCTTTTTTTCTCGTTCTTTCAGATTATGTTTAGATTACTCTTAAAAAAGATGTGAGTGCGTAGATTTGTAGGAGACTGAATGTGATTTATAAAATGTGCATTAATTATTAAAAGCCAGACATATATAGAATTTTATCTGCTACTATCGCATAACGTTATTATAACCAAATTAGTCAAGAAACATATGATAAAATTAATCTTTCACTAGGATTTTAAACGATGAAGTGATGAATTTTTTGTTCACTCTTTTCTCGTAAAGCAAAGAGTAGCGACCCTTCAGAACGACAGGCTATTGAATAGCACCCATCACAGCGAAAAAGTAAGTTACACCCTTTCAAGTAATTTTTTTCTTTTTTCCACTTCTTAGTCGTCTACATTTGGTGGAAATTCTCTCTTCTACACGCTTGACACTTTTGCATGATTGATGATGATAAATTTTTTTGATTTTTCTCTATTACTACGGGAAGAGATCGATAATCTATTATTAGTTTTACGAAGAAATTTTAACCTATCGAATCCTCCTCTTTAAATTCCTAACAATTTAGGAACAACGAAGAGAAAGAGGAAGGAAAAGATAAAAGGTGATGATATATGCATGTTTGAAAAGTTTTTTTCTTTTGTTGGATAGTAGTGGGAGGGGGAAATAAGAAGAACTTCTATCATATATAAGTTCAGAGGAGTTTTAATATTCAAGAGGCGTTCCGAGCGATAGCTAGCAAATCTGTAGTGTGTTAAGTGGGAAACTAAGTTTGGCGAAAGAAGATAATCGCGTTATTACAGATTTTCTTTCTGTGTCGTTTTTGGTTTGAACTTATGAGAAAATTAAAGAACTGGGAGGAAATTTTATTTTCAATAGATATATATTTTTAAAGACGTAGGTAATTGTGAATACATTTACCAAATTAGGCATTGATAAGATAAATTGTTAAATATATCTAGGACAGAGTTAGAAGGCATGACTCTATACAATTTCAAATATTTGGTTTAATTGTTTAACGGTTTATATCCATGATACTTTTTTTTTACAACATTAAGATTTTTTTTTTGTGCTTCAAAACCAATGATAATTTTGCAGGATATTTTGAACTACAAGCCATGAAAATGTCAAATTTTTTATTTCACGTTCATGTTTTATAGCTTAGCCTTTTATAAACGGATTGAATGGTCTGTCTAATGCAGTTAGATCAAAGTTATGGTGGTGTTATGGTCTTACTTCTGATATGAAATGCAGATGATTGATTGTTTTTAGGTTATATTTGATCAACTTTATTGGAGACTCTTGGGCAACTCTATAATAATTATTAAGGATACACTGTCAGAATAAACAGGCATTCCTGGCATTCCTATAAGCCAGTTGAAGAAGGAAGTTCAAGAATAGGAGTCAAAAGAAATAGACTCCCTCTGGAGGAAAACACTCGGGCAAAAACACAAGCGAAGAAATTTATTCACTTCTCGTGAAACAGTAATAAAAATCTGCTTGATCTCAGCAAATCAGAGTTAAGGGGTCTTACGGGCTTTCTGAATGGCTAGTGCCCTCTAAGATACCATCTAAAAAAGATGGGCAAAATTGATCAAGATACGTGTCGATTCTGCAAACTGGAACCCTGAAACAGCTGAGCATCAAACAGATCAAAGCCTTGGCACCCAAACTAGTCCTAAAGTTTGTCAAGAACATTGAAATAGAAGGGTACTGATGGGATAGGGTATTCACAATAGATCGTTAAGTTGCAGTGAGGAGATGTGCTTGTAACTGTGAACGACCCATCAACAATATAATACAATTACTTAATAGTGAAGCAAAAATTTCAAATATTTAGAAAAATTTGGACCTGTTGATTAGAATTGGTTCATTATTTAAGAAAGAAAGTTTATGTAGATGTGATAATTTCAAAATTCTATCCTTCTATATGATAATCTTCTAGTTAATTTGGTGGTTTAGAAATTAATACATCTGTCAAAAAACATTGGTTTTGCATATCAGTTCAGTACAACATTTTGGTTGGTGTTTCTCATGATCAAGATTTCCATAGTAAAACTGAGATATTTGTCAAAATTATTAGATTAGATGAGAAGACACAACACGAGATCCTAACCTCTTATTGAAAATATTGATTCCCTTCTATGTCCTTCCTCTAGCCCCTCATAATAGTGCAGTTATACTTTCAATTCGATATCCAATGTAGTTTCCATTTTTTGCGTTAGCCAACTTGATAATCAAAACTAAATAATATCTTCACTAAAGCTGCTGATTTCGTTTTAAATTTGGTGGCATTTTATCCAGGAACTTCTTGAGTAGACTGAAAGCCACCAGAATAAGGGAAGTAACAGGGACGACGTACTGCTATCACCGTTACCTGTTACTTCCCTCACTAGATCTTAATTTTTCAGGACGATTGTCTACTACGATTCCCTACGACTGGCTGTTTGTTTGGAAATTAAATAAAGTCTCCCAAAACTTGATAAACACAAGATAATTTTGTAAGATGCAACAAAATTGAAACAGCTAAAAGAACCACCATACATTTTGATTTGCAATGAAATTTGCTGTCTGTTGCATAGGCAAAACTCTTCTAGTTCAGTTAATAATGCCATGTGGAAGCTTTTGCGCGATTAGGTTCTTCTTTACTATTTTCTGTTTGTAGTAATCTTTAAAATGCTTTTCCTAAAATAAGAAGAAACTGTGTTTTTCAGGATTTTGTTCTTCTTCAGTTTTGAGATTTCTTTTACAAAAAAATCTGGACTCATAAGAGTTATGCGACTAGCATTTAGTTCATGAGAGCCACAGACTTGTTAAACATGTCGCCCACGTTGCCATCATGTTAGAACCAAGCTTGCTACTGCAGGCTTCGTAACTTTGCAAATGTTGGAATATCGAATTCACGGATGCAGCCTTCCTTCGCTCATTTTTTTTTTACGTATTGTGGGTGCTAGTTGCAGCGGCTTCTAAAGCTGTAACAACTCTCGCTGTGTAGTTTTGTGTGCGTATAATTTAGTTCAAACCGTTTTGTGACAGCATTGTATTACCTTTATAAGGCAATGTTTTATTACTAAAACTAAAATTAAAATTATTTATGTTTTTAATATTTGAATCCTAGGAAACAGCTTGTAGAATACAATGGCCACAAATGAAAAGTATTTTTTCCAACATCTGGCGTTCCTCAAGGTTCGAATTTAAGACCTATTCTGTTTCTAATTTTTATTAACGACGTCGTGAACAGCTTATATTGTGAAAATTTATTTGCAGATGATATGAAAATATTTTATGGAATTAACTCCATTGAGGACTGCCATGTTTTGCAGCATGATTTTTTTAAATCTGAATTCATGGTGTCAGGTCAACCGCTTGCCGCTTAGCATTACAAAGTGTAAAGTAATGTCGTATACGAGAAAAGTATCTGTAATTAAACATGATTCCTCCATATGCAATACGGTGGTGGATAGATAAACACTATTGTTGCTGGAGCTTACCGCGCTTATGGGTTTATCTATAGAAATTGCTAACATTTTACCAAGGTCAACTGTTTAATGTTGCTTTATTACTCATTTATTCGTTTCAAACTGGAGTTCGGTTCAAATGTTTGGTTTTTTGTTCTACACTATTCACTCCAATTTTTCGAGAAAGATGGAACATCAATAAGAGCAACAATTGTTGATGTTCCAGTAGAGGCCCTAAAAAGTTCGTTAACATCAAATGATCGCGTTCATTTGTCTTCCTTATTCGCATTTCCAAAACAATGAGGTCCAGGTAGACTTTGCGTTGAAAATCTATAACAAACCGTGCAATAAATAGTATCAATACGTTCACATAATCTCTTGACGGTTCTTATGCTACATCTAAGAGTTTTAAATAATTGAAAAAAATCTCTATATATTTTCCAATTCAAAATGAAAATGCCCTGTTTATAATGTTGGTTTATTTGCAACAATTTCTTTTTACTTTAGAGGTGGGAAACGCCATCTGCACAAAATCAACTCAAGTCACGTACTTTATAGACAGTTAAGAAGATGAGATTTTCAAATTACTATCATCCCAATCTAAGTTCTTTTTCGATATTTATTAAAGTTTGATATTTTTCTTCTGGTTTGTATCTAATTTTTCAGGATTACTTTCCTTATATATATCTATTCTTAGAATATTGTATTACTTTTCCATTTTTATAGTACTTTCTAACCAACGACAATTCAACCGAAACATGTCCTTCACATAACACAAATCCGACGGATAACGGAAGCAAGTTATTGCTGAATTCATAATATATCATTTTATAATATTTCTCTTCGGTTGTGGTTTTGGTATTCAGCGTGCACCTTTGCGCATTTCCCACCGAAGACGTCTAGAGAGAATAAAATGACAAAGTTCGTTTTAAATAGTAATAGCGCAATATTCCACGAGTATATCACGTACGTTTTTTAAAACTTTCCTTACTTTTTATTTTACTATTCGTTTTCCACGGTTATACGGCACAGTCTTCGGTAGTGGGAAGCTCCCATGAAAAATGGATTCTATTGGCAATCTGCACAAAGGTGCCCCGTACTCACTAGATATATGGTTTACCCTACCCATCAGACGTTTGAGGTGTATGGAATTGCTTGTGTATACCCACACATTGAAAGTGCCTAGCGTAGAGCAGTAGAGGTAGTACTCTTCGAATTCGCTCTTGATGATATATGTTATCTAACGCCGTGAAGGGTTCGTAGCTATCTGGAAAACGTCGATCGGTAAATCCTATTTTCGTATCTTTCGCAGTTTGCCGCGTGCACGAATTTCTTGTTACCCCTCCAGATAGGTTAGATTTGAAACATGGATGTTGAACAGTTGAACAGCTTACACAGGTTGCCGTTGTAAAAATAGATAATGATAAAAAAAAAACTAAATTTAACTTCTCTATTGTAGTATAGAAGTCTGTATACATGATTGATTCGAATTGTGTAACGGTTAGTTGCTCGTAGGCGTTTGGATTTTTGCTTGAACAAGTTTTATTAATCTCTATTCTAGGTATTATTTTCGAATTAGGTCAAATTAAAGCCAGAATTGGCGCAATTTTATAAAATATTAAAAGGAAATAATAGATGCCCGACTAGGACTGTTACAAAACCGAATTGTGCAAAATGTTAGAGTCAATTGATCTTAAGTAATTTTGCTGTATGTACTGGCTG
This sequence comes from Holotrichia oblita, assembly GCA_023690525.1. Lineage (NCBI taxonomy): Eukaryota > Metazoa > Arthropoda > Insecta > Coleoptera > Scarabaeidae > Holotrichia > Holotrichia oblita. Next base: position 93,172,466 of record CM043020.1, on the reverse strand, counting down.
TATTTTTTGAGGGAAAATAGCCAGTAATTTGTGTTTTTTAGAGTGTAACATTTGCTTTATTGGCTGGACAATTGTCTTGTAGAAATTTGACATTACGATTCTTCCTAGTCAGAATCTTGGCATGGAATACATCAAGAAGGTTCATGCAGTACGTTTTCTTGAACGCAGAAGCCATGATCTTTTTGAATGTCATTTTGGTACGTTCGACTTCCGGTGGTCGCTGATCAGGGAGTTACCATTCAGAAGCCGAATTTCGGGTCTGCGATGGTTTGTAATAGATCCAAGTCTCAGCGACTGTTAGTAGATTTTCCAATAAATCAACCCATGTAAGCATCATCGACTCTTTTCTTCTTTGCCTCATTAGACAGCAATTTGGCCACCCTTTTTGCCAAGACCTTTCTGAATTAAAAACGCGTTTTGATAATGTGTTGTAGGCATCTTTTTGACTCACCAACCAAAGCAGCGAAAGTAGAACCGGTGATGTTTTAAGATTCTGTACTAGATAGTGGATGATGGCTTTTAATAATCTTGGATTAACCGGATTTAGTCTTTCGTCTGCGTGGCGATTTCTGTACTATCTTGTTTGAAATAATGATACCATTTAGAATTAGTGTTGCGTGTATCGTTTCCACTAAGTTATTACTTAGTTGAACGCAAAACTAAATATGAACACGACTTTTTTCGGAATTGTCCATTTTATGATAAATTTTACAATTCGAAAGACAACTTCAATAAGAAGTTCACTACTTGACTTTATTATTGCATCTGAGTCTCTTATTGTAGGGAATTGCTCGATTGATGATTCTCTAACTCTATCTGATCCCCTGCTGTGCCATCTCACCTTCTAAATGTGTGTGGTTTAAATGATCATTTTATTTCAGCATCGCATTTACCATTGTCTCCCGATCTCCACGTTTTTAGCTTCTATAAGCTCAATGTGAAGCCAGGTACTGGCTATTTCACTTTCAATGATGCCACTGAGTCTGAAGTTGCCACCACAATTCTGCCATCCATTCAAATTCTGTTGGAGCAGATGGCATTTCCTTAAAAATGCTGTCACTATGCTGCCCTACCATTCTTCCAATCTTAACACATATGTTTAACTTTCGCATTCAAACCGGAGTTTTCCCTTCCGATTGGAAGAAAGCTCATATTATCCCTGTTCCAAAGAATAATAACCCTATCACTATTGCTAATTTACGTCCAATTAGCATTTTGTCCGTTCTCTCGAAGGTATTGGAGAAGATTGTTGATAGGCAATTGCGTAATTATCTTACTGCATTAAATCTACTACCTACATTCCAATCTGGATTCCGGCCAGGATTCAGTTGCACCTCTGCTCGTGCCTGTATTGTTGATGAAATCATATCTGCTAGTGACAGTGATAAGTCTACAATATTGGTACTGTTGGATTTCTCCAGGGCCTTTGACAGAATCGATCATGATCTCTTGATAGCTATTTTTCACTACATTGGTTTTGGGGAGGTTGCTCTTCGTTTCTTCCAAGCCTACTTGTCGAGCAGAAGACAGGCTGTGTTGGCTGGTGACGATGTGTCTGAGTGGGCGATGATACCAACGGGAGTTCCACAAGGATCCATATTGGGTCCATTGCTATTTTCGATTTATACCGCACATATATTATGTTTTTTTTCCACAATTACACATATAAACTTTAATTTTATGCTGACGACTCACAACAATATAAGTCCTTCTTTGTTGAGAAATGTGATGTGAGAAATCTAGGTCTATATTTATGGATGAGGATCTAAAGTTCAAGCATCATGTTAATATTTGTATTAGACAAGCTTATTGTTGCTTAAAAATGTTATATCCCCACCGGTATTCTCTGATTGTTTCTATTAAAAAAATGCTCTGTAAGTCCTTAATTTTATCACATTTGAACTCTTGTCATGTTGTTTACGGAAGTTGCTTAAATCAGATTGATTCTGGAAGAATTCAGATGGTACAAAATACCTGTCTTAGATTTATTTATGGAATAAGGAGATGTCAAAGAGTATTTCACAAACTTGTTGAGGTTGGTTGGCTGAGTACAGTTTCATTTTGCCTGTTTCGTCTATAAAATTTTGAATACTGGTGCCCCCCTTATCTATCTAACAAAATACGATATCGTGCGGACGTACACAATATTAATATCCGCAGAAAAGATTTAATAGATGAACCTCGATATCATACTCAGTAGTTTAAGAAAAGTTTCAGCTCGGTTGTTGAACTCACTCACCCCTAGCGTCACACAGTTGCCTTTTAGCTTATTTAGACGAGTTTCTTTTAATAATTTAATGGATGAGCAGCTTTCTTGCATATAAATTGTTGCATATTTTTGTTATTTTTTTCCTAATTTATCTGCTTCTGTAACATTGTACTTTTCATTTGTATTTGAGTCATCATTAATAACAGGACACCTCTTGAGGTTTACTGACGATGATCCTGTTGGCAAAGTCTGCTTACTGTTAAGATTCTTTTATCTATGATTGTATATTGTTCTTGCCAATAAATTATTATTATTATTATTATTATTAATTAACTTTACTACACTTTATAAACATGAACCTGCATCAATACAACGCTGTCATGGTCGTTATGTCTGCGACATGTAAATGTAACCAAATGAAGTGGTTAAATTAAGCTAAGCAACGCAAAATTAACGCAATGTAATGGAAGGACACTAAAAGGAAAACGTTGAGTCAATATGGTGAAGCCTATACAAATCGAAAATGTAATAACTTTGTAACTGTTGTGTTTAATTATTGACTTAGTCATCACAACAGGAATGCATGTGTCCAAATTATTTCTGATGGAGATGTTTGCCCTCTGATGATATGTTTGTCTGTGTGTGTATATCTTTGTGAAAATGTATTGAAAAAAGAAAGATTCAGTTATATTTAGTTACATTTAACTAATTATTGAATTATTTATTAATTTAATTGTCTTTAACTGACTGGATTGTCTGTATGAATTCAGTTACTATATAAAAGCAATTTTCTAATAGATATTTTCTTATATGTATTATGAAGCTTAGGAACACTTTTTCAGTCCATGAAGGGGGAAGCTTATTTAACAATTCCAGGTATCTACTTTTCGCTACAGTTGTTGCCAGTCTATGGTATGGAAGGGAGTACTTGTTGCCTAGATCTCAACTGAAAGGACATTCCCTCTCCCGTTTTTTTAGGTATGTAAACTGCAGTCTTGCATAGATCAGCTGTTTATATACGAGGGTTGGCGCATAAGTCCATGGCAACTATAAGCATAAAGCAGGGTGTGTACGGCAGCTACTCCGACGTTGGGGATGGGAAGAACTGGAGCACCCATCGTACTCTCCTGACCTTTCGCCCTGTGACTTTAGATCTCATTCCCAAGATTAACGAACCAATACGTGGTAGACGATTTGCAACACGAGAAGACATTGCTAATGCTGTGCGCCAACAGATGACCCGATTCACACATGGTGCGGCAAATGCTGAGGCTGATGGTATTCAGCGCCTTCCACATCGTTAGCAGCGTGTGGTGACAGTAGCAGGAGGCTACATTGAGGGTCTTTAGGCCCAGGTTTGTCATGTCAACTTTATGTGTACTGTGTTATCATTCTTTTGCACAGTGTTACGATATTTTAGTGCTATTCATTGTCCACACATGTAGTTAAGACCTTCTGTATATGTCACATTTTCCAACCGGACTGGTATCTTAAAAAAAAAAGTTGCTATGACTTTTGCCCCAACCCTCGTATGTACGCTGATGGTAGTGACATTATCTTATTTTTTATAAATAACGGTGTACAGTGTGTTATCTGCGGCAAGGCTTTTTTCTGCAAGACAAAGATGTCGTTTGTATGCTCAGATTCTCCCCATAATTGAATGCTATAGGTCATTCTAGAGTGGAAAAGTGCGTGGTAGGCTACTATTGCTGTCTCTTTGTTCGTAATTAAGCGAATTCTTCGTATGGTATAGAGTACAGAGGATAGCTTTTTTGCGAGAGCATCGACTTTATTTTTCCAAGTTAATCTAGTGTCTAGAATCATTCTTAGAAGCTTAGCTGATCCAGCGCTTAAACAGCGTAGTAGCACAAGTGAGTTGGGCCAAGCCGGGGTCAATTCGTGTAATTAGGCAAAGAAGGAATGAAATGCAATCACGGTGAGACACATGCCGTCTTGCGGTGCATGTCATCCTGCAGTTTTCGGTGATTCGCACGTTCGATGACGTAGGCGTGGCGAATTCCAGGTGCAATGGCAGGGAGCTTAGACGAACTGCACACACACGTTTAATTATAGTACCGGTCAAAATGCCTGGAACAACGGGTCATTTACGCGGACGTTTTGTAAGTAATTGGGTGGTCTTTTCTTCATTAAGACAAGCAAGACAAGCAAGCAAACCATGTTTTGGCTTCTGATAGCATCGCATGGCCTCTTTCTTCTAGTTGTCGATCATTTGTGCCTCTATACAGGAAGAAACATACTGTGGTAGGTCGTTGACCAAGAGGGAAAACATGACCGGACCCAGGAGGGATCCCTGGGCTATTCCATGTTCGATGCTCTCAGATTCGCTCAGTACCCCATTCAAACTATACGATATCCATCTACAGACGATACGATAGGTTGTACAATCCGTTGTACAAACGTAGTTAATTCGACGGTTTAAAGTGGCCTACAGATGAAACGATCGGCTGTACCAACTGTTCTAAGTTTGTAGTTGGTTCGACGGTCCACGTGTGGATCGTATCGTTTGTAGGCCACTTAAAAGTCTGAAAAATTTTATAAAACTTTCTTTGATGACACAGAACAAAGAGTGACGCAAAAGAGAGCAAAGAATGATCCATTCCATATTATATATAAACTATTACAAGTTTATATATAATTTCTGTGTTCATAACAATTCTATAAGAGAGGTATATCCATTTTGAAGCAATGTTTTGCCAAAATTTTATCATGCCTTTGATCATACACCTTGAACAATTTCCAAACTATGAAAAAACGCTTTTCAAGGTCATGAGTAATTTGGTTTGACCTCTCTAACTCTCTAAGTCTTATCCTGCGGCACCATAGTAATTCATAATCAATGGAAGATCTTTAAATCTCTTTTTGTAAAGCTTATGAACCAGTAATATTTTCTGGACATATCTGCCTTGGAGTGGAATTATCAACAGCTCGAAAAGCTTTAAAATTACAAAAGCTATGTCTAACCATATTGTAATTTAAAAAATACCCAAAACAGTGAGGGATTTTTAAACTAAAAACGTTGTAGTGGCAATAGGTCAAAAAAAGGTCTGTTCTCCTATGATTTTTTTGCCCAGCTTATAGATTTATTAACCAATCAACAATTATATTAGCAATAAGAAACAAAAAATAACATTTTGTCAGAAAAAAATATCTCTAATAAAACGTACAGCAATAAAAAATAACCGAGCGAAAAAAAATATATAAAAGGAAATCATTACAACAGGAAAAAGTCCAGCCAGTTACAAATTGCCTCAATATCTGTACCGCAATATTTCTCGTCGTTTCCTGTTTGTGTTGTCATTTCACCCTGCTGCACACCACACCTACCGAAAGAGGAAGAAAAGCCGTCTTATTGCGGCCACTTATCGCATTTTTATCTAAGATCTTTTTGTCGCTCCATCAAACGGTAACGATACAACATACAACACAGAGTTCCCATTGACTTTCATAGTATTCAGTAGGCGAGGGCCATAAATCCACCGATGAAATCTGAATACACAACTTAAACGACTTATCTTTTAATCGCTACCAGTTTCAATTCAACCTGGTCTATTTGAATAAGCTCTTTGTCGAACGGCATTACGAATGCTTTTAACGTTTGTTAGGGTACTATCGTCGAATCGGAAGAGCGAAGTCTTTAATGTAAGTAATGTGAGCAATAATTAGTGCTGAATAACTCGAGTTTTAAGGAATTTTGTTTGTTTCATTAAAGTTAATGAACTTAATTTGGGTTGGTGTAAATATTGAATGTAGCAGAGAGTTCGTTGGAAATTCGAGATGTCATGGAGGTGAATAATTTTAATTTTGTTTTTGATATTTGATGACGTTATATAGGGTCATAGTATTCCTAAAAAATAAAATCGATTTCACCACTAGTATATAACAGATCTGAATTTTAGAAATCAGAAAATAAAAATTTGACCTGATACAGCTAACTCGATGCTGGTTAATGTTGCCGTAGGCTCTCACCGTGCAGTTTCGTAGAGAAAAAAAAGCGAAACGCTCCAAAATCAAATAAAAAAAAACAAGTTGATTTGTAAACCAATTCGCAACGGATATTGGAGATTGACGTATGTGTATAGTAACCTTTTGATTTTTTAACCTGTATGTTTGCTGCATCACGTGTATATGTAGATGTGCGTATGTGGTACGTGTTTGATTAGAATTGGTGTTATTCAGGGGTAATGCGATTTGTCACAATGATGGAACGTTTACTAACAGATCAATAATACACGTACACGTTGGCCTTTTATTCTTCACAATCAGTATCCATTTTAATTTATGTGTTACAAGATTTTCCTTTTGTAAATGTGAAGCCAACAAAAATGTCTATGGGTGACGTTGTTGATTTTTCTTTGTGTTAGAATATTGTCAAAAGGGAACGGAAAAAAAAGCATAAAAAGCTCCGTAATATACAAAGGGAGCTTTCTTCTTTAATAAAAGCGATTTATTTTTAAACTAAATTTAATTAAAGTCGGCTGTATATTAAATTAATGTACAGGATGCTTGAATTGAATTAATATTAAATTAACTGTAACGTCAGTTGATGATATAATGAGCTTAACAGACAGTACTTATTTGATTTTATATTTGAAAATATAACATGAATGTATGCGTCAAAGTAATAATATTCATTATGTAAGGCTTCGAAGCCGGGATTTGCTTCTGCCAAAGCATTGATGTAATTTAATTTCCTCTTTAAAAATAGAATAAGAGACAAGAACCTGTAGCGCTCGGTTGTTAAAAAAATATTTTAGTAATTCCCATATCTAAGCTAAATGCAGTTGCAATAACATGTGTATTTCTCTTATTTTTCATTAATTGTTAAATTATAATAAGTGTTTTATAGGTCAAACTAAACAATATTTAAAGAAACGCATTTATACTCATCATTACATTATGCTACGTAATATAATAGCTAAAATTGCCTTCTCATTCTAATGATAGACGAAACTAATGATAAAAAAGATTAATTTGTGAGATTATATACAGGGTGCCCAGATTTCATAGCAACCACTTTGGTAATTTTTGTATTTGAAGACATATAGAGGATGGACAAAATAATATGATGACCTAACAAGTATGTAGATTACCATGGATTACAGCAGATGTCATTGGCTATCTGCAGATTTAGATAGATTTCTGCAGATTTCCATGGATGTCTGTGGACTTTCACGGATTTCTGTGGATGTCTGAGGATTTCTATGCAACAACTGCGCATGCGTCAGTGCGCACGCATCTCGTGGTCAGTGTTGTGACTGTTGAGTTTTTAGTTATGTTTGACTGTTTGTCATCAAACAAAACCAAGAAATTCGATGTTATAAATATCTTCCTGAAGCGTCAATATTTGTGATAAATATCATTAAAAGTGAGGTTAAATAGTAGGTTAGTATAAAAATACAATTTCATTTTCCTACGTTTTGAATTATCTGATCTTTTTTGCCACCTGGGATTGTAACCTCATATATGTACTGTTAGCATTCTTTACCATGTACAATACTTACAGGAGAGTGACTTCAAAATGAACTTTGAATCTACTTTTGGCACTGAACTAGAGTTTAGAGAAGATCGAGGAGAAGACTGCTTTAGTGACGCTGAAAAGGCTCTAAAAATTTCCATACCTGTTTCTTTAAAGAACATTTTAAAAATAAACGGTTGCAAATACAGCTCTAGATTTAATTCCAAAGAGTAAATATGAGGAATTCTACGGTGTTTTTCATAACAATTCAAAAAAATTCAAATTTTTGCTTGGAGATAAGAAGCTACTACTCTTAATTTCAAAATTCTTCCAAGACGATTGGCAAGAAAAGAACACAAAACATGAGACTGAATCGGAGAATTCTGTACTGATTTTTAAACAGGACATAATTCAGAAAAAAAGTATAAAATCCTCGATAATAAGTATTTAAGGAAATCTGACTACTTTAACCAGTGAATGTTTCAGTGGGATCTCGATTACATGCAGCAAATTTTGCTCCTAACTTAACAATGGAAAACGCACAAGTTTCTCAAACGATGAGAAACTGGATTAATTATTAATAATCTTCTCTACAATCATTTCTCTACGGAGTAATACCACTTTCCTAATGAGCTGCAAGAGTAATCGAATAATAAACGACTTTGGTTTCTTTTTATAGAAAAAGTTCATTTGCTGTTTTAGCTCTAACACTGGCAAAAAAGAGTTTAAACTTTTATCAATAATATGGATGAAATCAGAAACAAAATTTCAATTAAGATTGAGATAATGTTGCAATATAGGGGGACATGGATATTATTGCTGACCCTGAGGAGTTACTGGAAGTGTTTGGTAAGCACTTGTGTGAGGCAAAAGTGTCGTCTAAACCGTAAAAGTTTAATTTCAGATGTCCATTATGGGGGATTGTAGGGATATTTTTCGATTTCGTATTGCCTTCTAGGTTATTGATTGATTGACTCTATTTTGTTGGTAAAGGTAAGGGGCAGGAATTGCTTACCTATTACCTCAGTAAGCGGAAAGCTGCTGTTCAAACTTGCAGTAATACATATGGCAAGCAAATAACTCAATCTTTAAAGTTTTGGAAATGACTCAGGGTCAAAATGATGCACCCCAAAAACAGTACAGAAGTGTTTTGCAGTAGCTGCACACGATTCTCCAGTTTTATAATAGAATTTAACTAACTCCATACGCACTTCGTTTCTGTACCACGCCATCTTGAAAATTGGCAAGAACGATTTTGTCGTACACTTATTTAGCTATTATACACGACATTTATTATACTGATTATTATTTATACAAATATATTATAAAATCGCCACACCCTGTATCTACGTTTCGGTTTTATTTCATTCATCTTCAACTACACATTAATAAAATAACAATAATCTAGGTGAAAGCCAATATTTTTCCATAAAGATCATCAGAACCCTTACTATAATAAAACCCAACATCCTCAGGAATATTATTACGGAAATTATTCGCGATACGTTTGATGAATTAAAGATCGAACGGCTCCTACGTCAAGTCCTAAATCCTCGTCAGACTATTTAGAAATTAAAAAACCCCCACGATTCCCTCTACGAATGCGATGGCAGAGAAAAGGAATTCGAACGATTCAAATATCAAGGAGGGCGAAAGCGCGAGCTAAAGAGAGACCGAAATGGTAGGGTTTCTTGACGAGTGCGGTTGTGGTTACGGGCATCCACAGAAAAAAAGGAGGTCATCACGATAACAAGATGCGGGTGAAACAAGGAGCGATATATACACGGGAGGAAAAAAAAAGGTTAATATATTCTTACCGATGTACACCCTGGCCGTTGTGCCTTTTGCCTTTCACTGATGTAAAAAAAATTACCGAAAGGGAAAACCGTACAACTGCGAGGCGAGTCAAAGGTAAAGCTGGAAAAACAAAGAAGAATGGTAGGTATAAAAGCTGGAGTAAATATTGAATATAGGCATATCGCTAAAATATTTATTGTTTATTCAAATAACAGTGAGAAAGTCTACGTTGGAAATGCTATTTAATGAAATCTTAGCCGTAATTTAAAATACAATATTCTTAGAATATATTTACGTTAGAGATAAAAATGATGGGAATTATTATTTTAATTTGGTAAGCAAAAGAATAAAGAAGAAACAGTAGCTGATCTTTTTTCCACTCCTGTCTATCAGGTAGCTTGTATTGAATGCATGTATATTAAGGAAGAATTATTTATGATGATGATTAACGGAAATCTTTAAAACTAACGTGATAAACAATCAATCTTTGACACAAATGGTCTTCATATGCCTCAAATTTTTGACGTCATTGCCTCATGGCATCATACAGCATTCTATCGGTGAATTTTAACAGAAAGCTAACGGGTTCGTTCTTCGTGTGCACACTAATCCTGCCGTTAGTAGTAGACTAGATGCCCGTATCAACAGACTAAATAAAATGCAAATATAGACTGAGTTAATTAGTAGAGTTTTCCACCTTTTTTTCTTATCTTAGGTTGGTCAAAATGTAAATGTTTGAAAAACATATTTCAGTATATTATGTGCGTATTCCATAGTTGGATCATGTTTGGAGGTATTTAGAGTCGGTATATATAAATTTGTTCTGCTTTCTATTCAGTTTCTGACATAACAGCTACGGGTCGACCACCATTTTTGAAAAAAAAAAATTATTACTTATAAGTGACGACTTTGCTGGCTTTGTTAATAAGCAGAATAATCTCTATTGGTACATTGAAAACCTTCAATTATTACACCAAAAAACTACCACACCTTCGTAGACTAACTATATATGATGTGCTATTTGAATCAGTGGAATCATTGGGTCAAATTTCGTTAAAGATGTTAGAGATAATGCCATAACAATTACAGCTGACCTGTATCGAGTCACGTTAGAAAACTGTCTCGTGCTGTACAGAACATGTGGTTTCAGCAATGGTGGTATCGACTGGTTCCCACGATCTCCTGATTTAATACCTTTTGATTTCTTCTTATGAAGGTACTTGAAGGAAAAAGATGTTTACAAATAAACCGACCACAACTATTTATACTAAAGGACAACATTCAAAATGAAGTTGGTGAAATAATACGAGAAGTCGAAATCGAAGCGAAAAAATTTGCCTAGAAGAGTTCGCTTTTGCTTCACAGTCGTAGAAATGGAATTTTATTTTTGATGTCCTTATTACATAATTATGATCACTTGAATTATTTAGCCGCTTTGACAATTTTTGCCGTCCTTTTCAGTGTGGCTCCTCTCTAATATTGAAATATAACCAGGTTTTTGATATTTGCAAAGCGTGGTAAAGCATCACTCCAAGATCTTCCTTGGAAGCTACAACAAGCACAGAGCAAAAACTTTGCTAGAACTAAGCAGAAATATACTACGCATCCTCACAGGTTTTCTCACAAGGCATTATCACCTTGGTGAAGCATTAATAAACGTAATGCTTTGGTTTTGACAGTCATAGCTAGAGCCACCACTAGAAAACCTATTTCTTTTGTTTCGTTTGACGACCTGACGTGGTTGATTGTAATGGTGGTAAATTTATCGGTAATTAAGATAAAAAATCGAAATCTTTGCAATTCTGGGCTACGAACCCAAACTGGTCGTCCATAATAAATAGTAAAGTTTTATTGGATCTGCTTGGGCGAACTCAGGCGATTCTTTTAGTCTTATGTATTAAAGGAACACTGTTCTTGGCGTGCTTCAAACGTTGTCGCTGCTGTATTTACATATTGCACTGGTTTAATTTAAATGCTAAATAATTTAGCATGGTTTATAGGTTGTTACTTACTTTGGTGTATAGCGAGTAAAATTTTGGTCATGCAATTGGTGATAACTTATGACTCAAATGCTGGGATTAGTCTTGTCCTTTTCATTCCTAAATCTGTAAAATTTAAACAAACTGGTTCTAAGTACATATAATTTCATATCCCTGTGGCAATAATGACTTTCCATTTTTTCTAGTTTTAAAGTTTAGTAAAAATTACATTAAGAAAGTTCTCTCATTTGATTTTAAGTTAATTTAGTATGTATAAAGAAGAATCCTTGCGATTGGTGGATGAATTTAGGTTGTTTTTTTGTCACTTCTTGTTTTACCCAATTTTGAACGCTCCATTTTTCTATCACTAGTATTTTCAAAAACATGTTCTTACATACGCGTTAGAACAGAGATCCTGAATTGAATGCCATTGCATTCCAGTCAGCATGCGTACCAGACAGACAAATCCACAGAGACTGCACTGGTGCAGCTGACAACAGCGATTCAGACAGCTCTGGAAAACAAAGAAACAATTGTGTGTGCCTTTCTGGACATAGAAGGTGCTTTTGACAACACTCCACACGAGGCAGTCAATAGGGCACTAGAAAACAGAGGAGTAGATAACACGACATCCAGATGGCTGTCGCAGCTACTCTCCACAAGAATAGCGGAAACTGAGGTAGATTTAGAAACTATCTCAATCAGTACAACCAGAGGCTGTCCACAAGGCGGCGTTGCATCCCCGCTTATGTGGAGCCTAACGGTAGATGAGCTCCTCTGCGGCTTGACTGGCATTGGCATATCCTGCCAGGGGTATACCGATGATATAGTCATAATCGCAAGGGGAGGATTTGAAAGTACCCTCTGCGACATTGTACAAAGAGGACTTACTTTTACAAAAAGATGGTGTCAATCGGTGGGACTAAATATTAATCCTACCAAAACTACACTAGTGGCCTTCACAAAAAAAGAAAACTCAATCTCAAAATCATCAAGCTAGATGGGCAGAGCATTGAGTGGAAGACAGAGACTAAATATCTAGGTCTTACACTAGATAATAAACTTCTCTGGAACAAGCACGAACTAGAAGTAACCAACAAAGCCAAAAGAGCCCTAATGGTTTGTAGAAACTTTGCAGGGAAAAATTGGGGATGTAACCCAAACCTATGGGGAAGTGGCTTGGAGCAAACGTGCCAGTCTGACCACAACGAGCATGCAACTCGCAAAGATACAAAGGCTGGCATGCGTTTGCATTACTGGTGCAATGAGCACATGCCCAACGGCCGCTTTAGAAGTGGTACTAAATCTCACACCTCTTCACATTTTAGTGGAGAGTGTGGCTAGACAAACCACATACAGACTGATGGGAGAAGGCCCCATCAGGCAGAAATCAAAAATCCTATTAGGAGGTGATCCATTGTGGGACATGCCCCGCGATGGAATGTCGAAGAAATTCAGCCTCGGAAAAAACTTCACCACGAGGCTAAGTTTCAGAAGCGACTGGAATCAAAACACCAGAAAAGAACTGAACAAGAATGCCATATTATGATATACAGATGCCTCTAGGACAACCGGTGGGACTGGAATCGGAGTATATGGGCCCAGAACCAAGTACTAAATTTAGGGAAGTTCCCTACCATCCATCAGGCGAAAATACACGCTATAGATAGATGCGTCCGATTTAACCTAGAAAGAAAGTATCGGAAACAGGAGATTATCATCTTGATCGATAGTCAAGCAGCCATCAAAACGCTGAGTTCTTACACAATCAGCTCACAAATGGCTTGGGACTGCCTGTCTAAGCTAAACGAGCTAGGCAGGAAAAATAAAGTCACTCTCATGTGGGCGCCGGGACACACCGCATTAGAAGGAAACGAGGAAGCTGACAAACTTGTAAAAAAAGGAGCGAGTGCATCTCTCTTGGGCCCTGAACCTCTTTGCGGTATCAGTCGGAGTACAATATTAGAGAAACTAAGAAGAGAAGTTGATCAGACAGCAGAATGCGGTTTCTGCCTGCGTAGCACTACGTAATTGAAGGGCCAGGCACCTAGGATCTTATGAAATAAAAGTGGGAGATCTGCCAAAAGTCAAGCCATCCCACATTTTGAATTTTCTAAAGCAGATAGGCCTAGCAAGCCAGCTATGAAGACGAGAAACCCTCTACCTCACAGCAAGAAAGGGGGGACACAATAGACCTTTCAGGTCGCAGCGCGATATCACCCCGTAGCACATACATACATACGCGTTTTCCAAAATGTCATTGTTTTAGATGGGAAAACAAATACTGACTGTCGTTGCTGAGTTGTTTTCTCCTGCCTTCAGTGCGATCGTCCTCACCGAAACTAGGACAAAACTATTTTGAAGAAATCTTCGTCAATTTGCAGTTACAGGATGGTCCCATTTTTCTGTCGTATTTCTCTGCTGATTGAGATTTGGAACTTTATTTGTCGCGTTTTTCTAAATGAACAAATTATACGTTAATGTCCAGGTGTTGAAATAATATTCCTTTTGTCAATTTTGACCGAGTTGGTAGACAGAATGTGCAATTCCCTAGCGGAATAGTGAGCATCGGTTGATGAAGCGGAAAGGACGAGTCTTCCTTACCTTCCAGGAAAAATATATCAGCAAACCTTTGGTGCCGGTATGGGTTTTCCATTTTTTTCGGTTATGGATAATATTTTCATAGGGGCATTTAAAACCACTGCTTTGGAACATGCGAATTTAAAACTAAAAGCTTGGTTAAGATATGGGTGACACTTCCATTTTCTGACCATATGGTAAAAACACTCTACCTATTTCTTGGATTTCTTCAATAACCAACATCCTCCAGATCAAATTCATGATGGAGGTTGAGACAAACAATTCTCTACCTTCCCTTAATGTTTCCTTGAACAGTTGTATATATGTCTAGGCTTGTCCACCTCTTCCTTATCAGAAGGTTTTTACTTCTAGCGAGTTACTGTGACCTTTCGGCGTTCTTTACCCACTTTTGTCGATGTCAAAAGGCGGCGAAACAGAGACTGGGACCGTGCGAGTCTTCGATATAATTCGTGTTTCTTGCTTGTCTTTCTTTATAATTTAAGTACTTCTATTACTACTACTAAATAAAGTTCTATATAAAATGCTAGTTTATGTAGAACTTTATAAATGTTATTGAGTGAATGTGGGGGTCAACAAACAATAGTACAATTATCTATGAAGTACGCAATTATAAACTAACACCGTGCCTTTTTTTGTAATGGTAATATAATATAATACAACACGATATGTTAGCGCTAAAAGCCATTCATAATTGTGTAATATAAATGCCTTTATACATCCATATTACTTTCAGTATATTGAACATGAATTACTTAGAGGTAATGGAACAAGAAAACGTAATTTAAACATGATTACTAAGCTATCTATGTATTCGTTGTTAAACGATAGTCAATATGGTTTATTAATAATTCTCCGCAAGTCTATTCCCTAAGCTAGTCTACTGTACGCGTATATATTTCACGAAACAAATGAGATTATACAGGAGCACATTTCATATTAATTGGACATGATAGACTATGATTGTTCTGTAAGCAAACACATATGTACACATACATACATATATGTATGTACATAGGCAGGTAATAATACATAGTATCACTTATGTACCAAGTTAATGTTCCCGGAATTACTTCCTTTGTTATGTAATCGCTTGTATTATATGCCAGTGAGTTAGGAAGGAAATACATAGAAGAAACAACCGTAATATTGTCATAGAGTTCCTTAGAAATTCCTCTATAGATATGATGTATGCATAAATTATGCAACTCTTTACCCAACTAAAATATCTAACTCTCGTAGCCTATTGTACAATCTTAATACGTCAGTAAATTCTGCAAAAGTGCAATAAGAAGGGCAACACCTGCAACCTCTTACAAGAAGACGGATTCTGTTGGGTTTCCTGTTCTGCAACCTCCTGTACATGTAATTCGATTATGATTCTTTTAGATAAAAAGAAAATGCAATCGAGTTGGAACTGTCAAAGTTATCGGTATCGAACCGATGCAGACAATTAAATTTCAGTTAAAACTTGTATTAATAAGTTTCTGAATTTATATTAAAAAATGTTGTCACGAAAAAAATACGGATACGAAACTCTTCTTAATTTTTATAAATAGATATTCGAGAAAGTGCTCGCTTTTGTTTTTTTAAGAACTTACCCTGGACGCAAACACTAATTAATTTAGCGTCATCCCGGCTCTCCTTTTCCTTTTTTTTTTTTTGTTCCAATGGAAATTGTTTTTCGTTCTTCTTTACCTCGTTTACCTCTCCTGAGCTTGTTATTAAATTAAAAACGGCTAATTGTGTCCTCGTGCAGTTTTTTCTTTCGTTGTTCCTTTCTCCCTCTTTTACTTTCGTTGTAATCACAACGACAAACAGGATTCAATATTTAGTTTTCTACGTTGTAGAAAGATGGCGCGGAAGAAATCGAACTTCTGCGAAAGTCTTTGAGAGGCTTTCCTTAAAAATCACGTTCACGTTTTCGATTATTTTGTTATTCATTTTTTTGGACGGCGAACTTTTAATGAATTATTAAAAGTAAGTTCCGCCCGGAGGAAAGTGTCTCTTGTTAACGTCATACTAAGGTAGCTACAATATACAAAGGGAAATTTAAATTAGGGTGACAGTCGGGTAATGTATGTAGATTAAGATAATTACTTCTTTGCTTTGGAGTTATCTTTCATTCCTGAATATTTTATTAAGTTTATTATATAATTTCCCTTTGTAACTGTTCTGTCATAGCTTAGTATAATTATACTTATTACTGGAGAGTGTATGCTGTAGCAGATTCCGTTGCGAAGTTGCTAATGACCTGTTAAGAAAATTAGCTCGGATTATACGTTGATATTGTGGATGAAAGAGCTGTTGCGTTCGAGGTTAATATGCAAGATTGTCGAAAATAAACAACTTTTTATTTTTATTCCATTTACAGCGGTGGACTGTATTGGACTATCATGCAGCTCTTGCTTGTTCTATTCAATATTGAATTTTAAGAGACGAACATGCAGCTGGCCTCAAACCAGGGTTATCAGAAATAATAGGATGAATACACCCATATTTGCTCAGTTCAATTTCTATTCTATTTCAATATTATCAACAGCAACCTCACGTGACCTTTAATGCGATAAATTTTGCCCAAACCTTGCTCAGACTAAACTGGAACAACTTTTAAATCTTTTTTTTCATTCTTCTTTTTTCATTTTTTATTTTGCTGCACTTTGGGATAATCTAGGAGAATTCTAGCCTCTAGGATAGCCAGGAGTAGGTTTCAAAATTTCTTATTTCGAGGGGATGGGGAAGAGGGGAGGAGGAGGAGAAAGGCTTCATATACAGGCTACATATATGGTGGTAGGCTAAAATTTTGAAACAATATGAAAGAAATCTGCTGGACCAACAGACATGAATTCGATTTTAAGAGCCACCCTCTGCACCCTTCTCCCCTCCCAGAAATAATATATGTCTTTATTGAGCAGTAGGTATATACTTAGAATGAATTTACAAAAGAGTAGTAACAAACAATGCAATACATTAAATGTGGTAAAGGTAAATTGTGATCTATACCCTTACATCTACTAGTTAAAAGACTAAATAAATAATCCGGAGATTCAGTTCGGAGAATACGGTGTATAAAATTCACAAAATGATTTGATCTTCTTTTCGCCATATTCAACCAGTATAACTGATTAATGTAACGAGTTACATGGTCCTGTCGTTTTAAATTAAAAATGAATCTAATGCAAGAGTTCTGTACCTTCTGGATCCGACATTGCGTTAACCGATCTATGGACGGGCCATAGACAACATCACAATAATTAAATAGTGAGAAAATTAAAGTGTTACATAATAAAGATTTAATTCCTACATTTAGTAGTGTTTACTTGGGTAGAGACAAGGTAAAATGGCATAGGTATGCTTGTTGAATCTATTATAATAATACCTCAATTTTTTGCCTCGTTAATAAAGTTTAATCTATGGGTGCCAACAAACAGCACAATGTCGTAAATAGCCCTCTTTCTTGCTTTATCCGGACCAAAAGCAATGGCTGAACTTTTTTGAAGGTTAATTTTCAAACGGTGGGAAATTGCAAATTTAAGAAGATTAGATATATCATCATTTATGTTGGATTGGGCAGACCGAAATCTCCTAAGAAGTGGCGTATCATCAGCATAAAAATGGGCAGTACAAAAGTTTAGGCTCGACCTAAAATCAGCTGTGTATAATGAAAAAGGAGGGGACCGAGAATAGGGCCTTGTGGAACCCCAGATACGATCGAGGCAGGTGTAGAAACCCTCCCTCCCCCGCCCCAGCCATCACCCTCTGAGATCGATTTGAAAGAAACGCTTCGAGCAGTTTTACAGCGTCAGGGCTTAAACCAAAGTAGGAAAGTTTACAGCAGAGTAATTGATGATTGATAGTATCAAATGCTTTAGAGAAGTCTAGAAGAATACGCTGTAAAATATCAAGTTTACGAACATATTATGCTATTAGTTGGTGGTTCATTATTCTTTCAAGTACCTTGGATAAACCAGGTAGGATACTTATAGGACTAAGATTAGAAAAAGAAGAAGGTTTAGTTATTTTAGGAAGTGGAGTGATCAGGGCTTCCTTCCAAGCAGTGGGGAACACTCCACTAAGCAAACATCTATTTATAAAGAACGTAATATATTTTGTTATATGAGGTATGCATTGGTGCAGCATCCTCACAGACACCCCATCTACTCCTGTGGCTCGAGTCTTCAGCCTCATAATAATATTTTCCATCTGCATCTCTGAAACCAACTGAAATCGGAAGAAGGAAGCATTTTTAAATTTATTGAATTGGAATTGAAATTGAAAACTACTCTCAAGCCAGTTTCAAAATTCTGGGACGTCGCAAGACAATTTTAGAACATCTTGTGATAACTTTCAAAATTCCTAATTTCGAAGAAGGGTCGGGGAGGGTGGCTGTAGTCACTGGATGAATTTTGAGTCCACGATGTAAGAGGGGTCCTAACACCAACCAACTGCGCTCAATATAGTTTTCTAGGAGGTTGTCTAATGAGTAAGGCTGAATATGTTGAATTTGGGGTTGAACTTGGTGGGTTAGTTTAAATATTTCTCTTAGAGTTAGAAAGAAATTATAAACTAAGTCCAATTATTCACGATGTACAAAACAGATATTTGGAATTGGACATTGAAACCAAGATTTGGGTAAACTTTTTTACTTCAAACTTCTGGCCCAGTCATTGTCTGAAACTGAATTTATTCTGTTAAATGGTAATTCTACATCTCTCCTTTTTCACTTTATTATCATAATGTAACCAAAATAAACATAAAATCCAAGCGGAACCCACAGCCTTCGCCATTGTCAAAACCGTTCCTTCTTATAATATTCTTCGACTATACCGAATAGCGTTTACATTTACATAACCTACATCGTCGGCAATCTATTCAATTCCAACCGGAGCGCGGGAAAAAAAACAGAAATTAAAATAAGAGAAATCCTACTGACTGCGCCAATTTTCCATTCCCGGTCAATTCTCTTAAGAAGCCTCTTTAATTTTACGCGATATTTACCCGCTATTGCGCTGAAAGCTTTCAGAAAAATTGACTTTCTCCCCCGCACGCTATATTCCGACCAGCAGCGGTGCTGACCGCGGAAAATCTAATTTACCTAATCCATCTTAAGCGCGCCGACTCCATTAGACGTTCCCGCGCGCAGCATTCTTTGCGGCCTCTTTACGATGTTTCGAGATCCGAACGATGAATCTAAACTCGAAGCGTTCCCGGTGCGTCGAAGTCTGGAGGTTGAGTATTCAGGAGGAAAACAAAAGAATACAAACATTTCGCCGCGAGCATACATAAATGGATGGATAGGTTTGTAACTGCTGCTTCTACCGCTGCTCCCCTTCTGTTATTGTTGTTCCGCGTACAGTTCGCTGAATGCGTACTGTTTGTATAGTCTCTACTGTTTAAGTTACGTATGTTTGCGTTAGAAGGAGGCAAGGAGATGTAAACAAAAAAATTGTTAGACTGAGTTACTATGCTGGGATGACTTGAACCAGTTTTGCGAAAGCTAAACATTAAAGGAAGATGTTTCAGTGATGGAAGCTTTAAAAATATTATTCGAGTAACCGAAATACATGATTAAATGCTTTATGTCTGTCACCGTGTGAAATCCAAAACAAACTTGAATCAAATACGCTACCGCGACTATAATATTGTTTCAATTAAGCAATGTATTAGTGAGTAAATCTACGAGCTTAAACATGATAGCAAGCGAAATGTTTATTCAATTTTGTGACAATCTTCGGCGAGTAATTCCACTTTCATAACAAACTGAAATTGTTATTTGTGCAAGATGCTCGTCTAGCGTGTAAAAGCAGATTCCTTCTTAGTTGTTTGTCGTTGCTACATACGACCGTCGCATAGCAGCGCCAAGTTTGGATGATGGAAACGCTGTCAGTTTCGAATTTAAAACAGTCTAAAGCGTAAATCTGCATTGCGCGCGGATCTTAACTTCTCATAATCTCATCCGAGTTTATTTGTTTACACGTAATTTATTTCGAGTCTGTAGCGAATGGAATAGGAATGTTAGTGGTTATTTGGTGGTTATATTTAAATCCAAGGCAGTGTTAACTGTAGCAGTTACAAACTTAGTAAACTATGATGATGAAATTTCTTCACCAAAGGCTATTATGTAGAACTAATAAGAGATAAGCGCCAATATAGATTTGTTCGTAGCCTTTGGAATCGCAATCCAGACCTGCGCGGAAGGCATTTTAAACTGCCCGCAGGTTAATGGAGCAGTGGAAATTCTCTCTGACAGTCAGGCTGCCCTTAGGGCACTACAGGCTGTCAGGTTCGATTCCGAGGCAGTGCTACACTGCCATAAGACTCTCGTAAAACTGCCTCAATACAACACTGAGATGGGTGCCAGGTCACTCTGGAATCAGAGGTAACGAAATGGCTGACAAATTAGCTAGAGGCGCCAGTGAGGGACCACTCGTGGGTCCAGAACCTACATGTGGGAACTCCTATGGCAGCATCAAAGCCTTTGTCAGATCTGAACTCGCTGTTAGGCATTGCTCCTACTGGAATGCACTTGCCGGCATGAGACACTGCAAAATTTTCGGGATTCGCCCGTATGATGAAAAACTGCGCAAGGCAGTTTCCATGAGCAGGGCCAGGTTGAGGTTACTCACAGGAATCTTAACCGGTCACTGCGCGCTGAACAAACACCTGCATCGCATGAGCATAGTAAACTCTCCCCTATGCAGAAACTGTGGGAATGCGCAGGAAACTCTAATCCATCTTCTTGCCGACTGCTCGACAGTGGACAGGGAGAGGCGGAGTTACTTCGGGCTCGGGCGTCTGGACGATCCTGGACTAAGAAAATTAACTCTCGACCAGGCTGCGGACTTTTTCGTCCGAGTGCAACCTGGCTAAGAGGAGTAAAACAGCACGGGGGCACAATAGGTCTTTCTTATGGCCGAGTCTGCCTTTACGGCTCGTCCGCCCGTGCAGTCCCAAAAAAAAAAAAAAGCCTTTGGACGGGATTCTATATATGAGATTAAAACGTAGAAGCGGAGTTCTGTCTTTATGAAATATTCTGGGTTGTGCCCAACCCTCTAGCTCTTTCACTTTACACCGCTGGATTTATTGAACATTTTTACATCTTTTCGGGTACTTCTCCAAATTTTGCTCGGTGCCTTAATTCATCTATAGATCTTTGCCAAAATTTTTTTTTCGGGTTTTTTTGGTACTTCCATAAGGCGCTCCTAATAGATGTACAAAATGTTTTTAAAAATTTCTTTTAAATGCCATTGCTCGACTGTCGAATAAGAATGTTTTAGAACTTAAGGCGTAAGCTAGTATTTTAGATAAGAAGGTGGGTCCAGAAGATCACAAGAGTTCTTATTATTGCGCTTTCTGTTTGGCATCTTTAGTAACTACAACTAAATATTACGACAAACTATTGTATATTGAGTGCCCAACTTCCGAACCCTTCGGTATTATTAGAAACTCCGCTATTCTTCTTCAAGTGATGTTGGACGACAAACCAATACCCATCTATAGAATGAAATTCGTTGAGCGTTTGATTAAGTCTTCTCTTTTGCATTTGAAGAGGCGCACATGCAGCTGGCCCTAAACCAGGGTTACCGGAAATAATAGGGTGAATACACCCATTTTCACTCAGTTCAATTTCTTTGTAAGTCCAAAATTATCAGTAGCAATTTCACGTGACCTTCAACGCGATAAACTTTGCCTGGACTTTGCTCAGACCAAACTGGAACAACTTTTAAAGCGTTGAGGAGGTGGGGATGGGAAGAGACTCATTACTAGGTAAACTGTGTGCCTATGAGCGCAGTCACTCGACGTGGACACCCTGTATAAGCCGTATTTTGACAGATAAAACCTGTCAATAATTATGACAATTTGGTGATTTTACACAGGTTTTAGCCGTCAAAATATGGCTTATACAGGGTGTCCACGTCGAATGACTGTGCTCGTACGCATACAGTTTACCTACTCTCATTTTTATTTTGCAGCACTCTGGGATAATCTAAGAGAAATCTAGCCTCTAAAATTCCAGGAGCAGATTTCAAAATTTCGGGGGAGGGAGAGTGGGGGTTAGCTTTTCTCTATTATTTCAGGAAGTACACATATATGGTGATAGGCTCAAATTTTGAAACAATATGAAAGAAATCTGCTGAAACAACAGTTATGAATTTGATTTTAAAAGCCACCCCTCTCCTCCCCTCTTCCCCCTGCCCACCACCCAATCTTCCACACACACACTCGGAAATTGAAAACTACTCTCAAGTTTGGAAGATTTCGAAAATGCCGTCAACTGGTTATTGTTTTTTTTTTCTTCGCCAGTTTCAAAATTATGGGACGTTGCAAGACAATTCTAGAATAACTTGTGGTAACCTACAAAATTCCTAATTTCGAAGAAGGGACGGGGAGGGTGGGTACTAATTTTGAGTCCAAGATGTAAGAGGCGTCCTAACACCAAACAACTTCGCTGAATATAGTTTTCTTGGAGGTTGTCTAATGAGTAAGGCTGAATGAGCGAGCCAAAATGTAAAATGATATCGGAGCCCTTATTTCTTTTAGAGTTAGAAAGAAACTATAAACTAAGTCCAATTATTGACGCTGTACAAAACAAATATTTGGAATTGGACCTTGAAACCAAGATTTGGGTAAACATTTTTACTTCAAACTTCCGGCCCAGTCATTGACTGAAACCGAACTTATTCTGTTAATTGTCAATTCTACATCTCTCCTTTTTCACTTTATTATTATAATGTAACCAAAATAAATACAAAATCCAAGTGCAACCCACAGCCTTCACCATTCTCAAAATCGTACCTTCTTATAATATTCTTCGACTATACCGAATAGCGTTCACATTTACATAGCCTACATCGTCAGCAATCTATTCAATTCCAACCGGAGCGCGGAAAAAAAAACAGAAATTAAAATAAGAGAAATCCTACTGACTGCGCCAATTTTCCATTCCCCATACTGAGGTAATTTTTTCTAAAAAGTTAACATGGAACAGGTGTAGGTTACAATAGCCAAATGGGGCCAAAATGTTGTTGAAGCGTTGAGTTTTCTGTAAAATAGTGTATGGAATGAAAAATGGGATTGTTCTAAGGTTACAAGATCAAATCGCCAGCCAAATGATGATTTTTGCTCAGGACCGTTTTCTTGGTAATATTAAGGAGCTCATTTAGCTTTTACCATCCATTATAATGTCCTCAATAGTATCTTCAAGCAAACGGTGATCCAATGTTTGTTTCTTTGTATTTTATTTTTTGTAGATTTTCAAATTGTGTCTTCTGACCTGAGGTAGTGGTTCTAGCTTGTTTGGGCAGATGGCACTGATTTGTTTTAGTATATTAAAATCAAGACCTTTGTTTGGATATTTTAAACATTAACTTTTCGACAAATCTTCGAGAGAACAGGTAATTCTGAACTTTATTATAATATTTTTGGTACCTACAATTTGATTCAAATTTATCTGAAATAAAACAAACGCATTTGCAATATTGCGCTTACTAAATTGCATCAGCACTTGTTTATGTACCACAAGACTCTCTTCCGTATATAAATGCAATTTCATCGTTCGGATACTTCAAAAACATTAGAAATTATCCGCATGAAGACCATCGCAAAGAAAATAATAGTAAACTGCCGTTCGGCAAACTTATTCTCTTCCTCGGAACTTATTGAATAAGCGGGCAGACAGGAATTTAGTTTACTGCGGAGAGAAAGAGAAAACGAAGCGTGTCTTTGTACTTGACAGAATAATCCGATGTGACCTATTTAAACACCGCGCTTCCTCGAGAAGTCAAACGACCGAGACGGAGATTCAGCGCCCCTGAAAAAAAGAAGCTCCGTCCCCCTCCCCCATCGGATTTCTTCATCTTTCGGGCCTTTTCGACGTTTTCACCATTCGTCAAACTTTATTATAGATTTCGATCATCTTCTCCCTTAGTGAATACAAGCTAGGTAGGATCAGTCAACGAATACGGCGTTTATATTCATAAAGCCGGGGGAAAGTTACTCCCTGAATATGAAAAATATAGTCACGTGGAAAACATTTAGGCACGTGTAATTGTTTTGTAGCTTGAAGAATTTTTCTATCTATTATTGTGGTTGTGCAACAAAAAAATAACAATTTCTCTATTTAATTGAAGTCTTAGCCAGAAAAACTAATAGCAAACTTAATTGAGCTCTGGTCTTCGAAATTTTTCTGCTTAAAAAAGCTCATAATTGAATTTCCAGTTTTAGGATCAATGCTTTCAATTTTTACTACATACTGCGAACATATTTATTCATAACTTCTAGAACTCCTTTAGGATTTAGTATTTGCAAGAGTTTCTTCGTCTTTGGTAGGTAAGGCTGTGATTTCTTCCATTGTGGCACTTTTTATACCTCCGCAACTTTTGATGTGATTATTTAGTTGGAACGAATATGTCAACGACTGCATCCTCGCTCGGTTTAAATTCAACTAAATTGTGGATGCTTGTGCTTCGCTAGACATAAGGTATAACTCGAAGAGAGGGATACGCTGTTGCAATTCATACTGCCTATGGTGCATTGTGAGCTGAACCTACGTGTATAACTGGCTATACATTCCTTGCGGAATTGGAGCCGCTCCTTTGAGCTCTTCTGACTAGTTTTGTGGGGCGGTTCGTCACTCCTCTCCACTTTCCTTTGTTTGTGTTTACAGGTTGTCGTTTTTCTTTGCTTCATCTGCTATTTGCTTCCATACCCTTCTGTCATTCAGTGATTCCCATTGCCCTTACATCATTAGTCACTTGGTCCTCCCATCTTAGTTGAGGTCTTCCTTTTGGTCCACTTTCTTGAGGTTTCCATTTCGTTATTTTTCTTGTTATTAATTCTTCGTCCTTTCTGTTTATGTGTCCATACCAACGTATTCTTTTCGATTTGATTTCTTTTACTATATCTTCTCCGTTTAGTATTTCTCTTATTTCTTGATTAGTTAGTCGTCGATACTAGTCTTCGTTTATCTTCTTTGGTCCATAGATTCTTCTAATTATCTTCCTTTCAAAAACTCTTACGTTTTCTGCATCCTTGTTTGTAATGCGCATAGTTTCTGCAGCATACAAGACCGTCGGTCTTATTGCTGCTTTGTTATTTCCTTCTCATGTTCTGTCTGTTTCCTACTGACTTTCATATATTTCGTTTTCTTTTGATTTATTTCTAGGCCTCTTTTTCGTGCTTCCTCGTCTATCCTCATTACTATTTTTTCTAAGCTTTTCCTGTCTCTTGCCAAGACAGCAATGTCATCGGCATATGCAATCACTTGTATTGATTTTTGTATTATGGATATAAATATGGATTCTGTTATTTTACAACTTCGTATGGTTCCTTCTAATGCTATGTTAAATAGTGTCGCCGATAGTCCATCTCCCTGTTTTACTCCTTTTTTTGTTTGTTTTATTGCATTTGTCATCCCTTCTTCTGTGATTACCGCTGCTTTCGATTCGTCTAATGTCATTTTGATTAGCCTTTTTTGATTGATTTAAAACTTAATTTACGTTTTTTTCTCACATTTTCTATAAAGAAATTGTACCAAAACGATAATTTTTATTATTTGGGTTGACTTTGTGACATATTGAAGATTCGGTTAGGAGGGTATTTTGTGACAAATTTCGAGCCTGGCATACATTTACGTGGTTATAATGTTCCTCCTTACAGAAAGGTGACATTGTGTTCTAGTGAAAACCCAATGCGGTCACAAAGTCAGCCCGAGCGAGGGAGTGTGACAAGTATACATCAAAATTCTTGCTAAACTACTATTGTTATTTGTTTCACATCGTCATTGTTTAGCACCTAAATGATGTGACTACTTCATATTATTTACTCGACCTTCCAGCTAAAAACTAGAACTGAAAAAATTATTAAAAGTATCAAATGTTTAAAATATATTTGTATTATTTATTTTGCTTTTATTTGCTATTTTCGAAGGTGTGAACAGACTATACTTTTTGCTCGGGATAAAATATTTTGTGGGATCACTATTTATATGTTCTGTAATCGCTTTGAAAAACGACGGTTATTGTGAGGTCCGTTTAATATATTGATAACGTGAGGAAGGAGACGCGCTTGCATTGAAATGCGTAAAATGTTTGACCGTTTCTTTTGAGAAAAGAGCAAAAGAAAAAAAAGAAGTAGAAATCCTCTCTTGGAAAGAGGCGGTAGTGGTGCGGACAACAATAACAAAGCGTAGGCCGTAGATTTCGCCGTACGACAACACGACGGACGGATGGTGATATCGTGGGAGAAAAAGGGAGATGGGAACTTCGTCTCGGAGTTGCACGGTTCCTCCCTGGCTTACAAACTAGTAATCCCCGTGATAGACGCGAACCGCATAAATTTCCTCCACTTCGGAACCAAATCGAATTCGGGTTGGCAGCAACCGCAGAAAAATAAATTGTTACATCAGCGAAATATATCTGAGACGGTCGCAAATACATATCCGAAATCTTCCTTCTACGCTCTCACCATTCTATTCCGGGGAGAATTCACCTAGAATTCCTCCTATGGTTTACTCACAGCCTCTCGTTTTTTTTTTACCTTTCGTATCCATATTTTTTCCCTTCGTTTCGCGGTTCGAGTTCTAAAATTTCTCTTTTCACCTACGACCAATAAAAATCAATTCGCACACCACCTGTGGGGTGATTCGATTTCTGATATCAATATATGTACAGTCATGTGCAAAACAGTTGTTCAACGAAACTGATGTCAATTTTCG
Organism: Holotrichia oblita; assembly: GCA_023690525.1. Taxonomy (NCBI): domain Eukaryota; kingdom Metazoa; phylum Arthropoda; class Insecta; order Coleoptera; family Scarabaeidae; genus Holotrichia; species Holotrichia oblita. The sequence continues at coordinate 93,145,692 of CM043020.1, read as the reverse complement.
AAATATTCTATCTAGATGGACCCTTTAAAATTAAACCGAAACACTATAGAACATCCTACACGCCTATCTTTCAACATCAATTTAATTACGTCATCAGTGTTAGCTTAACATTTCCATAATACAACAACAACGGCGAGTGATGCTTTTACGATGTTTACTGCTTCGCGAAAATGTTTTACTACCTGACTAACATTGTCGCAGTGGCCATTACAACGTCGTAATAAAAGCTAAGGGGTGGATGATTTTAGCAAGTAGGTCAGGCGAATTTGCATTTCGAAGAGACCACGCAGTTGAGTAGTAGACGTCGCCGACAACGATGTCGACGACGACGTTTTTACACTTACTTATTTCGTTCTTGTCGATGCGACAAACATAAATTTTCTGATCCCCTACGTAGGTCAGATTCAATATTTTAAGTTGCGAGGGTGAAGTTGTACGACGCGAGCAGCTTGCGAAAAATTTAAATAAATCATGTTGCGGCGAAATTGAAAGTAAGGCCGTGGGAAATAGGGAACGGAAGTTTCTTCTTGTTCCGTTGTATATGTGGGTACGACACGGTTAACGGTGGCGGTTCTTGACTTCAGATGTCAGCGGTGGGAATGCGATGTTCGATTTATTGTATTTTGTTGCTGAAATATTCGACGCTAAGCTAAGCCATTTATTATGCAGTCACTTTAAATATGTAACACAAAACATTATAACAGATACTCAAAATAAGAAGCGAAACCAGTACCGTAAATCGGCGAAACTTCGTCGTTCCCTTATTTTTTTAGTTTAGTTTTTCTCTTTATTTCATGTAGGAAGTAGGTAGGTAGGTAAGTTTTGAAGATGCCACCCACCTATGTAAAAAAAGCTGGGAGGTAGACCTTACCTCAACTACAAAAAGGAGGTATACATGAGGAAAGCCATTGAAGCTGTTAAGAAGGGTATGTCCAAATTCAAAGCTACTCACAAGTTCAAGGTTCCAAGAACAACTTTGATTGATAAAATTCGTGAAACTCATCCTTTGAAACCGGGTCGTCCATGTGTGCTGACTGCTGATGATGAACAGCTAATATCAAAAACTGTTGGTGTAGTCAGTGACTGGGGCTTCCCCATGACACACCAGGATATCCGTCAAGTTGTGGGTAAGTTTGTGACGAAGCACGGAAGGGACCTTCCGAGATGGAAGAACAACGAACCAGGGTTAGACTTTATAAAGCACTTTGCTGCAAGAAATAACCTGGCTTCCAATATTAAACGTTGGAGAGCTGCAGTGGTTAGAAGAGAACTTGAAGAATATTTTAACAACATTAGAGACACATTGGGAAATGCATTACCAGAACATGTCTATAACTACGACGAGACTAACATCACCGATGATCCTGGAGCAAAAAAAGTGCCCAGAGGAACAAAGCGAGTCGAACGAGTCCA
>CM043020.1:92958415-93143779 GCA_023690525.1 Holotrichia oblita | reverse complement strand
CAACCAATATTTTCTGGATACCTGCGATACTTGCTGGCAATAGCCGAAAGCCACATGTGGAACAAAATAAAAGAGAACTAACTTACCATTTAACAGTTTAGAAGCCTGGATGAGTCGAAGTCCGGATTTTAGACAAACTAAAGAAGTGTAGGATAGGAGTTAGTTAGGATCAGATCTCACTGCTCCACAGAATTGTTCTTAATCTCGGAGAAACAACCAAAAAGCAATGGCCACAACAACAACTTGATGTATTAAAGTTCAAGCTGAAATGGTAATAAGACATGATAAAAATATTTCTGAGAGGGGCAGGGTCAGCGCAACTCCAAACGTAAGATCTTTAGTGGGCAAGGTCGGAAGTAGCACATGACCTAATTCTACAAAGCAATCTATCATTGCTAGGTTAGATAACTTTGTTGGGTTTTTAATAACTTTTGTCATTGCCGACAAAATGAGATATCACATATGTATGTATATTAGAGAAGAACATTCAATCAAGCAACTTTTTCTCTCCATAATTCCGGATGTAAAATCGGATGCGAATATCTATATCATTTTTTTTCTTTTATATTCAAGGGACGTACGTATAATTTGACGGGTGGGAAACGCATAAAAAATATAAAAACTGCTGCAAAAACTTACGCGTTATAAATATTTCATATACACAACAGATGTCTCTCGGATTCAGATCTAAGTAATAAAACTTAGCGGTGGTGTGACTATAAAAATTTTACGATCAAGGAAAGGGAATGATTCTTTGTCGGAAGTTGCAGACGAATCATCTGCCTTCAAAGTTGAACTATCGGTATTATAAAATATGTACGAAATTAATTTTATTTCGTTAGAAATTGTGCGGAAGCAAATGTGTTAAACTGCGTTTTCACTTTACAATATTGCATCGTTCAGTAACAAACATTTGCGCCTTATCAACCCAATAAACCGTGAGTTATAAGCGTATTTATTTTGAACTTGAATGTGGAAAACTATTAACTAATGTTGCCATTACCCGAAACATGATGGTGTATAGTGTTTGGTAAGTGCTTAACCGCTCCTGTTTTGCAAATACAGGCATATACATACATACATCCATATACATCGTATTATATTTAATAACTGAAAATAGCCTTGGTAATAATTTATTACATCCATTTCCCCATAGTATACTATCTACATCGTTTAATCTCCAGGGCGGGATCCATTAGTGCAGTCCTTTATTAAAGGCTTATAATTTAGTAACGCATTAATTAAAACTAAATCAATTGTTAGCATGGTTTATCTCTACCTAATTCTACTGAAAATAAATACGAATTTAGTACGGATGCATATAGAATGTAGTGCTCGGAGTTGTTACCTTTATGCAATCCTACATAAAAATAAATGTATAGGTTTTTCCATGAAACAGTTATTGCCCGAAATTAGCTACCTATTGTGTTTCGTAGGAAACTGAGCGTTTTATTAATAGGATAAAAACAATCAAATGTGTACGTGTCAGTCGTAATTAAAGAAGTAAACTTCGACAAAATGACTATAGATAGATTGTATGTTGGAATTTCAGATATACTCTAAAAATATATTTCTATATTAGTTAGTATTGACGTGTTTTAACTAAATCTGACAGGCTTGGCGGATCATCGATCAATAAGCAAATGGAAAAACTAAAATAACTTCTAACTTCCTTTAATTTCCATATTTTAGAATCGTATAGTTGTCATTTCTGTTTTGCTTTGTAGATGGGGTTACTTTTTGGTTTAAACCAGGGGTGTACAACCTTTTGCCTGTCTTGGCCCACTTTGGAAGGAAAGGATTGTATCGGGCCAGATATAAAGTACACTAATACTATACAGGGTGTTCCTAAATATCATGTACATAAGGAAGGGGGTAATTATTTGGTTTATTTTGTGCCTAAAATTTCATATAAACATAGGTCCGCAAACGCTTCGTTACCAATCTGCAGGGTGTTGAAATTTCAAAATTTTTCCACTTTTTACTGTATAGCTCCTACAGTTTTTGAGATACTTTGCTCAAATTTTGGAAGGTAGGTTACGCTATAAGGCCTGCATCGTTAGCCATGCCAAATGATGATGCAAATCTACAGGGTAATAATTTTTTCGGGGTCATGCCCTCTTTCCCTCACCCTGAAATTTTTTGCGATGCGCCACTGCTAGATTCTAAAATACGCAATAAATTTTCTGTCTTGTTTAGAAACTTTTTGATCTCTTGTATTTTTTCTTATCTCTGGCCGTTATCGAGAAAAAAATAGAAAACAATTTTCTGTAATTCGCCAGAGAAAATTCAATTTTTTAAAATGGTCTAGCAGGCTCTGGCTTTATTCAGATAATCACTTGAATTTATTAATTTTAAGAGTTAAGGCGCTACTACCTGTTAAAAAATAGGATGACCCAGTTTTTGTATCATTGTTTTATTACAATACAAAGTAACGTAACTAGTAACAATCAACAATATTCAATAATTGTTGAAAGTGTCCTCCTCCAACCCTCATACAGGTGTTGTATATCGTTTCAAACTATTGATTAGATTTGAGATGTCTCCACAGGAAAAAAAATCTATACTATTTAAGTTAGTGGACCTAGGGGCCAAGGCTGAGGTCCACCTTGTCCTATCCACCTATTCTCATATACTTCATTTAAATACTCCCGAGCCAAAATAGAAAAATGTGATGGGGTGCCATCGTGCATATACCACATTTGATTTATAAGTAAAAGGGGCAAGTCTTCAAGTAATAAAGGCAATTCATTCTGCAAAAACAGCCTGTATGACTGACCAGTAAGTCGATTAGGCAAAAAACAAGGACGAATCAAATTATCTCCAATTATACCACCCATACATTTAATGAGAACTGTTCTTGAAAATGCGTTTGTACGTGGATTTTCATCAGCCCACGTGTGGTTGTTGTGGAAATTCATAATTGAAGTCCTTGAAAAATTCGCTTCATCGGTAAAGAAAATTTTACAATTAAAAATACGGTCTGCTGCTAGCTTATTAGGGTTCCATTGGTAGAAATCAATCCTTAAAGGAAAGTCTCGGGGAAGAAGAGCCTGCACTCTCTGAATGTGGTAAGGGTATAGCAGGGAAACACGTAGAATACGCCAAACAACTTGATGACTAATATTTAAATGTTCACTGATTTTCCAGTTTCTCCAAGACGCCTATGAATATTTGAAAATATTCGATGATCGGGTATCATTCTATTGGGATAGCGGTCCATGTACAGACGCTCGGCTTCTCTTGCATTTCCATTCGCAAGGCCCTAGATAAAATGCATGTCAGCCATTTCAGAATTAGTGAAATTTGGCATATTTACAAAATTATAATGAGTATTTAAAACATTTTTATACCTTACAGTTTGCAATTTAAAACTTTACTTATACAACCACAAGTTACGATTTCTAATTTCAGTTGTCAAATTAATAAACTCAAGTGATTATCTGAATAAAGCCAGAGCCTACTAGACCATTTAAAAAATTTTAATTTTCTCTGCAAATTACAGAAAATTGTTTTCTATTTTTTTTTTCTCGATAACGGTCAGAGATAAGAAAAAATACAAGAGATCAAAAAGTTTCTAAAAAAGACAGAAAATGTATTGCGTAGAATCTAGCAGTGGCGCATCGCAAAAAAAATCAGGGTGAGAAAAGAGGGCATGACCCCGAAAAAATTATTACCCTGTAGATTTACATCATCATTTGGCATGGCTAATGATGCAGGCCTTATAGCGTAACCTACCTTCCAAATTTGAGCAAAGTATCTCAAAAACTGTAGGAGCTATACAGTAAAAAGTGAAAAAATCTTGAAAGTTCAACACCATGCAGATTGGTAACGAAGCGTTTGCAGACCTATGTTTATATGAAATTTTACGCACAAAATAAACCAAATAATTATTCCTTCCTTATGTACATGATATTTAGGAACACCCTGTATATAATTATAGCTAATAATTTGAAATATTTAGATTTTAAATTTAAATAATATCTGCCACCATTTTTAAGCGTGTTTGTTTGCGGTTACTGATATAGAAAATATACATTTCTGTGTAATAAAACTTCAATATTTTTATTATAGTTTTTAATACAGAAGTAAAAGAGAAGATGGTAAGACAAAACTAATGCGATATTTGACATTGCTTTTGAGAAACTAATGCATCAATATTTGGTTCGATGGGAAATAGTTGCAATTCGAAGTGAATTCTCAAGATGTTCAGATATTTTGATTCTAATTTTACTCTTAGTATGCTTCATTCGTGAAAATAGTTGCTCGCAAATATAAGTGCTGCCAAAAAGCGATGACATGAATAAAGCGTGATTGTGAAGCGAAGGATATTTCTCTCTGGGAAGATAGGTCTTATAAAAGTCAAGTAAAGAGACACGACAAAAAGTTTCTTTGAGTTGTATATCAGATTGCAACTCTATAGATCTAATCGCAGGTAACATATTTATTGCAAATATACTGAAATATTCATTATTTTTCCGAAAATCCTGAAACCTATCTTCAAATTCCTGTATCAAATCGGAAAGCAGGGTTGCATATTTTTCGCAGTTCACAGGACCATGTTTAGCTAATGTATCGAAATGCATATAGTTGTTTGCTTTAATTTGAATTTGCCATAAGTTCAGTTTCATTTGGAACGCTGCTAGTTTGAAACATTGTATGGATAAGTTGATTTTCACCTTGAAGACGCATGTTTAACTCATTTAAATGTGAGGTCAAATCCACTAAAAATGCTAGATCTGTAAGCCAATTTTCATCATCAAGTTCTGGAACAGATTTTGTGTTTGATGTCATAAACGACTTGATTTCATGTCGCAATTCATAAAACCTTTTCAACATTTTGCCTCGACTTAACCATCTTACTTCCGAAAAGTAAACAATATCACCACAGTCAACATCCATAGTTTTTAGGAATTCCTGAGACTGGCGATGATTCAATCCTCTGGATCTTATGAAATTCGCAGTTTTGATGACAATTTGCATGACGTTATCCAGTTTTAGGGCTTTCGCACATAAATTTTCTTGGTGTACTATGCAATGATACTTCATCAAACGTAAGTTTTGGGCGGCAATTGCATCGTCTTCTATTAATTTTACAAGTCCTTCTGTTTTACCTACCATTGCCGAGGCACCATCAGTAACTATACCAGATATGTTCGCAATGGACAAAGAAAATCGTTTTAACGTATCTTTGACTGCTTCGTATAAATCTCTTGACCTAGTTGTGTCTGTTAATGGCACTAAAGCAGCCATTTCTTCGGTAAGATTATATTCATCATCAGTACCTCTAATAAAAATGGCAAGTTGGGCTGTATCTGTAGCATCAGTGCTTTCATCTATCGCCAAAGAATAAAATTTAAAATTAGCAGCTTTATTCTCCAAGCGTTTTTCAATAGATCTTCCAATTTGATCAACTCGCCGGGCTATAATAGTCTGGTGAGATAAGCTGATTTTGAAAATATCACCTTTTTTATCACGGCAAATTATGTATATCTGCAACACTCTCCATACATTGCTTAATAAACTCACCGTCACTAAATGCTTTTGATTTTTTTGTGATTAAATTTGCTATCACGTAACTAGCTTTTTACAAGTGAGTCCGTTTGAGTTGTAACTTTTTTTAAAGTTTGTTGAGAAGCCAGGCCTTTTTTTAGTTCTGGTATCTTATCGCTTCGACGCATTCCTCGATATGTATCGAATTTGGAAGCATGTTTTTGCATATAATGCCGTTTCAAATTATAATTTTTGAAAACTGGCACAAATTCTCTACAAATTAAGCAAAGCGATTTGCCATTTGCTTCGACAAAAAAAGTAATCAATCGTCCACTTTTCGTGGAACAATCTTCCTTCCGCTGTGATTTTTCTTTTCTTGGATTCGGATTTCTTTTGAGACGATGAAGAAGCCATACTAGAATTATTAATTATGGAAAAAATCCCATAATGAAGGTAAGTTTACAATCTTGTATTGGACCGCATTCGTAGGCCGCCTGGGCCGCATGCGGTCCGCGGCCCGCGGGTTGGACACGCCAGGTTTAAACTGTAATGTAAACTAGTCTTTTTTTTAAAGTAAAAAAGTTTACAGAATCTACTTTTGGTACAATTCTGAAATTTTGCCTGTTGCATTTGTGGTGTAGGTTCTACTGTTTTAAAATATTTTCAACGAAATCTGACTTACGGTTATACCGGAAGTAAATAGCAACTTTGTTATTTTAAATACAATGGTATAATTTTTTTCAATGCAATCGATTCTACGCATTATTTTTAAACATTTTGTATTAGGGTTTCCTATCTCTATATTCAACTGTTTCGAAGATATTTACAATTGTTCTTAATATTCTGCTATTTCACCATCTTAAAGAAAAATTAATATTACAACGCCCTTTGAAGCGTAAGGTATCAAACTTCGGCAAACGAAAGTAAAGGGTCATAGAGATAGCGAACTGTCATAACTTTCAACAAAATGTATACAGGGTGTGCAGAAATTAGCAACCAATTCAGATATCATCAAGCATCAAAAACTCCTTTTTTTCAAATGGCAGAAGAAGTTCTACATCGATTCGCATTAAGGTCTCATATACCTATCTGTATTAAATTTTGAGTTATTAGAGATTATTGGTTCGAACTATAGAAAGTATAGTAATATCTGTTATTTTTTCTCATAGTTAGCTATGAAAATAAAATATTTCCATTCCATATTTCAAATGAGTGACAGTTTTGTTGCTTTTCATTTACACCAAATCTTACTTGGTCTCAGTTAGCCACACTTTAATGTCATTCCATTTTCTCGTAATTAATGTATAAGTTAGTATAAAAAGAAGGAAGAAACTGTTCATGTAATTTATTATATTCTACCTGTTAGTTAACAGTAGAACCTATACCACAAATGCAACTGTCAAAATTTCAGAACTGTACTAAAGGTAGATTCCGTAAACTTTCTAACTAACGGGTTTCGTTTAAGACCCTGTATACAGATATTCTGCTTCTGTTCTCCGCACTAACTGGTTCCTGGTTGAAAACTTTTAAGCAATATTACGCATGGCTATAGACAGAAGGTCACGGTAACTCGATATGTCAACCACGCTATTGGCGAAAACCTTTTGATGAGAGGATCCTTTACCCATTTTTGCTCATGAAGAAGTCACATACCGTTTTGTTCTACCCCAACCGCAATTCATAGCCTTTACATTTGTTAGTGATCATTCAAAATGTTTAAGACAATTTCTGAGCGCGCTGACTATGAAGTGCGTTCAGTAATATGGTTTATGAACGCGTAAAATTTCGGCGCGAAATTGAAAATAAAAGACATGGAAAACTCAGACTCATTGTGTTGCTTCGATCTCGCACCTTTTAACTACCACTAGCGTGATATTTTTTCGCTACCTATCGAGGACGAAAAGAGTGATCCAAACTGGAAGGAGGATTTATGCCTAACACTTGGAAGAAAATTTCTTCTTCACAGGTTCTTTCGAAATCATTTCGGGGGATGCGGTAAAGAATTTTAATTACAGGGGCTTTCAGAAAGTACCGGATTGTTGCATACAGTCTTAATTTTTAAATGTTAACGTAATTTCTATACCATTCATAGAAGATGGGATTTGTGCTGGTCGAAATTGGGTGTTGCCATGTTATCAATGACGTCATATCTTGAATGACGATTCCGTCACAAATATGGGTCGTATGTCTCGAAAAGTGCCTTTGTTTAAAACAAAATCGACGTATCAGAGGATTTTTACGAAAAACTCAATTTTAGAAATAATGTATTTATTCGTTACTATTCGAAAGCACTGGTTTTGCAGCTTGCAAATAAACATGAATATTTGCCTGTAGCTAATTTTAACAATCGGGGAATGAGTTTGATCGAAACATCAATGTGGAGATATCTAACCTTTGGCTTTAATAGTAAATGATAGGAATAAGTTTTTCATTTATTTATGTATTTTTTCAGCTTCATGCAACATTGGATTAGTTCCAAAACATATACAGGAAATACATTAAAGCTAAAAGCTATAATATAACGACGAAGTGAACCGCTATAAATAAAAATAAAAGCAGCCAATAGGAGGGGTGGAAAATAAAGATATTAGTCGGAAAATCAGAAAAACTTCCTGCTATTGACATATTACCTATAACAAGAAGAACACGAAACAGAAGTTCAGGTGCGAGAACGGTTAATTAAGTTAAACCGGAAACGGCATTAATCTCCCTCCCTTTAGCCCTTCGAAAAGCCCGGTTGTGTTTCCTTACAAATGATACTAATAATAAAATTGATGCGGATCAAGAACTCTCTGGGCCCAACTTTGTGTGGATAAATTTAGTTCGCGGAACGTTGTTCATTTGTTACCATCGCTCGGTTTAGAGTGAAGTGAAGAGCCCGGGGAATGAATGCGCCCTTTGAAAAGTTTTGTGTTCTCCGGTTATCGGTCGGTGCGCGTTCGTTGCGGTCTCTCTCGGTCCCCCAAAACAAGATGATGATGCTTAGATCTACGATTATCTACGTTTGTAGTTGTACGGGAACACCGGAGAGGAGACAAATTGTGATGGTTTTGCGGTGCACTTGAATATGATTGATTAATAAAAGTTTGACGACTCCTGAGAAAGATAATACATTTATTTTACGAGGTGTTATGATTTAATTCTGGTGAATGTATTAGAATGGACAGGCAAGCTGGGACAACGTTAATCTTATTCATGCGAAGTTTAGTCACATACAGGTTGGGTCAAAATTAAAAATTAGTATATTACTAATTTATTTTATACATATATCCATTTAAAGCACCAAAGTATTGTTTTATATACATAAATGTAACTATTATTCAACAGTTATACGTATATTCCATTTTTTTTCATATCTTTCGTGCAATATAAATATAATTCGATGCCCTGAAAAAATGAATAAAAGCTATATAAAAAAACCACCCTTATAATCTGTGTTATAAATATTTCATATGGCCAACATATGTCTTTCCAACTTGGACGTAAGCAATAAAACCTAGAGGAGTGTTGTCATAAAAAATTTAGGATTGAGAAACCAAAGGACGAGGCGGGCTTTATGTGCTGACATTAGAATTTTACAACCTGTACACGAAATCAGTATGGAGCCATTATATGCGTAAGTAATAGCGAAATGAAATAGAAATCCTCAGTTAGATATATACGAACGACTGGGAATTCGAATTACGTTTATACATAAGCATTATATAAAATAGAATAAAAATAATATGTTAGGTATGATATATTTGAGTATACAGAACTTCTGTGTGTTAACAACAAAAAATAAATAAACAAAATTTTGTACTATTCCTCACTGAATCTCTTGGTGTTGAAATTAAACACAAAACTCACTATTTCACCCACAAAACATTATAAATGGTGAAATAGTGCTTTTCAAGAAAGGAAACCTAATGTCGAAAGTGGGAAAAAACCTGTGGAAAATAAGTGTTTAACGAGGATCTAGACCTTCTCATCTATCTAAGAGAGATGCAAAATCAACTGGCTACATTCATAATGAAGTCTTTGGATCTGAGGTCCTGGCTTTTCCCACAAGCTAGATGAGATATCCTTTAACCTGCTTGTCTCTTAATAAGAGTTGTCCAATCCGATCTCGTGAGTGGAGATGGACTCCAGAGGTGGTGGCTAGATTTGAGGTTGGCGATCTTCCAGAATACGCAGCATTCCTCCAGCAGTCTCAGGATCCAACTCCATAAGGTGTTGAATCAATTGATTCTGAGACCGATAGGCCTTTTCAAGGGTAGATCTGGTCAGTATCCTCGCGTTAGTACTCAATATTGGGATATCAATGTTGGTCTTGATCAATTTACCCGTTGGTAACAAACGTTCAACCGCTGAGTTTGAGTTTTCGAGCGTCGAAAAACCGATGAAATCAGGTCAACTGTGGGAAATGACGTTATCGTTCACGCTGCACAAACAATCTTAAGAGTACAAGGAAAAAGAGATGCGTCAAAAATCCTGAAAGAAATATCAAATTATCCTAAAGAGAGTGCTATTCCTTTGACACCAAGCTTTAACTATGTTCGTTGTGATGGCTCCCAGCTAGTTCAATACAAACAAAAATTCGATAGTGATAGTGAATCAGATGGGAAGGAGAAAAAAAAGTTATCTATCAGAACCCCACGCTCTCGTCCCCACGATTTTGCCTTCCAATAAGATTTCGGTTTGTAAAAGAGTCTACTGACGTGACAAAAGAAGAAATAAGATACGTCGAAAAGTCTGTGAAAGCGTTAAAACCCAAAAGAAATAAATTTGAACCAAATAAAATTCTCTTTTGAACATTTTTTTGAGATGACTGTGACTGGAACGAAGTCTACTAGTCAGTACTATATTTGTGGTGCAACTTCAGAAAGACTTTATCTGTAATGTTAGATAAAAAGGAAACGTCAAATTTAACTGGTGTTATTTTTGGGCTTTCTGGAAAGGAAAGACTGATGAAGAAAAACAACTAAAACAACAAAAAGCACATTCAAGAAAGATTTCGGATTGAGACTGGATTATTGGTAGATATGCCCAAAACAAATTTCGGAAATACCAATGATGGTAACACCAGTAGAAGGTTTTTCGAAAATCCCCATTTGGCCGCAGATGTAATCGGAATAAACTACGACGTAATTAAAAGATTAAAAGTCATATTGGAGACAATTTCAAGTGGACATAAAATTGACTCACAGAAATACGACTGTTATGCCAAAGAGAGCAAAATTATACATAAGCCTTTATGGATGGCACCCTATGACTTCGACCATGCATAAAATATTGACACATGGTGCCACTATAATAGAAAACGCTTTGCTACCAATAAAATAATAAACACTTCCGTGTATATCGCGAAAACTTTGCCAGGAAATTTTCCAGAGAACAGTGTACCTAATCTTGATGTGTACCATAGATTACTACTGAGTTCGGATCCACTTGTAAGCAGCCTGAGGCCTAAGAAGAGATCAATCCCAAGAACATTTTGCCCAGAGACTATAAATATGCTAATTATGGCAGATTCTAACAACGACGAACCAGACTCAGATGACGAGCAGGAAGATGAATCAATTACGGATAATGTTTTTTCAATGTAGTATTTCTCATGTATTTGATCTATAAAGTTACACATGTTTTAAACTTTGTTATATATTTTAATTTAATTAAAATTACAGAGTTTGTTTTAAATAGCACTTGTTTTAAATAACACGTGTGTGTTTGTAATGTTATAATAATTTTGCATAATTTGCATGGAGGGCACTAGTGGTGTTTTCGCGACAACAACAACCTCCCCTCCCCCGCGCCTCCCCTCCCAATCAACGTATTTAATGTTGGTCGTTACTATCATTTTCGAGAGAACCTCACTGGCATGGATTTTGAGGCATTGATGGAAAAACGTTATTTGAGTGACCAATTTGCGATATCGTCAACCGATCTTTATAGTCAACGGCAAAGGAGGGCGTCATTTTGAGGAAGAATATACAGGGTCTTAATAAAAAAGTTTACACACTTTGGTAGGCGATAGTAGAGATGAAAACAAGAAAAAAATTCTAATACACAATACAGTGGCAGACTTTGTACAGTCCGTACGCCAAACACCGAAGAAATTATTTTGCAAGCTGTAGAGAATGATCCTCATGTGAGTACCAGGCGAATAAGTAGAGCTGTCAACGTCAATCATGTATCTGTTTGGCAGACCCTTAAGAGCAATTACTTCATCCGTATCACTTACAAAAGGTTAATCAGCTACGGAGAGAGGGTATCCAATTTTCCTAATGGCTGGTAGACAAATGTAACATAAATCCTGATTTTCTTGGAAACATTCTGTTTACAGACGAAGCCAGTTTTACTCGTGATGGAGTTTTCAATTTTCACAATATGCACGATTGGTCAGATGAAAATCTGCACGCAATTCATTTTAGAAATCATCAATTTTGATTTTCGATAAATGTTTTATGCATGATGGAGCTCCACAGTTCGAAAACAGATGGATTGGTAGGGGAGGACCTGTCGCATGGCCACCAAGATCTCCTGATCTAACACCCTTAGATTTTTTTGTTTGGAGGTGCTTAAAATATCTTGTTTACGCCACTGAAGTGAACACAGAAGATGAACTTTGGCAGCGAATTGTAGAAGCCTCCAACAACTATAGACTGTAGGTGTTTACCATCAAGTGCGCGAGTCTCTTCGACGACGGCTGCAACATTGTTTACAAGAGCAACGACGACAGTTTGAACAACTTCTGCGATAACTTTAGAGTGCGCTAAATGCGTTGTTTGTTGTATTTTAATAAAAAAAGCTCTATCTAAGTTGTTTATTGTAATTTTTTTAAGCTTATTTCGAAAACCAATGAGTATTGGATCTAAGTGTATTAGAATTTTTTCTTGTTTTCATCTCTACTATCGCCTACCAAAGTGTGTATCGGTATATATCGACGAGATTTAAGTTTAAGTTGCAGTAAGCTGTAGGAGGAGTTGGAGTGAGGAGTTAACATCAGTAGAATGTGCAGAACATTTAAAGCAATAATTCTGGTTTTTTTTTCTGAAACTGTATGATTTTTTATGGAACGATCTACTGATGAAGAAGCTATAAATATGGTAAAGAGGGCCTAAGAAGGAATAAATAAATAGAGTTCTAATAAAATTACAATTTGTTGAAAGAAATTTATAAATTTCTTTTAACAATTAAATCAAATTCCAATCACCGATCCATCGAGTTTACAGTATCCAGTTGATTAATAACAGAAGTAATCTTAATATTTCCGGAACCTATACATTCAATTAAATGCAGGTTGCGTACGTTATAGTTGATTCAGGATATACAGACAAACCTGTATTATTAGTAGGTCTGCTCATTTCGTCACCATATAATTAATGATCAATTTGGCTGTTATCGACATTGATGAGGTGATTAAATTTGAAATACCTAATCAATATACGTCAATATTAACTCATGAGGAAATCTAAATTTCATATTTCATCTCTATTTAATTAATTAAAAGTATTCATTAACTTGTAATCTTCAGCGTATTCAATTTAGTATTCCTTCTCTATGTGAAATAAAATACAACCCGGATATTTTAAAATTGATATCGGTTGAGGATATCAATAATATAAAGGTTTTCAATATACTATTGCATAGAGTAAATAAAACTTTCATTCCGAACAGTAAATATATAATCGCAAAATGGGGATGGTGGTATTCATCAAACTTTCGCGTCATGTTTGAAAAATTAAAACTCCAGTTTCTCGATGCTTTAATTCAATATCGGCTGATTCCACGACTGTATCAATAAAACATGACCGGTAATTGGAAAAGTTTGTCCGGACATTGTGAATCTCGCCCTTTTTTTAATTTACTGGAATTTTTATTTTATTCAGTCGTTCTGATGCACAAAAAAAACAATGAATAATAACACACTCAAATAATTCAATAGGGTAAATAACGTTTCCGAAATTAATATCTGGGATATTCAATATTCGCGAATTTATGGTGAAAACGAATGGAATGTAGTATTGTTGTGGTATTATTGAAGTGTAATTAAATAAAAATTTGACAATAATATAACCTGTATGCTAAATTCCATCTTTATAGGTACGTTTAATTTTTCGGATGAAAATTTCAAAATAAAATCTAATTTTTGTAATGTCTTACTTGATTGTTTCGAACACCACACCAAATTAACGTACGGTTTCTATAAAGAAGTCTAGAAAAATTAGCGAAGACTTGGTGCCTCTTCTGATAATTACGTTTTTCTGCTAAAAAAAAGATCGTTTGGCCAGCCTAAAACGTGGTATTCCTCTTTTAAAATCAGGCATCCTGGTTTAAAACTCGTGCTTGGTACTTAGTTCCTGATCAAAACCAGAATACCTCATTTTAGACTGATTTTGATCTGGTTTTGAAACCAGTGTGCTTGGTTATCTTACATGGTCAATACATGCGAGAGAATATCTGGTCAACTTGCGCGAAACATTTGCTTCGATGGTGATCCCTATAATCGATCAAAAAACGGATGGTTTGATGCAATATCTTTGAAAGATTGATTCAAATCTTACTGTTTACGTTATGTTAGTCAGTATAAGAGACTCATTTTCTAAATAGGATACAATCTATCTTCCCATATAAATAAGTAAGTTTTGGAGCTGTGTGAAACTCATAATGAAAGCGAAAGATCATGCAGTCTATGTTGACCTGTCGAATTTCTTAAATATATTTTCAATTTACTGAAAGATCTCTCGGCTGTGGCAACAGTTACAGGTAAAGTTAGGAATAAAAGCAATATAGTAATCTCACTAAAATCGCTTTCGAGAATACTATATTTTTGCACAAACAAATTTGCTACATCTCGAACAGTCATGACATCATTCCGATCCTTCTGTTTCAATAAGGTCACAACATTGACAAATTGAATAGCCAAGTTACTGTTAAAGATATCTGAATTCTTTTTTTTGAATTATATCACAATGCTGAACTATTTCAGAATATTTCATTTTCAAAATATATTTTGGTACTAAAAATTTAAAATTATTTCTTAATATGTCAAAGCTAACAAATTGAGTTGCTAGTCGTTCTATTACAATATCCAAAGTAAAATAAAAAACGTTTATTTTAACTCCAAAAAAACCAAAATGTTTTCTAACTTTTGTTTGTCATTTTGTTGGAAAATTCGGCTCAAGTCCCCATTTTACTGCCAAGTCTGTACCTTCACGGATAAATGTTGCATAGGACAATGGCGATCTGAGATTTTGCAAATTTGGTTTGCTACAGGATAATGTTTTTGCAGCTTCGCTAAGGTCCAAGTTCTTTTTCTGCAAAATTTTTGATGAGAAATTGATTTCACTTAAAATTTTGTACAGTAGTAGTAAACACTGTAATACAAAGTGAAAAGTCTGCATATTTTTTCTCAAATTTTTGACTTGAACAATCTCATCTTTCTTTTTACTTTTAATTATTATTTCTGTGAGCACTTTTAGGATGTTCATATAACGTAATTTTACAGCCGTAACAGATGATAGCTGTCCTGCCCAACGAGTTCAGTTCAGCTTCTTTAATACCGTGTTCCACTCACCTGTGTAACTGCTTAATAAATCCCAACGGTTGATACTATTACCAAAGAAAGAATAAATACTTTGTAAAATACCAAAAAAATATTCAATCGGTATACGTTCACTCACAGCATCAAGTATAACTAAATTCAAATTATGGCAAGCGCAATGGACGTATTTGGCATTTGGTTGAATATTCTTAATTTTTTGTTGAACTCCGTTATATGGTCCGTTCATTACGCTTGCACCATCATACCCTTGACCATACCATTTCTTAATGTCAATTCTTTTTTGTTTCAATATATCCATTACGGTATCTACCAATCCATCAGCGAAATGATCTTTCACCTCATAAAACCCAAAAAAACTTCTTCAATTTCAACCGTCCTTTCTCGCTCAGTTTGTCCACCCTGCACTTTGGCGTATCTGACGAAAATACTGAGTTGGCCATTTTTTGTAATATCCTGGTGGTGCCCAATATTAATGAAAAAAAGCTGCATTGTTAATATCCTCTATTAAGATATTTTCCAGTGTCTCTGCTAAACTATGTATTAGTTCGTTTCGAATTCCTTTTCCTAAATAAATATCTTATGCTGCCTATAATTAAAACGAAAATATTATAAATAAAGAAAGAATAAAAGAAAAAGAAAAGTATCAAATATGTTCGCATTTCAACAACTTGTTTCATAATATTATCATATCTTGCCAAAAGTTTCACTTGCTCCAAAAAATGCCCATGGTAATCATAATTTTTTGAAATATCTTCTCGATGTTCTCTCAGTGCTAAAGATGCCCTCGTTAATGTCAGAGTAATATTGAACAAACGATCCAAAACCTGTTTCCAAAATGAAGTTTTGTATCTTATAAGTTTCTGTATTTCGGCATCAATGGTATGATTCTTTTTCCATAAGTCGTATACTTTGCATGCTTCTATATGATTTTTAGTAAAACCATGTTTGTCATATTTTGATTTCAGAAAGATAGGCAGCCCGAAAATCAAAATGTTGATTATGACTCTATCGAATGTTGCTTTTTGGAACAGCTTGAAACTAAATGAAATGAAACAAAGTGGTGGACCAAAGAGGAGAAAGACGAAGATCCAGGTACATGCGGAAAGAGAAGCATACCAACAACCATCAACAAGTGTTGTAACAGTTTGTAAAACAAAAACTCAAAGCTCGACAGAAAAAGGAAATAAAATCACGAAAACAAAGTCAAAAACTTATCTAGTGTAGCTCAGCCTTCTCGGACCTTGAAGGTAGGATTCAAGATCATGAAGTCCCTTCTCTCAATTACAGTGAGTTGCAACGGATCCTTTTTTTTTGTTGTGACTTATAATGGATGAAAGAACTACAGACTACATGAAAGAAAATTTTAAGTTTTGGCACTGGCCTGAAAAAAGGACACTTTTTCTAATGGTAGGAAAATGTTTGTCGTTAAATAAAAACCACCAAAAATGATTTCAAAGCGAAGCCAATTCATTCTACCGAAACTGGATGTATTTTCATTTAATTTTTATTTTATTTTATCTCTAATTCTTTGTAAAATACCTGCCTGCACGAAACCATAATTATAATTGCGGTATCATTGTTCCAAATTATATTTGTCCTTGAGGCAATGTTATCCCAATTTATTAAAGGCAAGCTTGGCCTAGATTTTCAAAAAAATGTTCTTATGAGTTTTACTAACCAGTCAACCAGAACACATACTATATGGAAGTTTAAATAACGTGCCATCGAAAAAAAACATAATTAGTGTAGGCTATGAAAATGTTTTTGATCGTTGCTTTAGCCACTACCACATAATGACATTTATTATTTGACATTTTATTGTAACCAAATTTATAACCTCAAATTAACTGTCAAGGAATAAATGTCATTATGTGAAAGTGGCTAAAGTAACAATCCATTCACATAGCCTACTCTAATTATGATTTTTTTTTTATGTGTCTATATAAATGAGGAATATATTTTCATATATTATATGAAAAAACACAAAAATGGGCCAAAGGCACCCCCAATTGATGGTACCAATTTTTTCCCAAACATATTAGACTTTCACTTTTCTGATTTTTTTTTTAACTTTTAAACATGTGACATTGTCTCATTACGTCTTTTTTTTTGGGCTTATTTTGCCAAAATATTCCCATGTCAATTTTTGCTTGTCTAGATCATTGTAGTGAATTAGATTTAATTCGCTATAATTTGCTTTGAGCTCAATTATATTACTTACATGCATTTTCTATCTCGATATGAAAGAATATAATTTACAACGTGACCGAAACAAAATAACGATATAGGTTAATTTTTCCCAAAGAAACAGTTCATTGTTTGACAGCTACATTAATCAAAGTTAGAATATATAAAGTTTGTTGAATGGAAATTAGGCTCAGACAGTGACATCAAAAACTTTCTCAATCTAAAATATTCACGGCTAAGTAATTTAGTTAGTTTACATTTGAACATGTATAAAATATCAATCCGAATGCTCTTGAGCCTGATGTATATTTAATTTAACATTTGCGGGTTTCAATTATTTAAAGGACGTCGTTGTAGAAGATAATCCCCATATTATACACCCTAACGGAATTCATATATATGTATACGTCTGAAGGTGATACTGTTTGCGTTCTATATGTGTTCAATTTAGGTATGAAAGTAAATATTACATTACAAAACCCACTTCGGCTTTGTATAGTTGATGTTTATCCTACAACAATACGTTTACCACGTAAACCGCTACACCCAAAACCGTTCGAAACACTCATTATTTATATTATAACGTGCGTTAATTTGAAACAAAAAGGAAATATATTTATCGATTTGTTCCAAATATAGGTACACAAACGTATAAAATAAATGCGACAGATTCTATTAATACTTTAACGATGCAATTTTTTTTATGCAAGTATTAAATCACGTAATTACATAATTGGCTTTCCTTCAATTCAAGAAATATTATTTAGAATTAGCATAGATACAACGAAATTTATAGATGTAACCTTTTTTTAGGGCCTCTTTATACATCTTTGTGAAAATTCTTATCTGTTTAATTCATATTTATCGTCCAGGAAAAGTTGAAATTAAATCAGATGTAATAAATAATGAAACTCATTTCTAGATCGCGATGTGATAATTGCCAACCAGTCTAGAAATTAAAATTTCGTTTGGAAATATCGACTGTCTAATGAAAATTTATTGTCTACCGTAGATTGTGAGTTATTGTTCCACAGGGAACATATAAAATTATTTGTTAGAAATGTCACCTTTAGGGCTGATTGTACCAAACATGTTTAAAGACAGATCAAGGTTAATATTTTTCTTAGAGGATTGTTTTGTACAACGGTAGTTTAAAAACCCAAAAAATGTCTACAATACGCACTCATGGTATATTGTTGGAATCATCAATTCATGGACTGTCAGTCCCGCTATAAGTATGTACAGTGACCTTCAAAGGTATCCGGACACGACTAAATAGAGAAATAAATGCGCTCAATACTTTATTCCAAAGAGCAGCAGAGCCAGCTTACTACCTGCTGAGTGTAACCGTAGTTTGTCGCTTTTACAATAGCATTGCAATATACAATTGCTGGAGTTAAAATTAAATGTATCCATTTTACTATTGTCAACTTTTTATATGGCAGGAATGTCAGTGGTTATGTCAATTACTTTACCGAACCATCAAACTTTATCCTAAGTGTTATTAAAACGTTGCTGGTTGCTTAATTTAAAGGCTGTATTAACGAAACACGCTGTATAAACGAAAGCAATTTTCAGCTATAGCCCCCTTTAAGAGTGAAAGCACTTTCATTTTTAAAGTTTTTTTTTATCTTGAACAGGTATCGAGATACCGACCGACACCGCAGTATTGAAACACCCTGTATATCGCTCCCTTTCTCTAGAATAGAACATTATTTATTCTTTCTATTTACTTTTAATTACCCGATACATTATAAAATGACATAATTACGAAATCACAACAATACAGACTTAATGACATTTTTATAACTTCCGGTTGACGTCACATTGACGTCACAATAACATTTTAACGACTTAAGGTCGACAAACTCGCGCATGACGTTGAATAGCGGTTCAGTTGACCGTCGACAGCGGTAGAGGTAACATCTATAGAGACGGTTGTGTTATTTTACATCGGACGAATTGAATTCTTGTAGTTTTACTGAAATTTCGGGAATTCTAGGAAAGCTAGGTTGTGTTGTCCTTTCTCCGTCGATGCAAGGAAGAAGGTGGTTAATTTTCGAATCGCATTATTACTGGAGATGATGGCTGCTAATAGCAGGAACTACCTAATATGAACGCTAGTTCGAACTCAAATTTTGCTTTGATGCAACGAGATGTACGTTAGTGCGAGTTGGCCCTTTACAGTTCTTGTGTTCGTCAGATTCTCTCTCTTTGTTTTGACACTCGGATTCTGTCCGGGTGGGTGCTCTAATGGCATAGTTCCCCTGACACCACATACCCTCGTGAGGGTCTATCAACCGATTAGAGAGGTTTGACGTCCGTGAGAGTCTCAAAAGGGACAGTCTCAATCTAATTTATATCCCGTTTGGGCTAATTAATGGCCCCAGAATGCCAAAAAAAGCGTTCATATTAGAACTGTTCTTATTGTTGATGGTTTGGTAGATCGGCTAATATCGAAGGTTTGGGTATTGCGCTAAATGTTGTTCGAAGTCTTGAGATAAGTGTGAAGCTACTTAAGGAGATATTTGTCTTACTGTTGATCGTCTGGGTATTGCGTTGAATGTTGGTCTACGTCTTGAGATAAGTGTTAAGTTACTCAAGGAGATCTTTGTCTTATTGTTGATGGTTTGGTAGGTCGGTTAATATCGACGGTTTGGGTATTGCGTTGAATGTTGGTCTACGTTTTGAAATAAGTGTTGAGTTACTTAAGGAGATCTTTGTGTTATTGTAGATGGTTTGGTGGGTCGTTCCCGATAGAAGGTTTGGGTATTGCCTTGAATGTTGGTCCAAATAAGTGTTAAGCTACTTAAAGAGATCTTTGTCTTACTGTTGGTGGCGTGGTAGGTCGGTTCCTATGGAAGGTTTGGGTATTGCGTTAAATGAAGGAACTACCTAATATTAACGCTAGTTAGAACTCAAATTAGATTTGATGGTACGAGGTGTACGTTAGTGCGAGTTGTCCCTCTGCAGCTCTTTTGTTCGTCAGATTCTCTTTCTTTGTGTTGACACTCGGATTCTGTCTGGATGGGTGCTCTAATGGCATAGTTCCGCTGACACCACATACCCTCGTGAGGGTCTATCAACCGATTAGAGAGGTTTGACGTCCGTGAGAGTCTCAAAAGGGACAGTCTCAATCTAATTTATATCCCGTTTAGGTTAATTAATGGCTCTAGAATGCCAAAAAAGGCGTTCATATTGGAATTGTTCCGATTGTTGATGGTTTGGTAGGTGATATTTTGTAGAAGATGTTACAAATTGTTAGGATTGTATGTATGATGTGCATTTAATTACATATTTTTTCAAAATTTTTGTAGCATTTTTGCTCTTTTATATTGTACTGTTTTTCGAGGTTTTCAAATTTTTATGCTATGGTAAGCCGTACGTGGAATCATCACTAAACTGCTATCAGATCGAGGCATCTAGCGACGTCAGTTGTTATAATACCCGACAGCGATATTTTGGACTTTGTCAACTAGATGGAATAATGTTAGAATTACTCCATTGTTGGAGGTTGTTATACCATATACGTTGAGAGATGAACTGCCACGAAATTAGGTCTTGTGTTTGGAGGAACGCTGACGAGATCGAAAAGGTCGAAACCACGCATTTCCGCATGTCGTTTATATTAATTATTTTGCCCCCCAATAGCAAATGATAGATCGATCGGGATACAATTCTCCGAGTGAAATGTCACAGTCTTCTTGGAAAATTGAACCCTGGAACTAGGGATCACTCACATCGCTGGATAATCGCCTAACTACTGCGATTTTCAAATAGAAACCGGAGATATTTGAGATAAAAATAACATATTATTCATGTCCTTTTTTATAATTCAATTTGAATGTAGTAATTATTTAGGTTAGGTTTCCAAATGTTGATATATAATTTTTACCCAGTTATTACTGTTGCTTTCTTGAAAAAATCTTAATAGAATTTATATTAATATATATTCTTTATAGTAAAAGCACTTTAAATTTTTTATTTTCTCCAGCATTAAATCAAGACAGAACTATTAACTACTTCTTTTTTATTTTTTTTCCACATAACTTAGTTTAGTACCGCTTGTATTTGCCGATATTTACACAAAAGGAGCTATTAAGGAATTAATGGAAGTACATTAAATTTGAATGTTTCATGGAATGGACTGTTAATTGTGCTGTTGAGTGTATATTGATTCGGTTTACTAGAGCTTGAAAATGTCAGTTGTATACTGAAAAAAAAGACAATAATCCACATATAGTGTACGTGCTTTCAAAAGGTTCTTTGTTTGCTGCGATAAAAAATGTTTGTCATTACGATCGAGATACATACGGTTTGAAAGACATTTGTTAAATGTTTTTCCTGATAGCTTTTGTAATACAAATCAAAGTGATATTTATTCTTTTTCAGGGACTGGGTGCGACGATATTCGCTAAGCGAGTTTTGCGTTAATCGTAAATATTCATGCAATGTCACGTAGTACCGTGTAATCCTACAATGTTGGGTACACTTATACAATATGTACTTTTCTGATTAGCATTTTTATCGTATTATCTACATTAATCTGTAGTACCTACAAGATTTTCGTGTGCCTCGTACAAACTAAGACACTTTCGATTTCATTCGGGCAACCAAATTAAGTTACGGACGTCAATCTGTAACGCTAACACTAACTGATAGATTTCAAATATTCTCCAATCCAAACATGTGTCAACTTGAATTTGCCGGCTTCGGCTTCACGGATTAATGGAAACACACGAGATGTTTGCCGAAGGCGAGTAGTCTCGAATGAATGCGCGTATCCACAGGCGGATGAACAAGTCGGGCCGCCACTTTTCAAGTTTCTTTTCAAGAAAGATTGCTTCTGAATAGGGATCGACAGAGTTATAATCCGCCAGCGTCAAGGGAGATAATCCCGGATGAGCATCGTGTC
The DNA here is from genome assembly GCA_023690525.1 of Holotrichia oblita. Lineage (NCBI taxonomy): Eukaryota > Metazoa > Arthropoda > Insecta > Coleoptera > Scarabaeidae > Holotrichia > Holotrichia oblita. The sequence goes on along the minus strand of CM043020.1, from coordinate 93,121,637 downwards.
ATACATACGGAGCTCAGATTGACTCTAATGCATTGGAACAACATGTTTCGCCTTTCATTTACGCCCGGAATGTAATTAGTTTTGCTTGCAGTTTGTTTTTTTTTCTTTTGGGTTTTTCTTTAAGTTGTTAAGACGCCAACCGTATAGTAACGTAAAATTAATTTAGTAAAGAAAATTATTATATAGCAGAGAATAGCAAAGTGTTTACCCACAAGTAGTGACTGGTAAAATTAATTGGCACATAGCTATAAGATAAAAGAGACATTCGAAGTTAAAATAATTCAGATGGTACAAAGATTTACCTCAAACATTTGAAGAATCTCAAAATAGACCTGATTGTGAGCATTGGCTTAAGGCAGTACAAACTGAATTAAAAGCAGACGAAGCAAAAAACTTGGACACTTGCGGATACACCGAAATGTCCAGTTCTGGATTGTAGATGGGTTTTTAGAATTAATTGAAACGAGAATGGTATGGTTGAGAGATATAAAGCTCGTGCAGTTGCCAAAGGTTTTACCCAAAGATACGGATTTGATTATGAATGTACATATTCTCCAGTAGCGAAAATGACTACTATACGAATATTGCTAACTTATGCTGTAGCCCAAGGTTGGAAGATTAAGTATGCAGATTTCACAGCGGCATTGTTAAATAGTACAATAAAAGAAACTATATACAATATGTCCACGGATCGACGTCCAAAGAGGAAAAACTTTTTCATTCTGCATTTTACAAGAAAAATGTATTCTTGAAAAAGTTTTTGCATGTCTCGAAACGGCTAAGTCAGTAGATTTTAATTTCATATACTCAAAAACAAAAATGATACAACTAATAACTATTTTACTCAATCCATTCATCGCCCCTTTCCAACGCACAATTCTAGGCAATTCTCTATAACTTCTTCGAATTTCTTCGAGAGTTAAAGACGTCACAGCGTCTCTAATCCTCTCTTTTAAATCTTCCACGTTCGGAGGAAGATTATGTGCATAAACTATTTGCTTCGAACGACCCCAAAGATAAAAATCAGTCATTGTTAAATCAGGGCTCCTTGGTGGCCATATCACGGGACCATTTCGACCTATCCAATTCTGTCCAAATTGCTGAATTAACCACTCAACAACAATCCTAGCATAATGAGCCGGACAACCATCTTGTTGGAAATAACACCTTGCGAGGTAGATCGCCCAAACGTTCATCAACAAAATTTTGCAGCATATCCAAGTACGTATGCTGATCGACAGTATTATCAAAAAAGATGGTCCAATGATACCATGGTCAGAAATTGCACACCACACATTAACTTTTGGCGAATATTGTCGATTGTGAGGGATGCGAAAATTCGGATTGTAATCGCTCCAATATCTCACATGTTGAGATGCAACAGTACCATTAGTAGAAAACGTGGCCTCATCAGAAAAAATAATATTTCGGTAAAAGTCTTGATTATCCATGATTTGAGCGCCCATCCACAGACAAAAATACAAACGTTTCGCAGGATTTCCGGGTTCTAATGCATGATTAAAAATGGGCTTGTAGGGATGGAACTTCCTTTGTTTCAAAATCTCTTGAATTAGCGATTTACAAATTCCCAGATGGACTGATTTTCGCCGCAAAGAAAGTTTGGGATAGTTCCGTACTGAATCCATTACAAGAAGAGTGGTGGCGTCGTCTTCATCGCGTGCTATATTGTTTTTCTTTACATCCAGTATGGAACCAGTGGATAGGAATTTTTTGACTAATGCTCGTGCACCTCTATTTGAGATGTAAATATTCGGGAACTTTTGATTAAATTCTTCGACAACTCGACGGATAGCTTTATTACCTTTGCCATAGCATTGAATTAGGTAAATTCGTTGGTCTTTTGATAACATTTTCAACTATTATGGTTGATTTTTCTAACTGACAGTTAATTAGATAAATAAATATCAATAATTACCATGACAACGCAACTTAATTTATGGGGAAAATTTTCAAATAAAACGACCAATTTTTCGATTTTTATCTTAAACTAAAAGAAATTTTGAAAAGGTTAAAACTGACTTGGCCGTTTCGAGATATGCAAAAACTTTTATCAAGAATAAAAAAGTTGTCTTTGGAACTCGATCCGTGGACGTACTGTATATGAGACAACCACCTAGATTTGTTAAAGGTGACAAAGTTTGTAGATTGAATAAAACTATTTATGGCCTGAAACAATCATCAAAGGAATGGAATGAATGTTTTAACAATTATATAGTAAAATTGGGATATGAACGGACAAGAATAGATAAAAGAACGTGCAATAACGTTAAAGGTTATTTACTGATATATGTTGATGATTTGATATTAACAGCAAATACAGATAAAGAATTGGAAAGCTTGAAATGTATTTATTAGGAGGAATAAAATAATACTACTACGTTTTCGATAAATAACTCAGATTAATGTACACAGAACAACACAAACGAGTATTTTCCATTAAAAAACTATTTTGGCACTTTTTGTTTGTTACTTTTGGTCATTAATAATCTTTCGTGGATCATGGTTATTCTTGAGAGCTTTCCAACTTAAGTAATTACCAAAGCTAGTCTAGTTAGACCTGTAGCTACTCTTGTACTGTTGTCACTTTTTTTTGCATTCTTTCACTTGTTCTCGCTGGATTTAGAGATTCCAGACACGGGTTCACCTCAGATAACACCTCAGATAACACGTGTTCACCTGAGGACACTATGGCTCACCTTTATTTGAGAAGAGAAAATCTTGATTAATGGATTCTTATCGACTTAATAACTCTACTTCTCATTTTATTTGAAAACCTGTCAAGACCTGTCTATCTCTATCTATTGTTCCTTCGTCTGTCTTCGTGTTCCTTCTTTTACACTAGGTGACACTAGGTCGTGTGCTACATTTGCCGTTGTGAACCGTTTATGGGTTCCTTGCTTGTAGTTTTTCTTTACGAGCTCCCATTCTTTACAGATCAAGAGCATATGTCCGATTCTTCCTTGGTGCAGGTATTGTCAAAAGCAGCCGTTTCCCAATAGCGTTTGCGTTAGGAGGTAATCTACCTCATCGACCACAATGGTACGTCCAACGTAGGAACCTTCGTTTCATTTCGTCTCGTAGACATCCCTTGGTATCGTGTGTGTCCCATGCTGTAAGTTCTAATGGAGCAAGTCTGAATACCGCACTTGAGGGCATCTGAATTCGCCTAGCACTCGGGTGAATTCAGGTGAACCCCGTTGAAGTCTGAGTGCTCCCGAGCATTTTTCGATTTTCAACTCTTTTGATCCATTTCAATTTTTTCAACGTTTTCGACTTCTTCGACATTTTTCAAGCTTGCAATCGCTTTAACCGTTTCTTAACTTCAGATTTTCTTTTTTTTTTAATTTTTGACATTAAATGAACAGGAAAAAAGGCGTCGTATTATTGGATTTATAATTGTAATTATAGTTTGGGTTCAAAGCAATAAAGAATGCATACAAAAGAGTACTAAATTTTTCACTTTAGCAAGAATCGTTAAATATTGAAATTATAAAATCATAATTTGAGTACAATATCTAAAACGGAACCGTTAAATATACGAACAGGGATAAAGTAAGCCTATAGGTACCCGAAAGAATCGAACGTACTGTTTCAAACCTTTATCGTGTATTCCGTAATTGGTTTAGAGTCGGGACCGTAATTCAAATCAATGCCGTAGGTGTAAACAACAGGGGCAAATTAGTTTCAGTTTCGCGTGGTATCCTTTCCATCCTCTGCCCATTCAGACATTGTCCTACATATACAACGTAAATACGTAGCAAGAGACCGGTCAGTGCTACGCGGATGCTCATTAAATTTAACAATTCCAGGGGTTTTGGGGTCTGAAGTCGTATATTTCATCGGGTTAGTCGCAACCCAATGTGCGGTGAAGTTAGTGGGTTATTTACATGGTAGCGGTTTTCGGTGATCAATGACCGCAGATGTGTATAGCGAATCGTAATTTTGGTGATGCTCACGAAAACTTGTACCGTATAACCTCAAAATATATTTCCTTATTTATATGAAAATTTTAAATTTCCCGCCATCATTGACGTAATTTGACAAACGTCAAAATTAATTCTGTTTTAAAGATGTTTGTACACTTTTTCACGCTTGCATTCAATTTCCCAGCCCCTTTTTAGATGATATTTCCGTTGACTGAGAAGTTTCATTACCTCATCGGCTGGATTGCGAAGGTATATTTTATGAATTTTTCGCGTTAAAATCCCCCGCGTAGCGAGCCAAACCGTAATCAAGTAAATTAGGATCCTTTTACACCGAGCTAGGCGTCATCGTCGTCACCTAAACTTCAAAATCTGCCCGGTTTAATAGCTCATAAGCCGAAGCGCGTAAAGATTACGCGAAACTTAGGGTAGCACGGTGATTAAAAAGGATTCTTCTTCTTCGCGAGAGAAGGCAGACGCACTAGCGTAGATATTCCCTCTTTAGGGTTCCGGAGTTAATAAGTTGAAAATCTTGTAGTATAATCTTCGATTAAGTTCGCCGTCGGACGACAAAGCTTTCACTTCTGGTGTCGTGAATATCATAGACCGATGTAGGTAGAGGTCGATTCATTTATTTGATTTAGTTTCATAAGGATTTAAAGAGCAATTTTAGTTATGCTCAAGGAATTTGATGTTAGTTTTAATGCTAATAAGGTGTAGGTAAAATTAATTAGTAAAGTTATGTCAGTACAAGAATTTACAATAGCATTATGAAGCTCTCAGATTCTATGATGTCTGGTTTTAATTTGGAAGACAGTAACGGAGTACTGGTAACTACGAGGGAGCGTTTTTATATTCGCGGAATGAGCGGGTTGTAGGGGGTGATTAGGCGCATTGGGGGCGTAGCCTGTGCAGCAACTCATAATTAGTATAAATACGAAGTTTCATTGTTATTAGACAGTTAGTCTTTGAGCTATCGTCAATCAAGTAACATAATCAGGAGTGAAAAGTAAAATATGGAAAAAATCGAATATCGTGCCGTTATAAAGTTCCTTACCAGGCAAGGAAAATCAGTCGCGACCATAATGAATGAGATGTCATTGGTTTACGGCGACTCTTGTCCAGGAAAAACCATGGTGTACAAGTGGCATAGTTTATTTAAACAAGGAAGGGAATCCCTTGAAGACGACCCGAGGCCGGGCAGGAGCATTGAGGTGACCACGCCAGCACTTATCCAAAAAGTTGAAAAAATTGTACTCGAAGATGCTCGACTAAAGAAGAAACAACTCGCAGAAATGGTTGGAGTATCCGATACAACAATTTTTAAAATCCTACACGATCATCTCGGCATGTCTAGGGTCAGCGCAAGATGGGTGCCGAGAATGCTCACGCCGCCGCAAAAACAACAGCGCGTAGAGTGTGCATTTTTGGACCTCTGTAATGAAGACAAGGATGGTGTATTGAATCGAATTGTTACTGGAGACGAAACTTGCGTTCATAATTATGAACCTGAGTCCAAACAAGACTCCATGCAGTGGCATAAAAAGGGCACAGCACCTCCCAAGAAATTTAAAGTGTCACAGTCAGCTGGGAAACTCTTGGCAACGGTATTTTGGGACTCGGAAGGAATATTGTTGATTGATTATAAAGATAAAGGTGTTTCTATAACCGGACAATATTACGCTTCAATATTAGAGCGACTAAAAGAAGCCATTAAAGAGAAGAGACGGGGAAAATTGACGAAAGGTGTGCTGCTTTTTCACGACAACGCGCCCGTCTACAAGAGCCGCGTTGCGTTAGCTGCCCTGCATAAGGTGGGCTTCGAAATTGTGAATCACCCACCCTACAGCCCGGACCTGGCCCCGAGTGATTATTACCTGTTTCTGAAAATGAAAAAAGAGCTGCGGGGTAAAAAATTTACTGCCGATGATGAAGTCAAGGAGGCAGTTTCGGCGTATTTTGCAGATAAAGAGAAATCATTTTTTATGAGGGTATAAATAAATTAATTGAAAAACGCTCCCTCGTAAAATAGTATTAACGCTTGATACTCCAAATAATCTTAGGCAAGATGAAAAGGCCCAGTTATTAAGTTCTTTATTGAAGTGTCAAATTTTTGTTCGGGAATACGAACTTCTTAACAACTGTTAAATAACAATAGAACATAAAAAGAAAAAGTACAAAATAGAATAATAATTGAGACTACTTACACAATTGAACTTTTATACCTACTAAACTATGTAGCTGGCCCAGCAGACTTTGTTCTAGTATTGATTTAGATATTTAATGTTTTATTATCACGGGTACCACTCCCCGTGTCCTGCGCGTCCCGTACCATCCTCTGTGTCCCGCCCGTAAAAAAAATTGTCACAACGTAACGTAAACATAAACGTCATCTATCATAAAGATGGCGTCGTAAAATCACTCCATACAAAATGTATGGAAAAATGAATTTTCTTGATAATTTTTTTTTTCGGGGAGATTTCGGGAATTTTCCCTGGTATTCTTCTTGTTTGACCGAAGACCAGTCCGAATTGGTGCGAATCATCGAAATCGGTCCAGGCGTTTTTGAGTTATAAGCGTAGTAAATAACGGCTTTCTCTTTTATACAGGCTGTCCCAGCTGACGCGGTTTCTTTGATAATTTGTTTGTTTTACAGTATAGAGAAAAAAGTTTCAAATAAGAGTTGTCCCTATTTATACGATGCATAGCTAGAAAATATTTTCAAATATACAGGGTGTCTCAATTATAGAAAAAGCGTATGTAACTTTATTATTTTAAATGGATCACCCTATATATTATTTTTTTAGATTCTACATGATATTTCAAGTAAATTTTATTAAGATCTTCCTAGACCTATGTGCTTTTGTTTTCGAGAAAATAAATATTTTATCAAAAATTTTACAATTGCAGTGCTCTTGTTAATGAGCTGTAGGATCAAAACTAAAAAAGGTAGAAAATTTTGGTTTACGCAAATTGATACGTCTTAAATTGCTTTACTATTTCCTATGTTAACATGTACGGATCTTATTTTTGACATACAGTTACTGGCGCCAACATTTGGACATATTTTAGTTTCAGTTTACAGGGTTGGATGTAAACTTAAAGCGAATTCACACTTATGCAATTTCCGGCAGTAATTCTTATTTGGATAAAAGTCGTATGCAATTTAGCATTCAGACTATGCAATTAATTCATGCAATATGTCGGGGGCAAGAAATTGCATGGATTAGAACTTGCTCTATTTTATATAAAAGTTGCATGCGATTTTTTTAATATTATACCATGTAGGTTGGCACTGCATACGAAACGTCAACATTGACTGTTAGAATTGCATGTGCATTATGCATAATGTGAATCGGTCATGCAATTTGTAAAAATCGCAGCGTCTTTGCTAATTCCCAATTGTTGCATTGCGAAAAATTGCATAGATGTGAATTTCACTTTAAGTTCTCTTTCTTTTGATATAAGAATGTACCCATTTATCTCCAACCCTTTTAGAGAAAAATGTATACTGTTACTGTCGAAACAGATCACTTCAATTTGCACATTTGCACAAAGTAGGCTACGTAACAATAATATTATGAGAGATATATTTAATAATCATTTGTACTATTTATAATTATACACAAGTAATAAGCTCAATTTAAATTTGTATTGTAAACAATTTTAACAGAACAGGACCTTTCAAAAAATAATAACATAAAAAACACAACAAAAAGAGTTTTAAAAAGACAAGGAAATGCGTGAACTAGGAAATGCATATTATAAATTAATGTAGTGTTATTAAATTCATTCATCTTCTATTTTGGTCGAAACAATTACGAACACGTTTTTAAAATGATTGTTCAACATTTCTCAGCATGATTGGGCTGATTTCTTGAAGCGCCAAGATAATTCGCTGACACATATATCTTCTCAGCTGAATTTTGTCACAAAATAGAAAGTAATTACATTTTTTATAAAAGGATTGGGAACAAATGTTGTCATCCTCAGAAATTGCTTTATAATACAAATTTAAATTAAGGTTATTACTTGTGTATAATTATTAAATATATCTGTCATAATATTATTGTTACCAAGCCTACTTTGTGCAAATTGAAGTGATCTGCTTCGATAGTAGCAGAAGAAATATACATTTTTCTCTAAAATGGTTGAAGATAAATGGGTACATTCTGATATCAAGAGAAAGAGAATTTAAGTTTACATTCAACCCTGTAAACAGATATAGGGTGTCCCATTAAAAAAAAACAGAGTTATTGGCGTTTAAATGTGTCCAAATGTTGGCACCAGTAATTGTAGGTCAACAAAAGGATCCGTTCATGTTAATATAGGAAATAGTAAAGCAATTCAAGACGTATCCAGATGCGCAAACCAAAATTTTCTACCTTTTTTAGTTTTGATCCTACAGCTCATTAACGAGAGCGCCGCAATTGCAAAATTTTTGAGAAAATATTTATTTTCTCGAAAACAAAAGCACACAGGTCTAGGTAGGTCTTAATAAAAGCTACTTAAAATATCATGTAGAATCTAAAAAAAATATAATATATAAGATGATCCATTTAAAATAATAAAGTTACATACACTTTTTCTATAATTGGGACACCCTGTATATTTGAAAATATTTTCTATTTATGCATCGTATAAATAGGGCCAACTTTTATTTGAAACTTTTTTCTCTATACTGTAAAACAAACAAATTATCTAAGAAACCGCGTCACACCCTGTAGACACCCTGTATATATAGATAAGTAACATTAATCGACGCTGTAACTTTGATGAATAAATACATTATAAAATTATGAAAACACAGCTGTCTAAATTTTAAAACCATACTAAAATAGATAGACGTTATGTCGAGGTTTTGCCAGAGTAAAGATATTAAATACAATATTCAATAACACTAAACACTTCAACCCACTAAACACCACTAAACAAAATAGTAGGCCTAGTCAAAGTCCATAAAGAGGGTAATCCTTTTAGACCTATCATATCTTGTACTAATGGCCCCATTCAAAGTTTTGGGAAATACATCGCCAAAATAATTGACAGGATTTTTGCTGACCATAATAAATTGTTTTAGGATCAGAGATAGTTTTGAATTTTCAAAAAAGATCAACAACTTTCGTATTGGCTTCTATCGTTGTTGTCTCGGTATTCACTAAGATACCTCTAGACCTTGTGATTGATATCCTTTCCCAAAATTACAATTCCATTTCGCAATATACTTCTATACCCCAAGATCTTTACTATTACTATTTCTGCTATGACAAATCAAGGGTTGCCTTATGGGAGGTTCTATCAGCCCTTCCTTGGCAGAAATAGTTATGAACAGTATTTTACATCATGTTCAATACTATGCTGATTTTCAGTTTCCATTCTTATGTCAGAACGTTGACGACCTACTTCTGTGTCTTCCTGAAGCAGAGCTTGATAATGTACTTAACATCTTCAACAACTTCAACTTAAATCTTAAATTCACCATTGAAACAGAGAAAGATCGCACTGTAGCCTTTTTGGATACCTCTGTGATAAGGGATAATAACAACATAGTCAAACTTGACTGCTACTGTTTTTGGAAGATTCCTTCACTTCATGTCAAACCACCCTTTGAAATACAAAATTAATTTGATACTTGCTCTTAAATACAGAATTCTCAATATTTCACACCCCGATTTTCACTTAACCAGTCTTAAACAGATACCTACTTAAATCTAATTCCTATCTGAAATCCGTCCTTGATAAAGTTCTCTTTCGAGAGACTAAATCTACCTCCTCCCCTCTCCCCAGAACATGCAACCCACTAATCCTATCTCCAATAATATATCTATTAGCAACAACAATAACCACGACTTTAACAGTAAAATTTACAGAAAATTGCAATACATTCCTGGTTTCACTGACAAAATTGTGAATCTGTTTCGTCACTTTGAAAACAAACAAATAAAAAAATTCTAAGTTTTTTTTCTCAACTCAAAGACAAGTCTCTCATGCTACAACAATCTAACCTTATTTATAGGATAAACTGTCGTGACTGTGTCGTACATAGGTCAAACCGGACAGATTACTTATTAGCCGCATCTCCAACCACAAAAGCGTCCTTAGAGTTAATCGTGCACCCACCCTTTGCGTTTATACTGAAGAGATGGGCCACACTTTTGATTTTGACAATGTTGAGGTCTTGGATTTTGAACGTAATAAATCAAAACGTAATTTCTTGAAATGTGCTTTATACAGAAGACTATTGCTTCAATTAATTTTAGGAAAGATGTTGAGAACCTAAGTACCATTTATTCTGATTTAATCACTTAATATTTAATTGATGAACGAAAATTTATTTGACACTTCATTAAAGAACTTAATCAATAACTGGGCCTTTTCATCTTGTCTAAGATTATTTGGTGTATCAAGCGTTAATACTATTTTAGTTGTCTGGTTTTAAATTTGGAGAAATAAAATAATCTAAAATTTTCAAATCTGGAGATTTTGCAGGAAAATTAATAATTGTTGCATCGGAAAATTGTTGTAAAAGAGCTATTGTTTCTCGAGATTAATGCGCTGGTGGATTGTCTTGCTTGAAATATCCCACCGTAACTTCATCATCATGAAATTCATTGATAAACGACTGTAATCATTCATTTCGATATCTTTCAGCAGTTACGGTTTGGTTAAAAAATATAGGCTCAATAATTCTTCTCCTTGAAACTGCTAGTCAGACGCCTATTTTTTATTTAATGTAATGACGTTTCTATGAACTCGTGAGGGTTTTTCGCTGAGTACATTTTCATATTTAGTGTTCTTCTTCACGTCGTCCGGAAATGTTAGGCTTTTCCTAAATAAAATTGCTCTGTATAGAGTGATACTTCCAGAAGATGTAATATCCCCAAATTAGTTATGTTTTTTTTAGACCAATCACATTTTCATGTTGGTTCAATAAAATGAACCATCCTGTATGTATTTGACGCGAACTGTCTTCCACCTACATCAAACCTTTATTCGTTTTCCTTGTTCTTCTCTTTACAACACGCCTACATTAGTAATGAGAAGACGGTAGTTTATAAAGGTAATGGGGGGACAGTAGAAATAGGAGGAGGGAACAAGATTTTTGAATTCAGGTAGGCAGCAGCTTTTAGTACATCAACAACGTCCTCTGAGGGGTGGTAATGAATATTGCACACGCTTTTGTCCGATTCCGTGTCAACGTGACGTTTTAGCATTTCCCCAGGCGTATAGACGCGTGTATATAAGTTTGCATTTTACTCGTATCGAACGCACAAAACAATGAACGGAATAAAAACATGAGATTTGAATTCTTCACGGAGCTTTCAACAGTTACGTTTGCTTAGTGAAAAAGCTCTTCCATGTTTCTTGGTACTACAGAAAAATTTTATTTGTCTCAATCACTTGCGCAGGTATACTATCGCAGCGATCTCAAGATCAAATAAATAATAGTAAAAAGTATTGGAAAATTTTTGGGACGCGCATGAGATGAACTTCACAATAGACAATGTATAAATAATTCAAACAATTCGCAAAGTATCAGAAAAGAAGATGATTTATTTCCGGGCTGAGCTTGTTTACAACGGTTCCTTCTACCGAACGTGACATATACAACATTAGAGCGTTGTTGTCAGGTCAGGAATCTGTCATCTGAATTCGCATAAGAATTCTTGTCTCTCTACACATGTACGCGTCTGTATATGACCGCTCTGGACTATGTTCTTGTCAGAAGAAGATAAAATGTAAAAAAAGAAACAAAGATGGGGGAAAAACGAAAAACGTGTTTCTTTAATAACGGAAACCTTTTCAGTGAACTCGACAGTGGTGGTACGTGCTTCTAAACGTAAGAGCTTCACGTAGTTTGAATATTAATAAAAATAATAATGTTAAGAAAGTTCTCAGGGGTAGTACAGACAGAGTAGAATTAAAATGAACCATAGAGTTTATAAAAAAAAAAACGAGAACTTTTAAAATTGAACTGTCTAACGTTAAAAATGTTGATAATAATGTATAATAAACATTTGGCACTTTTTATTAATTGTATACTGTGAATGCGAAGTTAGTTTGTGAATGAATAAAACATTTTACATCTGGAATTTTCGTTCGGAAAACATGTTTAAACTTCGTTGCAAAATTATAAATTCAAATAATCAACTAGGTATCAAATGTTGTTTTCTTGCTGTTACAGCGCAGAATGTTTCTTCGTCAAATTAAACGTGTATTCGTTATTCTATTGCGTTTAATTAGCTGTAATTGAATTTCCATCTCGTTTGGTTAACTTTTCGCGCTAATTAACATTTTAATCATTCCCATAATATTAGTATAACTTTGGTTAAATGGAATGAGTAACATTAATAGTTAGTAGAATACGGTCCTTGTTAGTAGAATCAACTTGCGATTTTGTAATTTATTTCAAATGAGGAATGAAAAGTAGGGGTGCTTCATATAAAATAAGTTATCTTCCTTTGACCTTTCATACCTAACCTCATCGAACGAATTTGTGCTTACGTCTGGTGTTCGCCAAGGATCCAACTTAGGGCCTCTCTTATTTATACTATTTATTAATGAACTATTGCTTCAAATGAATCACATGTGCTGCTGACGTAGAAGTTTTGCAGGGTAACCTCGATAATCTTGTTGCATGGTGCACTCGATTTAAACTTAAATTGAATGTTGATAAAAGTTGTGTTGTATCATACACAAGATCATTACCATTAGATATACTGTCTTACCGCATTGGCGATAACATATTGTCAACTAAAACTGAAATTAAGGATCTGGGCGTTACCTTTGATTCTCCCCTTAGCTTTAAGTCACACATTACTAACATTTATTCTGAAACAAATACTTCAAGAATATCTCCCTTCTACAGTCACTTTACTTTGCTTATGTCCTCAGCAATCTTGAATATGCTTCCTTGATCTGTGTATCTAGTGTACATATACAGTGTGTCCGTAAAGTATGGAATAAATTCATTTTTTCCGAAACAAACAATTTTAACGAAATCTCCCGAAACAGGTCGATTTTTGATTTTAATTTGCTTTAATTTGGCGTTATAATTAAATATATAGAGTGAACCATATGTGAGAAATGACGTCATCGACATTTTTTAAAAATAGAACACCGTGTATATTGCTCGAGTTTTAGAATATACGGACCACCCTGAATCCAAAACCGTATCATACATGTCGTTTAGCTTTATAATAGCGCTATTGAAATCAGAGAAACATCTATTTACAGTTTCAATAGACTGTTTCTTTGTTGTCACTATTTTTATAATGTCTAATAAAGTATGGAATAAATTCGATATTTTCTAAGGCAAAAAGGTAGATACTTGGGGTCTAGAAGGGGTCTGTTCGAATTCGCTCTTGTAATTCTTCAATATGTGCTGGTTTCGTTTTATAAACAACATTCTTCAGATGGCCCCACATAAAAGAATCCAAAGGATTAATGTCTAGCGACCTCGGTTTCGTCTAGGTACCTTCAAACATCTACAGCATAATGCGGAGGCGCACTATCCTGTTGAAACCATAAAGTTTCATCAAAACTTCAAGGATTAATTCTACTGGGGAATAAATTAATTAAAGTAGCTACAAGAAAGCCCCTTAAAAACCGAAGATATGTTGGCCCGTCTAAATTACTTTCGAAAAAGTAGGGTCCAATGTATCTATTTCTTACAATACCAGCCCATACATTTATCTTTTGCGGGTATTGAGTATGATGCTCACGCATCCATTTGGGATTTTCTTTTGCCCAGTACTTACAATTCTGACGATTGACCTCGCCATTTAATGTGAAAGTGGCTCCATCAGAGAAAATAATGTTTGATACCAAGAAAGGGTCTCGGTGGCAGTTATCCATCATTGCTTTACAAAATTATATTCTTCTGGATCATCATCGTTTAATTCCTGGACAAGTTTTATTTTTCCAGTTTGAATAATTTGTGTAGCATTGTTTTGCTAACATCAAGATCGCGACTAATCTTACGAACAGAAGTATGCGGATCTTCTTCAACGGCAAGTAGAACATCTAATTTTCTATAAAAATTTACAGAGGGGCGACCTGATTTGCGTGTACTTTCAACCGTACCAGTTTCCCGAAATTTCTTTTCAACCTTACTTACTGTTGATTGCGTTATAGGTCTTTCTGGATATTTGCGTTAAACAAATCACGCACTTCCATCTGAGTTCGCGATCTGTCTCCATGCCCAATCATTATCAGTATTTCAAATTTTTACTGTACACTTAATTTCATTTTCACTTTAAATTAATTCCAAGCAATAATACAACATTCAGGAATTACTACAATTCTTGTACTTTTTAACTGTTATTTGACATTAGTACAAATAGTGACATTTCACAAAAACTAATCGCCTACTTGTTTTATAAATAAATGCACACAACATTAGACGGTTAAGTGCAAAAGGGATGTCAAAAAATGTGACAACAAAGAAACAGTCTATTGAAACTGTAAATAGATGTTTCTCTGATTTCAATAGCGCTATTATAAAGCTAAACGACATGTATGATACCTTTTTGGATTCAGGGTGGTCTGTATATTCTAAAACTCGAGCAATATACAGGGTGTTCTATTTAAAAAAATGTTGATGACGTCATTCCTCACATATGGTTCACTCTATATATTTAATTATAACGTCAAATTAAAGCAAATTAAAATCAAAAATCGACCTGTTTCGGGAGATTTCGTTAAAATTGTTTGTTTCAGAAAAAATGAATTTATTCCATACTTTACGGACACACTGTATATGTGTGATATGCTGTCATTAGAGCGTGTCCATCATCGAGTTTTTAAATTTTTATCATTTAAAATGGATGTTACTTACCCGAATAGAGGAATGGCTCAATCAGCTAAAAGAAGCGACCTCGAAGAGGTTAAGCAGGAACCCAAAGCAAGTAGATAAAGAAAAGGAACGTCGTGATGGTGCTTTTCTTGGCGTCCAGTAGAGATTTAGCCTTAGTGGATGAAAAAGCAAAGCCTTTGTTTTGGAACGTTAGTCCAGTGCGAACTGTTATGTGGCTTTTTTTAGTAAGATCACAGAATGGCTCTGGTCTAATGAATCGAGACTCCGTGCCTTTCTTTACAACACCATCAACAGGTCCATTACTTTCACATCCTCGGTGACTTGATACTCTTATCAGTACGACTGTGTTTCTCTGGTCCATAGCTCTGACAGCAAGTCATTTTTTTGTCTTCTTAACACCAGCCCCCTTCGACCAATGGTCACCGGTAAGGCACCGCAGCCTTCAGGCTTATTGTGCCTACAGGTTCCTAACATAGTGGGTAAGGTATGTCTCTGGGTCTCCTTTCGTTCTCCCAAATAGGTTTTGCCTTCTGCGATCTAGTGCCTCGCATTCGCGTAGTATATGATCGGTTGCACTTGTGTCCCCGTCAAACACTTCGATTTTGTGTAGGTGTTCTTTCACCGCAGCATGTCCGGTCATTATGCCCGTAACAATACAGAACTGTTTCCTGCTAAGCTGTAGCAGTTCTCTAGTTCCTTTCCTACATGGTTTCTCTATAAAGGTTTTGCCATGTGTTATACCGGGTACTCCAGTATTGTTGTTGTCGCTTATGTATCTCCGGGCCGTTTGCCTTGTGACCTCGAAGAAAGGTTCTGGGCTGTACATTTCCAACTCTGACCCTCTTTTCGAGTTCGTCAGCCCTTGCGTTGCCATCGATACCTTGATGGCCCGGTATCCAAGTCAAGCAGACCTTGTTCTGGTTCGAAAGATGCACCAATTCGTTGAGGCACTCCATTACTAGCCTGGACGACACTTCCTGGTTTAGTAATTCCTTTAATGCCGCTTGGCTATCAGACATGATGTGAATTCGTCTGTTTCTCATTGCTTTGGCATATACTTCCGCCTGAAACACAGAGGCATATTGCCCCAATGCACCAGTACCATTAGCTGTCTTAGATCCGTCCGTGTACTAGACTAAGTCTTGCTTTTTGATTTCAAGTGCACATCTGGCAGTCTCCTCCCGTCTGTCTGGTATAGACACCGTGAAGGGATTCCCATACTTATGCCTTACCGGTCCGCAATTCCAAAACCCCCTTTCCCACATGCTCGGTTATTGACATATGTTTTGTTTTGATTCCTTTCGGAGTCGTGTGTCGTACCTTGTATGCTCCCATCTTTGCCTGCCCCTGTATATAACCAGTTGCAATGGTGGCAAGTCCAAGAGTGTCTCCATAGCTGCAGTCGGCGTCAACCGCATTGCTCCCGTTATTCCTAAGCAGGCAAGTCTTGGCACCTTGCTCAGCTTCTGAATGGCGTTTCTTAGATGCGTTTTTGTCCATCATATCAAAGCCGCAGACGTCATTGTTGGCTTTACCACCATGCTGTATATTCAGTTCAGTATGTATGGTCTTAGTCCCCATTTCTTCCCAGATAAGCGTCTGACAAGTGTTAATGCTGTCACCGCTTTTTTGGTAATTCTATCCAGATGTTGGTTCCAGGTAAGTTTGGAGTCTAGTGTTACTCCAAGGAACTTTACTTCCCCCATTATCTTTATATTAACCCCTTCAGCGTAAGCGGATTTAGGTCATTCTGCTTTCGTCGGCGGGTAAAGGCCACGATGTTGGTCTTATCGGCACTGATACTCAGCCCCGCCAACTCTGTCCATTGAGACAGCGAGTAGTTAGTTTCGACTCAAAGGTATATGGCCCAAGAGGTTTTCTCTAGATCAAAAATTGTTGGAAATGCACCTAACACCCCTGAAACGTCACATCACAATCCGTAAATGCCTACTCCCACTCCTATATCTGATTTAAATCAGTCCGCGTATCGATGTATGAGACGAAGCTTGTAGTTAAGTTCAAATTGTTTGTCGAAATCAAACCTAGGTGTTGTATGATCTTTTAGTTTTGCCTCTCCTAGTTTTTGTAAAGTTTGTAGATGGCGCACTAAGTATCCTGTATTCTGATGGTGCTTATTATCGCTTTCCTTTTAATCTGTAGTTGTAAGGGAATCAAACTAAACCTCCATCGCCGTGGTTGCTATTGGACAGCAGGAATAAAGAAATTGTTTGTGGTATTGATAAAGTTCCATCTAGTTACAAAATAATGTTAAAACAAATAGTGTAATGGTAGTTTGTAATTGCAGACAGTTACCTGAAAAACTAACATTAGAAGACCCAAACAAAATGAAAAATATTTGTGCGGATAAACATCCAATATCCACATCTGAAGAAATTGGCTATAAATTAAAAGATTAGATAGTATTAGATCTGAAAGAGGGGTCTCACCATATTGGGTTCGATGCAGAAAATAGCAGGTTGTGCACATTTATAACACTGTTTGGAAAATGGAGATTTAAAAGCTTACCATTTCGTTTGGCAATTTTGACACACATAGACGTGTTTCAAACTTCTTTCTGCTTATCTGTGATACCGCTGCTCCTGGACCTTACCCAACAGATGTCTTGTAGTTCCATTTTTTGATTTCTGTTGAGACAAAACGAGCTATCAGAGCTGTTAGTTCAAACTCAATCGCAATTCAAGTCCAAAACACGTGTCTGTGTGTCAGGTTTGAATTTTCATACATTTCTTTATGCACTGTTGTGTTTGATGTTTGTGTTATTACCAAACCCTCTACTATGTAATTTTTCTTCAAAATTGTTTATTTAATTCATCAATATTTAATAGACTTTTAAAGATAGTTAGTTTCTAATTCTCTATAAAGAAGTAGTATAATAGTTTAATTATAGTAAAATATGTATTGTATATGAGTAACCAAATAATCTATATTATCTATAAATACTTCCAAATTGTGGAAATCCCGGAAAAACTCGGAAGGAAGATAACATTAGAAACGCTTGAATAAATAATAATTACGTTAAGCTTTCTGCGGCGCATTAAAGCGTGCAAATAAATATTTCATGATGTTCCTCTTCATAACAACAATAAGAAGTCCTTTCCATGCTGGCTAGGCGAAACTTTCCTCCTTTTTTTTTCGTACCACCGCCGTAAGGGGGCGTATAACGCTAACTTCCTTTGTGTTCGACCGTAGATTTTGTATTCCCATTAAATTGTCATTTTGCCGAAACATGCAATCCCGAGATCTCTCGTCGGCTTTGAATGCGTGATCAATTACGGTTGCGGTAAGAGAGTGAGGGACAGCTCTAACTCCACCTATCGGTCGAGTTAGGATGCAAAATCCCTTGAGGGGTTTGACTGGCCGGTCCGACCATGAATTATCGGCGTATATCGATGCGAAAATCGGATCATGTTTCCTCTTTGTAGGAGGGTTGGTGTATCTTTTATGTAGGATTATTTTTTCGCAACAATTATATGCAAAGAAGCATATTATTAAATTCGAATACTTAGTCATACGTGCATGAAAATGTATGTACATCATCTAGAATAAATGTACTATTTGAGCATTTTCGGGCTTATTATAAAATCTTTCGCCTTCGTAAATTGATATTGTCCCGTCCTAGATATTACATAATCTCTCATTATACCGAGATTTGCTTCCTTTAAGAAGGGCGGAGTACTGCTACTCTTATAAAGTGTACTTCAAGCGCTGCTGTATATATATTCTGTGTATGCATCCAATTTGCGGGGATGCCACTAGAAGTGCACTACAATACTCCAGGGGATGACGGTCCTAAAAATAGAAATATGCGCAAAGTCGCGAAATAGGATGCACACAGAGACCGACACTACTGGAAATGAGACTGCTGCGACCGACAAAATTGGGTTGAAAAGTGCTCCAGACTAGAACGTGCACCAGCTATACGAATCCCTCAGAAAAAGTTAATTGTCCGCGCGAATATATTCATGACACAAATAAAATTTAAACACCTACATATATATCGTTTGTATCTAATACAATATCTTTGGCCTAAAAAATTTTTTACTAAAGTTAATAAATGTTTTCCACTTATGATTTATATTGCATTTCCTTGTAAAATTAGCCGGTTAAATGCTCTCTAGAGTTTTGCTAATATTAACGCGGTAAACAGAGTACCATTACCCATCCGGTAATAATCCTTCACTGGCTGACAAAATCACGAAACTCGATAAATCATATTGGATTTGCATTCTAGTCTTGTTTGCATTACATTTACCTCGGCGAGAGTTTTTTTGGTGGAATATCTATCTTGAAGCGGTTTATGTACTGTTAAAAGCACTTTATTTTTAATACAAGAAGATAGGTGGTTGACCTAAGATGTAACAAAACAAAATTAATTAAAGGAAACGCAGATGTTGTCGTTGTTGGAAAACCACACCTGTAGATTTTAGAATGTTGAAATTTTGGAATTGTCAGACATGTTTTAGGAGTTACATACAATTTTGAAATTTCTTTCACTAGTGCTGTAATAAGGTCTATTACACAATAGAGCATCTCAACCTTAGTATTCAGTACGGTCTCTTATGGGATATATACCTCTCATACTATCTTAAACGATTTGTAATAAACTGTCTCTTTTTATATCAAGGCGAAGTTGTCAGTTCGGTTTATTATTGAGCGTATTTAAAGTTGGTATTTGTCAAGAAAATAAACGGACGCCAATGAATAAATAAACTTAAAAAATGACATTATGTTCACTAATTTCTGTATACTGCTAACTTCACATGCATAAATGGAAATAAGTACACACTTATCGACTTGGAAAAGTAGTTTTTTCAGACAATCTTTCTCGATCGCCCGATAGTTTTGTTTTAGAATAACCTAACCTACAAGTATTTAAAATGTCATGTTATTTAAAACGAGTAACCAACCTAACTTGTCATTGTTTAACTGGCATCTATGTAGTGTATCTGCATAAGACACATACTGAATACTAAGGTTGAGACGGTCTATAATAGTTGAGTAATAGATATAGGACATTTAAGCGGATTTATTTTAAGTTGGTCACGTTGCAACAGTAATGGAAACGTCAATGTGACATTTTAAGGTTATCAAATTAACAAAATTTAAAAAGAAAAAGTATAAAACTTGTCCGGAAGTAAATCAGTAACTCCATATTCAGAAATTTTCCGGATTTCTTGTAGAGTACACAAAAATGTCAAACTAATTTGTCAATTCAATCTATTTGATTTTAATTTTAAACGGGTCAATGGCCGCAGTGGTTAGGCGGGTGACTATCGTTGTGAGAGTACCAGGCTGGCCAACATCGTATTTTAATCTTCAATTCGAGTTTAAGTGAATTGGTTCAAGAAAGGGGCTGCAAAATGCAAACAAAGGTTTTATGGTTCAAGTTTAAGTTCAGAGCTCAGCTAAAGTTTTACTAAACCCTAGACAAAACCTTATAGGGAAGCCATACAGGAAAAGAGCTAGAGAACTACTACATCTTAGTAGGAAACAGCTCTGCATCGTAACGGGACTAATGACCGGACACGCTGCGGTGAAAGAACACCTACACAGAATCGGAGTGTTTGACGGGGACACAAAGTGTAGACTTTGTGGAATAGAACCGGAGACAGCCGATCACATACTACGCGACTGCGAGGCACTAGATTGCAGAAGGCAGAATCTATTTGGGATAACGAAAGGAGACCCAGAGATATACCTTACCCACTCGGTTAGGGACCTGTACAGGTTAGTGGAGGGGACTACCGTGCTAGAGTGGGTGACTTGAACAAACAGATGTGGCACAATAAGCCTGATGGCTGCGGTGCCTACCGGTGACTATAGGTCGGGCGGGTCTGGAGGGAAAAAAAAAACTCTAGACTGAAAACCCGAGACATTTTTGACAGTTACCCCTGCCAAAAATAATATATTTCAGCCTTTAAGTTGTAAGTATTTGGCAGCTATCATTTATCGGTTCGCTAATGGCTGAGCAATTTCGCACTAATGAGTTTGGCAGAACAGATTTTCAGTTAGCATTTAGTAAAGATTTGCACCAACCTCTTTCATTTAAAATTGCTCGTATGGTACATGGTTGTAGGTAACAGTTTCTGATATTTCAATTTTGGGATAATAATGTGGTTGTTTGGGAAAACAAAAAGATGAAAGATGTAAATAACCTAACTGTTCATTTGTCTACCATCAAAAGTGTTTATTGTGCAGTTTGGTGCATTGCTAGTGTG
The DNA here is from genome assembly GCA_023690525.1 of Holotrichia oblita. Classification (NCBI taxonomy): domain Eukaryota; kingdom Metazoa; phylum Arthropoda; class Insecta; order Coleoptera; family Scarabaeidae; genus Holotrichia; species Holotrichia oblita. The sequence goes on along the minus strand of CM043020.1, from coordinate 93,100,635 downwards.
GCAAGTCTCCAAGAAAATCCTCAGATAATGCCAGACACAAGGGCATTCTGCTGTACAAGAAATCGATGCCATGCACAGCACTATAAAAAGATTCGCTTCCCGATTTTTCTCCTGTAGTCTAATGAGGCTGTTAAAACGGATAAAAAAACAGGAAACCTTACAAAACTATTCAAACAAGACCTGATTATTTTCCCAATTTTGCGGAAATGCCTAGCCATTACAATTATTCCATTGCCATTCCATATTTCAAAGTAGCAGCTAGCGAAAATGTACAAAAATTTTTGTTGGGATGCACTTTATTATTACACTCTTTTATGGGTTCTGATTTTAAAGCAGTCAACATAAGAACGATTCTAAGAAATTCCGCTCGAATATGGCCAATTTTCAACATTAAAACTCGACTGTTACAGAGATTTAAAATCTAACTTGTCTTCTCTTTGCCTACGTTAAAGATATACAAGTAAAATACTAGCTCTAAACGGTCTATTTGTACCTCGTCTTCCAATGTAAGGATATAATTCCAGTGTAACCTCAGGCAATATCCAATATATACAGTTTCAGGTTTGCACTTACGTACTTCCATTTAATAGCTGCACATAGTTGAAGTCTGTACTAGTTTCGCAAGATAATTAATTAGCTCATTTCAATTAGCGTTGCCAACGTTCTTCTATGCACATTATAAAAGAAAAACCGAGACATTTGCACTGCTTTAGATAGGGAAAATATTTATCGTTTGCATATTTTATATAAGGAAATTAATTTTAATTTAATTGATTTTGTAAGTTACAGGAAAAATATATCAAAAAAATCATTTATTCAAATTTTCTTCTTATAAAATACTTGCATGCAAAACCACGTAACTATACATAAACAGAATAAAGCCATTAGTTCCGGAATCCGCCACGCGAGATTTATAGTTGGCACCACCGGTAGTATAGCGATCATTTCTCGCTTTTGACGGGCCTTTGGAATGCAACGAGCTTGATTTAGCATTACCTGAATCTCTGTTAGTACCATTATTGTTTAAGTATCTTCCGGTTATCGATAGGATTGTTCGTATTAATCGTACGAATTCCTAACTAGATTATAAATTACCCTTAATTAATTTATGTATACTGATGTGGTTCTGAAGCCCGTAATGGACGAAAGAAACTTGATCAGATTACAGTTTAAGATAGTAATTGGAAGTATTAAAATAGAGTAAAGGTCGATATAGTCAACGGTTTATTAAATTTGGATTGGCCAATTAATTATGTATCGGCGATGTAATTGGTTTCTGAACTGGCATTGTTGGTGTTGGGAAATTGGTAGGTCTGCTGATTGTTCCGATTTATTTTTCATTTCACGCATTGACCGATACGTTCCAATCAAATTTTTTCCCGTCATATTTTGCGTATTACACTAAGATAGCTTGTATTGCGTTTTTCGTGGGGTGTTCGATTCGTTGATGTAGTATATGAGAGGCAATGTCCTGTCTTAGTTTTCGATTTATTTGTGATTTTGTCCATTTTGGAGTCTTTATATTGGCCTATATTATCCAGCTATCTTTGAAAATACCACTGTAGTAGTAACTATCATTTTTGGCGGTTAGCGACCAATTATGTATGTTGAAAAACAACGTTTACTGGATTGTTTATGTTTGTTTACCGTCAATCTAGTTGAGGCTTTCCTATTTTAATATTACTCACTTTTTTTCCTGAAGAAGTTCTAAATAGTTTAAGTTTTTTTAACGAAGTTTGCTTAACAAGTATGATTGATACTTCTCCTAAATTTATTATTATTATTCACAATTTCACACCATTTTCTACACCTGGAGATGATTCTCTTGTTGTGGGGATTAGGAAACATATATTTCACTTGTTATAAATAATCGTACTGACAATGCTGCACGTGTTAAGAAGCACAGATTTTTTGCAGTTTTTTTGTACAAGTTGTCGCCAATAGAAATGGTCTTCAGGCTGGCAAACAGTTTCTTTGGGATGTCATTTTTATTTCCCAGCACAATTGGAACGATGGGGGAAAGACCCGGAAGGGAGTTCGCTTCGTTGATATTCGGTCGATGGGGAGGGGAGAGGAAGGGGAGGAAGGGAGGATCCTCTTCTTCCAGCTTCATTTTCTCTAGGGATGGCCTCCTGGTGGTCCTTGGGTGTTTGGGTTTCTTATAGTCTTCTGAATCTCCAGCGTGGTTGGATGCCTGAAAACAGAAAATCAGAGGGTACCATTAATGTAGTTTACTGACTGTGTTACTCTAAGCAGAGTATTTCTGCAGTGTTGTGATGCTTGATACAGACCAGCTTAGTAGGTATACTAAGTCACTACGAGCACAATTTGACCTTTGACCCCGCGAAGGAATTTACTTTGTTGTGCAAATTGTTATGAAGGTTGTTTTTGGAAAAAACAAGTTTCGACTAGCGTTGCAACATTAATTTTGGCCAGGAATGTATGATGATCAGGTATTGAACAGCGCAGTGCTGTTCAATACCTGATGAAAACCGTTCAATACCTGTTCGTCATACATTCCTGTCCAAAATTAATGTTGCAACGCGAGTCGAAACTGGTTTTTTTCCAAGAAAAACCTGCATAATAACGAGATAATTACACATTAGTAAATTCCTTTGCGGGGTTAAAGGTCAAATTGTGTTCGTTGTGACTTAGTATACCTACTCAGCTTGATTCATAGCATCCAATTGAAATTTGTAGAGATTGTACGGCGGGTACCGAGACGTTAGCTTATACCCCGCTCTCATGCTCAGTTTGTAGGAATTCTGGTTTCACGAACCAATTGCCAAACACTCTCCAGCCTCTCCAAATTCTAAGTCCCACTTAGCCCAATCCTGAAACCGTTACACCTTCCTACTCCTATACCATCACTTGTATCTCTTATCCTTTACCAAATTCATTCCTCACTTCCTCCAAATTTTTCCATTCCAATGAAATTTCCCTCCTCTATCTTTTTACCCTTCTTATCCAATTCTTTACACTTCCTCTTTAGTTTTTTTTCTTTACTTTCGTCTACCATTTTATATTAATTTTGCTTTCTTTTCTCTCAGAAAAAATAGCAGTTCAGGTAACCATAATCTAGAGTCTCACTTACTTACTTTGATTTATTTTACAGGTCACAGCCAACCATCGACCCAGGAATTCACAAGAGCAGCTACAGGTCGAGCAATAATAACTCTCTTCTCCTTTGTAGCAGATTCCTAAACAACTTCACCAGTTGCTCATAACATTGTTCAAGGAATTCAGGAGAATATCACACCCCGCCAGGCAAACAAGCATCCCAGACGTCTGCATAAAGATCGCAACTCACCAGGATATACAAGAAATCTTCTTCCTCGCCGCAAATATACTTAAGCTAGCTAATGAGCCATGCCCAGTTAAAAAGCTGGTCATCTCGTAAGTATATGTAATTTGTAATTTATCTCCGCACACCCTAGCCTTCCATCCATACGTAACTCTTCCCGAAACTTGATTTATAGCAGTAAGATCATGTGGGATGGAGCAGCCGTGACCTACGATGGGGTGGCATAGTTTAGGATCGCGAGGATCTGGGTGGTGTTTCTGGTTCTACATCATCATTGAGGATCCGTTTGTATTTTTCTCGGATTGATCGTCAGATAGCATGAGCTAATAAAATACTTCGTTGCGTTCGAATTGCGATCTAGAGACTTTTCGAAACAACTAATATAACTGTGTCATCCACGTAGATGGCATTAAACAGTCTGGGGTCAGTTGGTTTGGGAATGTTTGCGATTGCAGAACAGCTGTTGGGCCTAGTACCAAACCTTGCGGAATTTCGGGCAGTAGCTGCTTTTGTCGGCTAGGTCTTTGAAAAACGATGGCAGAAAGTGATAATGTCTAATGAGACATCCAACGTCTCTTAGTTAAGGCAAGAGCTGATAGTTACGTACAACTGGGAGATTCTGTTAGGTAGAAATTCTATTGATGCATCTCATTTGGTAAAATCGTAGTACACATAAACTAACTATACATGAACTAATTACTTGATTTTTGCTGGGCTCTTCATATGGTGGGATCCATTGGTATCGTAAAAGGGTGGGGCTGGTGAAACCGTCAAAGTTAGTAAAATTAGATAAATACGAAATTATTTAAATTTCGATACAATGGGAAATACCACAATTATATAGGAGTAATAGTAGTCGTAGTTAGCAGTTAAATTGCCGATATAAATGTAGTTAAATTCCAGTGGTATTTATAAATGGGTTTACAGATAGATTTCGGTTTGACATTGCATTTCCAATTTCATTAATGTTATATTTGAAATAGCAGGAATTTAAACTTTAAAATAGGTATATAAATAAATAAATTGCTTAATAATATAATTATTGTATAAGCCGTCACGTTGAATATGCATAGTAGTCTATCAGAATAGTAATTATATACCAAGGGAGAGAAGACATTTTCTCTGCCGTGGTTTATATACTATTTTTTCCACTACTAGCATATTTAACTGCTTTCTTAATAATAATGTAATATAATAAGCCGTTCCGATAAATGTTTAATTTAAGATATTCATAGAAAACATGTTAGTCTGTAAAAACAAATGAATAAACATTTAATGTCAAATTGAGATTTTATTCATGTCTTGTCACAATACCAAAAAAAATGTCAGACAGTAGTTGTACTCCTTCAGAAATCCGCAAGGAAGCAAATCAAATAGGGTATCAAAAATACTGGTACACTAGCTTGCAATAAAATCTCGTACACCTTAATGTCAAGCAAGCTAATTTTTGAAGATTATTTTTCAATGTAAGCTGACTTTAGATTTGACGGATGTGACACACTATGCATAGAGGTTATAGTGACATAAAAATAGTGTACTTTTGGAAATGAAACGTCAAATTAGAAATGTCACAAAAGGTGAAATCAATATAGGTAAAACTAGGTGTACGAGATTTTATTACAAGCCAGTACGTTAGGAATTAACATAAGCTGCCATAATTGCGCTATTAATTATTATTTTAATAAGTAGTGTTTACCAAATTACGTATTTCCTACTTTGTTTATTTATGTTAAATGTTAACCTAACCTTTTTTCTTGAATTGCGGATTTCATTCGTGCATCTATACGACATCTATGGTTTTATATTCAAATTATTTCTATTCTATACATTTTTATTAGCTTTGTTCGCGGACGGCATTCTGAACGTATTCGGGGATGAAAGACCTGCGCACTACAAATACGATCGTTCGCGGTAACAGAATTTTCTCACCGGTGCAAAATATTCTTTGTTCGCGCAATCCATTTTACAAATTCCAAAGTAGTCCGTCACATGTTCTGTAGATCCTGAATCAAGGGCAAGAATTTTATATCCTACGCATGCGCTCTAAATTTTGATGTGAAAATACGCTATGTTCTTGCTTTCTTGCTATGGTTAGCAGAGTTAAGTTGAAAACAAATTGGTTAAAATTGTTATTAAAGTAAAAACGTACGATATAAAGGAAAGTTTTTTATGTATCGAAATACACATGTTATGTTTGTACGAGCTTTAAATCAATTCTAATTGAGTCAAAATTTAGATGTCTGAATATTTCACATCAAGTGATGATAAATTAGAAGAACTTCAGATATTAAAGGTTCCAAAAACCACCAATTTTTTTGAAGAAATTGTACCGCAAGTCTCAGATCAACATTATTTTGAACATTTTCCGCAAAATACACATATCAATACACCAACAAAACAGTATCCATTTATAAGTCACCAAGGTTAACTTGGAGTATGTCAAAATTTAATTTGTTACAGTGGTGCGAACGTTAACTAATGAATATAACAGAAACTCGTTCGAGTAGTGTTCGCGGATGAGAAAAATCCCTCTCGTGATCCAAGAGTCGCATGCGCAATACAAAAGTACTGAACATCTTCCAAGTATATCCTGTATCTATTCGAGATCTCTTCCGCGAACAAAGCTATGAATAAATCATAATTTTATTATTGTCAATTGTTTTTATTATTTACTAGTAGGAGATAATTTTTATTATTGACTACTAGGAGAGAAATTCATCTTCTCGGCCCGAAAACATACCAAATAATGACGTCTTCTAACGCTAGTAGTGGAAAAAAATATTTCTGATACGTCAACAACCTCTCTTCAATTCAAGTTGTATAACCTCAAAAACTACAAATTTAAAATCATTCAAACGTACTATGCAGCATTTGCGTATTGGTTAATTCTAAACTAACACACGTTTACGTAAATTTGGAATATATCCAACCAGATGAAATTTCCCACGAGATAATTGCAATTCAGGTATACGTTCAAACATTATACCGTATTGGACAAGCGCTTTATCTAGACACTATCTGTTAACGTTGGATAGGTGTCTGTTATCTCTAACTAACGCTGCGTAAATACTCGCAAATGTATTTACTGTTAAATTTTTATAGTATTACCATTATGTATTGTAACGACATTTAATTCAAAGTTAAAAATAATAGTTAAATAGGTAATGACATTTAAATTGTAGAAATATGAAAAAGGTTAAGTTGGTAAAATTGTATGTAACTAGATTTAAGTTGTCGACATAAATCACAGATCGGACTAAAGACGGACATCCAATCTAACTGACATTTTGATAAATTTACATTTTCAAAATGGAAAACCATCGATGATAATTCAATTACCCACGTGACATCATATAACACATTTTCCAAAGGTAATTTCACATTAATTCCATTGATTTGAGAACCCATTTCAACTGTGCCAATTTTTTAGTCCAACTATCTAGACATTTTTCATCCAAATAACAGATAGCCATGAATCACAAAAAATACTTTCTTGGAAAAAATATTAAAAACAGACGCGTCCGAACCATCAACGCTGCCAGACCTATGTCGAATTGCTCTCTAAAACGTAAACAACAAATTAAAAACGCAAATTTGCCTATAAAATTCATAATATTTTCCTGATCCAAAACTAAATTCACTTCAAATATCCATACGAAGAATTTCTTAAATCCATTCCCGAGGCATCAAAAGCCAAGTCCACCATCCCGAGGTAGAATTAGCCGAGATTTCCACGTCGCAGACCTCGAATTCCATTCCTAGTCCGAAAGCCAGCCAAATCCCGAACCAGACGAATCCCAGACTGAGACAAAACCATCAATCCTTAACAGATAAGTGTTGTAAAGGCATTAGTAATCCAATTTAATTGAAAAAATAAAAAAATAATTTTTTTTTAAGTCGTTAAAAACAAAAATTTAAACTGATTTAGACATAATTAATTAAAAGACCAGAGGATTCACCAATTTAGAAAGAGAATCCTCCAATTTAGTTATTAAATTTAATTATAGTTTATATTAATCGTATTCATGTCATAAGAACCTAAAAAAAAGAGGATAAATAAAACGTAATTTCCAATTTTATTAAACAAGTAATTAGCAATTACATTTACTTACCGCTGAAAATCCTCTAATCAGTTAGTTGAATTACACTTTTTATATAAACAATCATTCCATATCAGGTTATTTTTTTATTGTTAAATAGGTATTAGTTTCTTCCATGCGGAGAACATGGATTTGAATTAATTATTTTGTAAGGTTTCTTAAAAAAGGTTACCAACCTAAATGTAATATTACTAATTTATGCTTAAGTTAAGGCGCGTTATTTGAATAAAAATTGAATTTTTCCTATTAAACTCCGTCTTTCAATGGTGTGTGTGTGTGTGTGTGAAAAGAGTCTTGAATCCACCCGAAACCTGAGATAAGAGATCTCCAAACAACCACATCTCAACAAATCACTTAATTATTTGTTAAATCAGCGCCAGCGCAAAAGTATACAGGGTGTTTCATAATATATGCGCAGAACTTCAGGATGTGATAGCTTGTCAAAAAATTTGAAAAAAAGTTCCCATCAACTTACCCTCTAAAATGCATCATTTTCGAGATATAGGGTGTTGAAATTTAATTTAAAAAAATCGTTTTTTGGAATATCTCCGGAACCGTTTATCGTAAAAATAAACAGCTTTTGTAACCATTTTCTACTTATAATAAGCTAAGTTGTGTGCGGGAAAAAAAAAAAAAGTAATAATTGGTGAAGATTTTGAAGGAGTAGTGGTTGTTTCTCTCCACAACTTCTACGCCACTGGAAAAAGTACGATTTTGAGACGGCCATTTGAACCGCCAATGTTTTCTACACAAAAAAGTTACTGTTGGTCATGAGCTCTAAAGTTGACCGTTTTCGAGAAAAATCGACTTTTATGTTGTTTTCTTACTTGTTCTAATGTTTTGGTAAAATAAAACTTTTATTTAAAAAAATTTACCATGTTTTTCAACATAAAAGTTGATTTTTCTCGAAAACAGTCAACTGGCGGTTCAAGTGGGCGTCTCAAAATCGTACTGTTTTCAGTGGCGTAGAAGTTGAGGAGAAAAACAATCACTACCCCTTCAAAATCTTCACCAATTATGACTATAAAAAAAGATTTTCTCGCACACAACTTAGCTTATTATAAGTAGAAAATGGTTACAAAAGTTGTTTTCTTTATGATAGACGGTTCCGGAGATATTTTCAAAAAACGATTTTTTAAGTTAAATTTCAACACTCTGTATCTCGAAAATGGTGCATTTTAGAGGGTAAGTTGATAGAAACTTTTTTTCAAATTTTTGGACAAGCTATCACATCCTGAAGTCCTGCGCATGTATGTATTATGAAACACCGTATATACATATGTATATAATATGCCACTATTGTTGCTTCTTTTATCAGCGGCTTCATATCAAGCAAGCCGTTCCAGATTGTTTCCTCAAATTAATTTTAATATTGCATACGGATTCTTCCCCCGACTGTAGGGCATGAACTTCTACCACCCTAAAATTATAGCTAACGAATCTTATCTACCCTGGAAATTCTCCCCACGGTACGTTAAAAATTAATTATTACCCAAATAAACTCCCTCGGTTATTTTATTGTAATGCGTATTTTATTGTTATCTTACTGTGTTCTGTTACAAAGTAGGAGCGAGAGAAGGGGCTTCCTTAACAGCATTTTGTCGACGACGTCGTATTCCTCGGTAGGGGGATTCGGTATGTTGTGCTTTGTCCTTGGCGGTAGGGATTGTAACAAATCACGTTGCGGCGGTGGGTGCTGGAAAAATGTGGGACAGAGCAAGGCGAAAACCAGGTAATGATCGTAAAATATTCCGTTAATTGCTATAGTCGTCTGAATAGATTAGTGTAAAGTTGAGAAAATGTGGCGAAACACTAAGCTGTTGGTTTCTCTATATCGATTTTGTGTTATAACTATGTACCATAGAATGAGACAAAGGCCAAGTGTTGTATTGTTGAAGTGAATGATTAAAAAAATTAAAGTATTCTCAAAAACATGTAACCTATACTACACCATAAAAAAAAGCACATAAGAAAACATTTTTTTTCTACATAAATCCCTTCAATACTAATACACTTATTCCATCTTTTTTCCAATTGCCCCATGCCCTCAGAAAAAAATTGCTTCGATAACCCCGAAAAATATTCTTCAATAGCTTCTTTGAGTTGTTCATCAGACGCAAGAAACTTTCCCCTGAGATGCTTCTTTAAATATTTTGAATAAGAAGAAGTCTGACGGAGCTAAGTCAGGGCTATAAAGTGGATGCCTTAACTCTACAAATCCACAGTCATTGGCATATATTCAATAAGCAAGACTCCTTCAACAGTTGCCATCAATTTTCCTTTTCCAGAAAATTGTGTCTTGGACTTTTTTGGTGGTGGAGAGCCCTTATGAACCCACTGCATGGATTCTTGTTTAGTAGGAGGGTCCCAATGATGTACCCAAGTCTCATCCCCAGTGATAATTTGAGATAAAAATGTTTTGTCTCTCTCCAACTCGGCCAAATTTTCTTGAGAAACTTCTTTTCTGTACTGTTTTTGTTCAGGTGTAAGCAGCCTGGGTATCGGTCGTGCAGGTACCTTCGTCGTACCCAAATCGTCATGCAAAATTTTGATGACTTTGCCACGGATATACAGACTTCATTGGCAATGACAGATATCTTTACACGCCGATCTTTCAGTACCAAATTTTCGACTTTTTGCGCAATGTCTTCAGTTCGAACTTCAACAGGTCATCCGGACTTTGGGTCATCATTGATTAACTCTCGGCCCCATCGAAAAAGTTTAGACCAATATTTTACTTGAAAATAAGATGGTGCATCTTCCTCATCTTCATGAATTGCTTTTGGACCATTGCCTTCTTCTGTCAGGAACATTATTATGCTGCAATGTTCAACATTAGTTTCACTCATTTTATCCAGAAGTAGACCGTTTCAAATCTCTGTAAACAGCACAAACTAAATACAACTTAGCACATGTACTTCTAAGGGTGACAGCAATTTTTCAATAATTTGTTTGACATCATCACTCTTTTGTTTCATAGCTAGGTAGATAACATAAAAATACACCCTCGTAGAAAGTCCTCTATTGAGAGATATCGACACTATTGTATAGTTCTTTCAATGATATAGCGATCCGAAATTTTATTGCATATTAAATAGGATTACATAGGATGGATTTGAGATGTATTAATAGTTTATTTTACTTTTTAAATACTGTTTGATCTTGGTTTTAATTTCTACATTTTTTTGAAATGTATAATAATGTATGCAAAGTTCCTGCAAATCCTATTTTTTTTTTTTCGACTTCATTAATAAAATATGATCGACCCTATTGAAAGCCTTAGAGAGGACAAGAAATACACCTGCTACGTTTTTGCTGCGCCAACACAATGTTGGAACTGTTCATTAGAACGCGTTTTTGGTCTAACGTAAGCAAGCGTGGTACCTAACGCGCGAACTGCTTTTTCATGCCTTAATCTTGATTCAATAGGTAACAAACACGTTCTGTGGACATGTTCATAGCCTCTGCTATCTCTTCCACTTTAATTCGGCGGCCATTTAGCACTATTTAGTGAATTTTATGGACGCTGTCGGAGGGGGTCTGCACCATAGACTATGAGTTTACGTGGGTGGTTTGATAAATCAGCAAATTTTTGAATAAAGAACATTATTTTCGGTAAATAAGCGTTTTATTTCTCAACATAGGATCCTCCTAGCTCCACACATTTACCCATCGTTTTTCCAATTTTTCTATTCCTTCCAAAAAATAGGTTTCCTCAAGTCCCTCAAAATAGGCGTTCGTTTCAGTGACAACCTCGTCATTCGACCCAAATCTCTTACCGCCCAGCCACTTGCTTAGGTTTGGAAATAGGTAGAAGTCAGATGGTGCCAAATCTAGCGAATAAGGTGGGTGAGATAGCAGCTCTCGTACCCTAATTTATGGATTTTAGCCATGGTGACTACACACGTGTGCATTAGTGCATTGTCCTGATTGAACAGCATTTTTTTCTTCGACAAATGCGGTCGTTTCTGCTTCAAATCAATATTGAATCTGTCCAAAAGCTCTGAATAATATGCGCCGGTGATCGTTTTACCCCCCAAAATTTCGTTCGGCTTGCGGGAGAACATCGCCAAATATTGCTTTGAAATGGTTACACCCTTGCGCTTTTTCAATTCCAAATACTCATAAAATGTCATGTACCCGCTCAGGTTAGATGCCTACAGACTCAACCACTCCACGCACTTTAATTCCTCGATCGTTCAATATCATTTTTTTGGCTGACCTGAACGTTCGGCGTCGCTTGTGCTGGTACGATCATAACGGAACTCAGTAAACCAATTCTTAACCATTGAAATTGCTGAAGCTTTGCTTTGGTTTCGGTGATGCTTTTTTTACGCAAAAAATAATAAAATATAATAATAATAAATAATATATGATATCGAAGGCTTCCACGGTCTGAGTCTCTGTTATGAGGGCTGCCGGGTTTTGACCGCGTCATAGTAAAGTACATATATATAATACAAAATAAAATAAAGCAAAAATGAAAAAGAAAAATTACAAAAAATATATATATTTTTTGTAATTTTTCTTTTTTTTTTTTCTAAATTACAAAAAATATATATATTTTTTGTAATTTTTCTTTTTCATTTTTGCTTTATTTTATTTTGTATTATATATATGTACTTTACTATGACGCGGTCAAAACCGGAAGCCCTCATAACATAAATAATATATAATAAAATAATTAATCAGCACACGAAAATAACTTTTTTCCATTTTCGTTAAAATCCACGACGTCGCCTGCTTTGAATGGTTGTCAAACACAAGTTATAGTAAAGGAAAGTATACCACGAAGAAATGTGTGGAGTGAGGAAATGTGGGGTAGTATAAAGGAAGTAATGACCCAAGTGGGTAGACAAGCGTGTGGAATTACTACCGCTACGAATAATAAGAAACAAACAGTATGGTGGAACAACGAGATTAAATAAGCAATTAGAGACAAGAAGAAAGCATGGTACAAATATTTAAAGAATAGAAACAATAGCACCTACCCGGAATACAATAGTCTACGTAGAACAAGTAAAGAATTGATAACAAGAGCAAAAAAAGACTGCTGAAGTGAATTCGGGAAAAGATTGGAAGTGGATAAAAAGCAAAACCACATACTGATTTGTCAAACCGCCCGTGTACTATAGGTCTATGTTGTAGGCACCCGTATACAGCGTCCACAGTACCATAGTGAAATTTTGGGCAACGAGGTCGTACAAGTTTGGGAGATGATGAGCGTTCGGGATATCCAAAAACTATAACCATTGACGCTAACATCGCTAAAGTTCACCAAATAGTGCTAAACAACCGTCGAATTAAAGTTAGAGAGATAACAGAGGTTATTAACATGTCGAAAGAACGTGTTTATCACATATTGGATTAAGATTTAGGTATGAGAAAGCTGTCCGCACCTTGAGTGTTGAGCTTGCTCACGTTAGACCAAAACGCGTTCTGATGAACAATTCCAACAGTTGGCGCAGTTTAAGCGCAATAAATCATCAGTTTTGGCGATGATTAATTATTGGATGCCACAAACAAAGATACGGTTAAAACAGTGGATTGCGAAGGGGCGAATTGGCTCAAAAAAAAGCAAAAAACTGTTTTTTTTTTCGGCTGGGAAAGTGATGGCTTGGGACAGTCATGGAGTTATCTTAATCGATTATCTTTAAATAGGAAAGCCATTACAGGAGCATACTATGCATCATTACTTGACAAGCTAAAGACAGATATTGCAGAAAAAAAATTGTTTCACCAAGACAATGCGTCACCTCGCACCTCAGCAATTGTCATGGCGATTATCTACGAATTACGGTTTGAACTGCTGAACCATTGTCATTAGTCACCAGATCTAACCTGAAGCGACTTCTTTTTGTTCATTTACCTTCGTAAAGAATTATTTTGTAGAGACATTTTGAATTAATTTTATAAATTTTGATTAAAGTAATGAATTATTTTATTATTTAGCTGTTTAGATATTGTATGTATATAAATCAATATGTTATAACAGAACTCATAATTCAAATGAAAACACCAGACTATGCGATTATTAAAAAAATATCCAGGTACTGTTATCTAGGAATATCCTAGATAACAAATTATTTCGAGAAACCCCATCACCAGTTCGACTTGTAAGATCTTATTTGAGCATCGGAAACATATCGATATAACTTCTTAAATTTAAAATCACATCTCACTGGTGTTACATACTACAATTCTACATATTTCTGCATCTCAATTCTCTAAGTCGGAACCTAATATTACCCGCTACCTAGTCATAAAACTAGGATCGCACAGTCCTTGATGACCCATAAAGACATCGAAGCAAAAGGGGTGTTGGTGTCTGCTGGCTAGGTTCATGTTGGCGCGCTTCCGTTGACTGTCGCATGAGGGCGCGGTAGTAGTCGTACCGTAGTATATACTAGATAGCGTGTTCGGCTGGAAGTCAGCAGTTCAGTAGCGTTGCGCCCATAAAACGGGAAACAACGTCTGGAAGGTACTTTCCTTGCGAAAGATCCCAAAATAAGTGGCCGCGCTTTATTTAAGAGATACCTCTTCTAAGTATTTGAAGTTAATATAATATTGTGTATCATTTGATTATGTTTTATTTCGAACATTAAAATATTCTTCTCTTAATTATTTTATTTTATGTTTAATATTGTTTTATTTTAACACTCCTTTTTTTCTCGTTCTTTCAGATTATGTTTAGATTACTCTTAAAAAAGATGTGAGTGCGTAGATTTGTAGGAGACTGAATGTGATTTATAAAATGTGCATTAATTATTAAAAGCCAGACATATATAGAATTTTATCTGCTACTATCGCATAACGCTATTATAACCAAATTAGTCAAGAAACATATGATAAAATTAATCTTTCACTAGGATTTTAAACGATGAAGTGATGAATTTTTTGTTCACTCTTTTCTCGTAAAGCAAAGAGTAGCGACCCTTCAGAACGACAGGCTATTGAATAGCACCCATCACAGCGAAAAAGTAAGTTACACCCTTTCAAGTAATTTTTTTTTTTTTTCCACTTCTTAGTCGTCTACATTTGGTGGAAATTCTCTCTTCTACACGCTTGACACTTTTGCATGATTGATGATGATAAATTTTTTTGATTTTTCTCTATTACTACGGGAAGAGATCGATAATCTATTATTAGTTTTACGAAGAAATTTTAACCTATCGAATCCTCCTCTTTAAATTCCTAACAATTTAGGAACAACGAAAAGAAAGAGGAAGGAAAAGATAAAAGGTGATGATATATGCATGTTTGAAAAGTTTTTTTCTTTTGTTGGATAGTAGTGGGAGGGGGAAATAAGAAGAACTTCTATCATATATAAGTTCAGAGGAGTTTTAATATTCAAGAGGCGTTCCGAGCGATAGCTAGAAAATCTGTAGTGTGTTAAGTGGGAAACTAAGTTTGGCGAAAGAAGATAATCGCGTTATTACAGATTTTCTTTCTGTGTCGTTTTTGGTTTGAACTTATGAGAAAATTTGGGAGGAAATTTTTTTCAATAGATATATATTTTTAAAGACGTAGGTAATTGTGAATACATTTATCAAAATTAGGCATTGATAAGATAAATTGTTAAATATATCTAGGACAGAGTTAGAAGGCATGACTCTATACAATTTCAAATATTTGGTTTAATTGTTTAACGGTTTAAACCCATAATGCGTTTTTTTGACAACATTAAGATATGTCTTCAAATTAGGTACGTTTTGCTGCAGAAACTTTTCTGCATTTAGCATTGGACTGAACATTCTTTTAAAATTAATAACATATTGTTTTCAATAAACAAAACCAATGCTTCAAAATCAATGATAATTTAGCAGGATATTTTGAACTACAAACTATGAAAATGTCAATTTTTTTATTTCACGTTCATGTTTTATAGCTTAGCCTTTTATAAACGGATTGAAAGGTCTGTCTAATGCAGTTAGATCAAAGTTATGGTGGTGTTATGGTCTTACTTCTGATATGAAATGCAGATGATTGATTGTTTTTAGGTTATATTTGATCAACTTTATTGGAGACTCTTGGGCAACTCTATAATAATTATTAAGGATACACTGTCAGAATAAACAGGCATTCCTAGCATTCCTATAAGCCAGTTGAAGAAGGAAGTTCAAGAATAGGAGTCAAAAGAAATAGACTCCCTCTGGAGGAAAACACTCGGGCAAAAACACAAGCGAAGAAATTTATTCACTTCTCGTGAAACAGTAATAAAAATCTGCTTGATCTCAGCAAGTCAGAGTTAAGGGATCTTACGGGCTTTCTGACTGGCTAGCGCCCTCTAAGATACCATCTAAAAAAGATGGGCAAAATTGATCAAGATACGTGTCGATTCTGCAAACTGGAACCTGAAACAGCTGATCATCAAACAGATCAAATTGGGTGGTTTTAGAATATTGAAATAATACTGATGGGATAGGGTATCTGTCTAGTTAATTTGGTGGTTTAGAAATTAATACATCTTAAAGTGAAACATTGGTTTTGAAGCAAAAATTTCAATATTTAGAAGAAATTCTGCTGACTAGAATTGGTTCATTATTTAAGAAAGAAAGTTTATGTAGGTGTGATAATTTCAAAATTCTATCCTTCTATATGATAATCTTCTAGTTAATTTTGGTTTGGTCAAAAAACATTGTATTTTGCATATCAGTGCAGTACAACATCATAAAGATTTCCATAGTAAAACTGAGATATTTGTCAAAATTATTAGATTAGATGAGAAGACACAACACGAGATCCTAACCTCTTATTGAAAATATTGATTCCCTTCTATGTCCTTCCTCTAGCCCCTCATAATAGTGCAGTTATACTTTCAATTCGATATCCAATGTGGTTTCCATTTTTTGCGTTAGCCAACCTGATGTTCAAACTAAATAATATCTTTATTAAAGCTGCTGATTTCGTTCAAAATTTGGTGGCATTTAATCCAGGAACTTCATCTATAGTTTAAGTAGACTGAAAGCCACCAGAACAAGGAAAGTAACAGGGACGACGTACTGCTATCACCGTCACCTGTTACTTCCCTCACTAGATCTTAATTTTTCAGGACGACTGTCTACTACGACTCTCTACGACTGGCTGTTTGTTTGGAAATTAAATAAAGTCTCCCAAAACTTGATAAACACAAGATAATTTTGTAAGATGCAACAAAATTGAAACAGCTAAAAGTCTGTTGCATAGGCAAAACTCTTCTAGTTCAGTTAATAATGCCATGTGGAAGCTTTTGCGCGATTAGGTTCTTCTTTACTATTTTCTGTTTGTAGTAATCTTTAAAATGCTTTTCCTAAAATAAGAAGAAACTGTGTTTTTCAGGATTTTGTTCTTCTTCAGTTTTGAGATTTCTTTTACAAAAAAATCTGGACTCATAAGAGTTATGCGACTAGCATTTAGTTCATGAGAGCCACAGACTTATTAAACATGTCGCCCACGTTGCCATCATGTTAGAACCAAGCTTGCTACTGCAGGCTTCGTAACTTTGCAAATGTTGGAATATCGAATTCACGGATGCAGCCTTCCTTCGCTCATTTTTTTTTACGTATTGTGGGTGCTAGTTGCAGCGGCTTCTAAAGCTGTAGCAACTCTCGCTGTGTAGTTTTGTGTGCGTATAATTTAGTTCAAACCGTTTTGTGACAGCATTGTATTGCCTTTATAAGGCAATGTTTTATTACTAAAACTAAAATTAAAATTATTTATGTTTTTACTATTTGAATCCTAGGAAACAGCTTGTAGAATACAATGGCCACAAATCAAATGTATTTTTTCCAACATCTGGCGTTCCTCAAGGTTCGAATTTAGGACCTATTCTGTTTCTAATTTTTATTAACGACGTCGTGAACAGCTTATATTGTGAAAATTTATTTGCAGATGATATGAAAATATTTTATGGAATTAACTCCATTGAGGACTGCCATGTTTTGCAGCATGATTTTTTTTATCTGAATTCATGGTGTCAGGTCAACCGCTTATCGCTTAGCATTACAAAGTGTAAAGTAATGTCGTATACGAGAAAAGTATCTGTAATTAAACATGATTCCTCCATATGCAATACGGTGGTGGATAGATAAACACTATTGTTGCTGGAGCTTACCGCGCTTATGGGTTTATCTATAGAAATTGCAAACATTTTACCAAGGTCAACTATTTAATGTTGCTTTATTACTCATTTATTCGTTTCAAACTGGAGTACGGTTCAATTGTATGGTATTCGTTCTACACTATTCACTCCAATTTTTCGAGAAAGATCACAGAATTTTTTGTTTTTATAAAGGTTATCGGTGGTTACTTTTGGTTTCTATTTTGTCTAAATACATAAATCACTTGACTGGTATGGTTGTTTCATAAATATTTTTGCCATGATCTACTGGAACATCAACAAGAGCAACAATTGTTGATGTTCCAGTAGAGGCCATAAAAAGTTGGTTAACATCAAATGATCGCGTTCATTTGTCTTCCTTATTCGCATTTCCAAAACAATGAGGTCCAGGTAGACTTTGCGTTGAAAATCTATAACAAACCGTGCAATAAATAGTATCAATACGTTCACATAATCTCTTGACGGTTCTTATGCTACATCTAAGAGTTTTAAATAATTGAAAAAATCTCTATATATTTTCCAATTCAAAATGAAAATCCCCTGTTTATAATGTTGGTTTATTTGCAACAATTTCTTTTTACTTTAGAGTTGGGAAACGCCATCTGCACAAAATCAACTCAAGTCACGTACTTTATAGACAGTTAAGAAGATGAGATTTTCAAATTACTATCATCCCAATCTAAGTTCTTTTTTGATATTTATTAAAGTTTGATATTTTTCTTCTGGTTTGTATCTAATTTTTCAGGATTATTTTCCTTATATATATCTATTCTTAGAATATTGTATTTTCCATTTTTATAGTACTTTCTAACCAACGACAATTCAACCGAAACATGTCCTTCACATAACACAAATCCGACGGATAACGGAAGCAAGTTATTGCTGAATTCATAATATATCATTTTATAATATTTCTCTTCGGTTGTGGTTTTGGTATTCAGCGTGCACCTTTGCGCATTTCCCACCGAAGACGTCTAGAGAGAATAAAATGACAAAGTTCGTTTTAAATAGTAATAGCGCAATATTCCACGAGTATATCACGTACGTTTTTTAAAACTTTCCTTACTTTTTATTTTACTATTCGTTTTCCACGGTTATACGGCACAGTCTTCGGTAGTGGGAAGCTCCCATGAAAAATGGATTCTATTGGCAATCTGCACAAAGGTGCCCCGTACTCACTAGATATATGGTTTACCCTACCCATCAGACGTTTGAGGTGTATGGAATTGCTTGTGTATACCCACACATTGAAAGTGCCTAGCGTAGAGCAGTAGAGGTAGTAGTACTCTTCGAATTCGCTCTTGATGATATATGTTATCTAACGCCGTGAAGGGTTCGTAGCTATCTGGAAAACGTCGATCGGTAAATCCTATTTTCGTATCTTTCGCAGTTTGCCGCGTGCACGAATTTCTTGTTACCCCTCCAGATAGGTTAGATTTGAAACATGGATGTTGAACAGTTGAACAGCTTACACAGGTTGCCGTTGTAAAAATAGATAATGATAAAAAAAAAACTAAATTTAACTTCTCTATTGTAGTATAGAAGTGTGTATACATGATTGATTCGAATTGTGTAACGGTTAGTTGCTCGTAGGCGTTTGGATTTTTGCTTGAACAAGTTTTATTAATCTCTATTCTAGGTATTATTTTCGAATTAGGTCAAATTAAAGCCAGAATTGGCGCAATTTTATAAAATATTAAAAGGAAATAATAGATGCCCGACTAGGACTGTTACAAAACCGAATTGTGTAAAATGTTAGAGTCAATTGATCTTAAATAATTTTGCTGTATGTACTGGCTGTATTTTTTGAGGGAAAATAGCCAGTAATTTGTGTTTTTTAGAGTGTAACATTTGCTTTATTGGCTGGACAATTGTCTTGTAGAAATTTGACATTACGACTCTTCCTAGTCAGAATCTTGGCATTGAATACATCAAGAAGGTTCATGCAGTACGTTTTCTTGAACGCAGAAGCCATGATCTTTTGATACGTTCGACTTCCGGTGGTCGCTGATCAGGGAGTTGCCATTCAGAAGCTGAATTTCGGGTCTGCGATGGTTTGTAATAGATCCAAGTCTCATCGACTGTTAGCAGATTTTCCAATAAATCAACCCATGTGAGCATCATCGACTCTTTTCTTCTTTGCCCCATTAGACAGCAATTTGGCCACCCTTTTTGCCAAGACCTTTGTGAATTAAAAACGCGTTTTGATAATGTGTTGTAGGCATCTTTTTGACTCACCAAGCAAAGCAGCGAAAGTAGAACTGGTGATGTTTTAGGATTCTGTACTAGATAGTGGATGATGGCTTTTAATAATCTTGGATTAACCGGATTTAGTCTTTCGTCTGCGTGGCGATTTCTGTACTATCTTGTTTGAAATAATGATACCATTTAGAATTAGTGTTGCGCGTATCGTTTCCACTAAGTTATTACTTAGTTGAACGCAAAACTAAATATTAACACGACTTTTTTCGGAATTGTCCATGTTATGATAAATTTTACAATTCGAAAGACAACTTCAATAAGAAGTTCACTACTTGACTTTATTATTGCATCTGAGTCTCTTATTGTAGTGAATTGCTCGATTGATGATTCTCTAACTCTATCTGATCCCCTGCTGTGCCATCTCACCTTCTAAATGTGGGTGGATCATTTTATTTCAGTATCACATTTACCATTGTCTCCCGATCTCCACGTTTTTAGCTTCTATAAGCTCAATGTGAAGCCAGGTATTGGCTATTTCACTTTCAATGATGCCACTGAGTCTGAAGTTGCCTCCACAATTCTGCAATCCATTCAAATTCTGTTGGAGCAGATGGAATTTCCTTAAAAATGCTGTCACTATGCTGCCCTACCATTCTTCCAATCTTAACACATATGTTTAACTTTCGCATTCAAACCGGAGTTTTCCCTTCCGATTGGAAGAAAGCTCATATTATCCCTGTTCCAAAGAATAATAACTCTATCACTATTGCTAATTTACGTCCAATTAGCATTTTGTCCGTTCTCTCGAAGGTATTGGAGAAGATTGTTGATAGGCAATTGCGTAATTATCTTACTGCATTAAATCTACTACCTACATTCCAATCTGGATTCCGGCCAGGATTCAGTTGCACCTCTGCTCGTGCCTGTATTGTTGATGAAATCATATCTGCTAGTGACAGTGGTAAGTCTACAATATTGGTACTGTTGGATTTCTCCAGGGCCTTTGACAGAATCGATCATGATCTCTTGATAGCTATTCTTCACTACATTGGTTTTGGGGAGGTTGCTCTTCGTTTCTTCCAAGCCTACTTGTCGAGCAGAAGACAGGCTGTGTTGGCTGGTGACGATGTGTCTGAGATGATACCAACGGGAGTTCCACAAGGATCCATATTGGGTCCATTGCTATTTTCGATTTATACCGCACATATATTATGTTTTTTTTTTCCACAATTACACATATAAACTTTAATTTTATGCTGACGACTCACAACAATATAAGTCCTTCTTTGTTGAGAAATGTGATGTGAGAAATCTAGGTCTATATTTATGGATGAGGATCTAAAGTTCAAGCATCATGTTAATATTTGTATTAGATAAACTTATTGTTGCTTAAAAATGTTATATCCCCACCGGTATTCTCTGACTGTTTCTATTAAAAAAAAAATGCTCTGTAAGTCCTTAATTTTATCACATTTGAACTCTTGTGATGTTGTTTACGGAAGTTGCTTAAATCAGATTGATTCTGGAAGAATTCAGGTGGTACAAAATACCTGTCTTGGATTTATTTATGGAATAAGGAGATGTCAAAGAGTATCTCACAAACTTGTTGAGGTTGGTTGGCTGAGTATGACACGCCGAAGACATTTTCATTTTCATTTTGTCTGTTTCGTCTTCTTCTTTTCTTTTATCTATGATTGTATATTGTTCTTGCCAATAAATTATTATTATTATTATTATTAATTAACTTTACTACACTTTATAAACATGAACCTGCATCAATACAACGCTGTCATGGTCGTTATGGCTGCGACATGTAAATGTAACCAAACGAAGTGGTTAAATTAAGCTAAGCAACGCAAAATTAACGCAATGTAATGGAAGGACACTAAAAGGAAAACGTTGAGTCAATATGGTGAAGCCTATACAAATCGAAAACGTAATAACGTTGTAACTGTTGTATTTAATTATTGACTTAGTCATCACAACAGGAATGCATATGTCCAAATTATTTCTGATGGAGATGTTTGCCCTCTGATCGCAATAAAAAAATGTTTATTTTCTTTCGAGAAACTCACTTGCTAAATGCTAAATTGCCAAGCGAACTACACCATCCTAAAGGGATAATAATAATGATAATAATAAAATTCATTCACCCAACAATATACAATCTATAGGTATAGTGGTATCGTCAAAAATAAACAGTAAATGTGTACTTTGTGAGTGAGTGCGTTTGTGTGTGATATATGTTTGTCTGTGTGTGTATATCTCTGTGAAAATGTATTGAAAAAAGAAAGATTCAGTTATATTTAGTTACATTTAACTAATTATTGAATTATTTATTAATTTAATTTATTGTCTTTAACTGACTGGATTGCCTGTATGAATTCAGTTACTATATAAAAGCAGTTTTCTAATAGATATTTTCTTATATGTATTCTGAAGCTTGGGAACACTTTTTCAGTCCACGAAGGGGGGAGCTTATTTAACAATTTCAGGTATCTACTTTTCGCTACAGTTCTTGCCAGTCTATGGTATGGAAGGGAGTACTTGTTGCCTAGATCTCAACTGAAAGGACATTCCCTCTCCCGTTTTTTTAGGGATGTAAATTGCAGTCTTGCATAGATCAGCTGTTTATATACGAGGGTTGGCGCATAAGTCC
Source organism: Holotrichia oblita (assembly GCA_023690525.1). Lineage (NCBI taxonomy): Eukaryota > Metazoa > Arthropoda > Insecta > Coleoptera > Scarabaeidae > Holotrichia > Holotrichia oblita. Next base: position 93,078,271 of record CM043020.1, on the reverse strand, counting down.
ATGGCAACTATAAGCATAAAGCAGGGTGTGTACGGCAGCTACTCCGACGTTGGGGATGGGAAGAATTGGAGCACCCATCGTACTCTCCTGACCTTTCGCCCTGTGACTTTAGATCTCATTCCCAAGATTAAGCAACCAATACGTGGTAGACGGTTTGCAACACGAGAAGACATTGCTAATGCTGTGCGCCAACAGATGATCCGATTCACACATGGTGCGGCAAATGCTGAGGCTGATGGTATTCAGCGCCTTCCACATCGTTAGCAGCGTGTGGTGACAGTAGCAGGAGGCTACATTGAGGGTCTTTAGGCCCAGGTTTGTCATGTCAACTTTATGTGTACTGTGTTATCATTCTTTTGCACAGTGTTACGATATTTTAGTGCTATTCATTGTCCACACATGTAGTTAAGACCTTCTGTATATGTCACATTTTCCAACCGGACTGGTATCTTAAAAAAAATGTTGCTATGACTTTTGCCCCAACCCTCGTATGTACGCTGATGGTAGTGACATTATCTTATTTTTTATAAATAACGGTGTACAGTGTGTTATCTGCGGCAAGGCTTTTTTCTGCAAGACAAAGATGTCGTTTGCATGCTCAGATTCTCTCCATAATTGAATGCTATAGGTCATTCTAGAGTGGAAAAGTGCGTGGTAGGCTACTATTGCTGTCTCTTTGTTCGTAATTAAGCAAATTCTTCGTATGGTATAGAGTACAGAGGATAGCTTTTCTGCGAGAGCATCGACTTTACTTCTCCAAGTTAATCTAGTGTCTAGAATCGTTCCTAGAAGCTTAGCTGATCCAGCGCTTAGATGTGAAAACTACAAAAGTCTGACAAATTTGAACTGAAACAGCGCAGTTGCACAAGTGGGTTGGGTCAAGCCGGGGTCAATTCGTGTAATTAGGCAAAGAAGGAATGAAATGCAATCACGGTGAGACACATGCCGTCTTGCAGTGCTCGTCATCCTGCAGTTTTCGGTGATTAGCACGTTCGATGACGTCGGCGTGGCGAATTACAGGTGCAGTGGCAGGGAGCTTAGACGAACTGCACACACACGTTTAATTATAGTGCCGGTTAAAATGCCTGGAACATCGGGTCATTTAAGCGGACGTTGTATAAGTAATTGGGTGATCTTTTCTTCATTAAAAAGAAGTTTATTGCACGCAAACCATGTGTTGGCTTCTGATAGCATACCATGGCCTCTTTCTTCTAGTTGTCGATCATTTGTGCCTTTACACAGGAGTGTTGTGTCGTCAGCATATTACACTATCTGACCCGAAACATACTGTGGTAGGTCGTTGACAAAGAAGGAAAACATGATCGGATCCAGGAGGGATTCCTGGACCACTCCATGTTCAATGCTCCCAGATTCGCTCAGTATCCCATTCAAACTATACGATATCCATCTACAGATGATACGATAGGTTGTACAATCTGTTCTAACTTTGTAGTTGGTTCGACTGTCCACGTGTGGATCGTATCGTCTGTAGGCCACTTAAAAGTCTGAAATATTTTATAAAACTTTCTTTGATGACACAGAACAAAGAGTGACGCAAAAGAGAGCAAAGAATGATCCATTCCATATGTAATAGTTTATATATAATTTCTGTGTTCATAACAATTCTATAAGAGAGGTAACCAGGTATATCCATTTTGAAGCAATGTTTTGCCAAAATTTTATCATGCCTTTGATCATACACCTTGAACAATTTCCAAACTATGAAAAAACGCTTTTCAAGGTCATGAGTAATTTGGTTTGACCTCTCTAACTCTCTAAGTCTTATCCTGGGGCACCATAGTAATTCATAATCAATGGAAGATCTTTAAATCTCTTTTTGTAAAGCTTATGAACCAGTAATATTTTCTGGACATATCTGCCTTGGAGTGGAATTATCAACAGCTCCAAAAGCTTTAAAATTACAAAAGCTATGTCTAACCATATTGTAATTTAAAAAATACCCAAAACAGTGAGGGATTTTTAAACTAAAAACGTTGTAGTGGCAATAGGTCAAAAAAAGGTCTGTTCTCCTATGATTTTTTTGCCCAGCTTATAGATTTATTAACCAATCAACAATTATATTAGCAATAAGAAACAAAAAATAACATTTTGTCAGAAAAAAATATCTCTAATAAAACGTACAGCAATAAAAAATAACCGAGCGAAAAAAAAATATATAAAAGGAAATCATTACAACAGGAAAAAGTCCAGCCAGTTACAAATTGCCTCAATATCTGTACCGCAATATTTCTCGTCGTTTCCTGTTTGTGTTGTCATTTCACCCTGCTGCACACCACACCTACCGAAAGAGGAAGAAAAGCCGTCTTATTGCGGCCACTTATCGCATTTTTATCTAAGATCTTTCTGTCGCTCCATCAAACGGTAACGATACAACATACAACACAGTGTTCCCATTGACTTTCATAGTATTCAGTAGACGAGGGCCATAAATCCACCGATGAAATCTGAATACACAACTTAAACGACTTATCTTTTAATCGCTACCAGTTTCAATTCAACCTGGTCTATTTGAATAAGCTCTTTGTCGAACGGCATTACGAATGCTTTTAACGTTTGTTAGGGTACTATCGTCGAATCGGAAGAGCGAAGTCTTTAATGTAAGTAATGTGAACAATAATTAGTGCTGAATAACTCGAGTTTTAAGGAATTTTGTTTGTTTCATTAAAGTTAATGAACTTAATTTGGGTTGGTGTAAATATTGAATGTAGCAGAGAGTTCGTTGGAAATTCGAGATGTCATGGAGGTGAATAATTTTAATTTTGTTTTTGATATTTGATGACGTTATATAGGGTCATAGTATTCCTAAAAAATAAAATCGATTTCACCACTAGTATATAACAGATCTGAATTTTATAAATCAGAAAATAAAAATTTGACCTGATACAGCTAACTCGATGCTGGTTAATGTTGCCGTAGGCTCTCACCGTGCAGTTTCGTAGAGAAAAAAAGCGAAACGCTCCAAAATCAAATAAAAAAAAACAAGTTGATTTGTAAACCAATTCGCAACGGATATTGGAGATTGACGTATGTGTATATGTACCTTTTGATTTTTTAACCTGTATGTTTGCTGCATCACGTGTATATGTACATGTGCGTATGTGGTACGTGTTTGATTAGAATTGGTGTTATTCAGGGGTAATGCGATTTGTCACAATGATGGAACGTTTACTAACAGATCAATAATACACGTACACGTTGGCCTTTTATTCTTCACAATCAGTATCCATTTTAATTTATGTGTTACAAGATTTTCCTTTTGTAAATGTGAAGCCAACAAAAATGTCTATGGGTGACGTTGTTGATTTTTCTTTGTGTTAGAATATTGTCAAAAGGGAACGGAAAAAAAGCATAAAAAGCTCCGTAATATACAAAGGGAGCTTTCTTCTTTAATAAAAGCGATTTATTTTTAAACTAAATTTAATTAAAGTCGGCTGTATATTAAATTAATGTACAGGATGCTTGAATTGAATTAATATTAAATTAACTGTAACGTCAGTTGATGACATAATGAGCTTAACAGACAGTACTCATTTGATTTTATATTTGAAAATATAACATGAATGTATGCGTCAAAGTAATAATATTCATTATGTAAGGCTTCGAAGCCGGGATTTGCTTCTGCCAAAGCATTGATGTAATTTAATTTCCTCTTTAAAAAGAGAATATGAGACAAGAACCCGTAGCGCTCGGTTGTTAAAAAAATATTTTAGTAATTCCCATTTCTAAGCTAAATGCAGTTGCAATAACATGTGTATTTCGTTTATTTTTCATTAATTGTTGTTAAATTATAAGTGTTCTATAGGTCAAACTAAACAATATTTAAAGAAACGCATGTATACTCATCATTACATTATGTTACGTAATATATCAACAAGTAAAAAGTCGTAGACCTTTCAACAAACATAAAGTAATTACGGGGTCGGCGCAGAATGCGCAATTGAAGGCTGTCTCAAAATATTCTTATTTGTATGTTACAAGATTACATAAGGAAATAACAGCGGAGGACATTCTAAATTACCTCAAGCGAAACAAATTTTCAGAAGTAATATGTGATAAAATGAATCCAAAACATCCGGAGATATATTCCTTTTTCCGCATAGGGTTCCTTCCCATCGTGTGGAGAGTTTAAAAGATCCAGTACTTTGGCCAGAGGGTGCTCTCATTAATCATTTTTTCTGGAAGCGCAAACCTGCAGCGGGGGAGGTGTAGAAGTTGATGACAGTTTCCTCATATGCCACCAAAATGTGCAATGCCTTACAACTGCGTTACCAGGTACAACTATGGAACTGAACATTTTATCCAAATGCAAAATTTTGTTTATTACTGAGCACTGGCTAAAGTATTCTAATTTGATTTCTGTCTCAATTCCGGGTTACAGTCTTGTTGCATCTTATTGTCGCCAGAAGTCAATTCAGCGGTGCCCAGAATGGCAGTCTGTGTGCGGAAGCTGTTGACTTGGTGTTCGAGTGCTGCTGTGCAATTGTGCATTACAAAAATGTTCAGTTCACCGTTATTTGTGTGTACAGATCGCCCGCTGCAAGTTTTGAAGATTTTTGTGTTCGTTTGGAGTCTCTTCTGTCAGTGGTAGCCAACTCTAGTTGCGGGAGATTTTAACGTTGATCTTTTAAGCAATGATTTTAAAAGCCAACACATTTTTAACATCTTCGACTCGTTTGGTGCGGAGGTTTTAGTGAATGTCCCTACTAGAGAAACGAACTTCTGTGCGTCGTGTTTGCATAACATTATTGTTGTAAACAAATGGCGTAATCAGTCACTGACGTTTCGTGATGTGTCCGTGTTTGCTACACACTACTCGGATCACAAAGCTCAAGTAGTAACTATTGACTGGAAAATTAATAACACTAATCAGAAGGTGTATAAAGAAAAACGAGTATTTAGTCATTCGAATACTGCGGCATTTAATCGTGCAATTTTGCAAGAAAACTGGTGCGATGTCTTAAATGACAAGTATACGGTAAATGAACAGTACAGGCTATTTATCAACATATTTTTAAGACATTTTAATGCTAATTTTCGTATAAGGAAAGTTCCAATCAAAGATGTTGCAACACTTAACATTCCAGCATATATTTTAGAAATTAAGAATACTGTATCATTGTTACGTATTGTATCTCACAACCAAGAATATCCTTGGCAAGCTGCAAAGGTTAGCATGTGTATGCATTACCGGAGCAATGGGAACCTGCCCAACCGCTGCCCTAGAGGTCATCCTAGACCTCACACCTCTACATCTAGTAGTGGAGGGAGTGGCCCGTGCGACAGTGTACCGACTAGCCAGGGCAGGGACGGGAGGGGGCGAGACTTTATGCCAAGGAGCTTTGTCATCCATGGCGGGACTCTCCCCACTTTCGGATCTGCCAAGCGACGAAATGGTTAGGAAATACAGCTTCGAAAAGAACTTTTCAGCGAAGTTGAGCAACAAGAGAGAGTGGGAAGGAGAATCCTCCACCTACTCTCTAAAAGCAAACACCATCAAATGGTACACGGATGGGTCCAAAACTGAAAAAGGAACAGGTGTAGGGGTATTCGGGCCAGGAACCAAATACTCAGAGCCGATGGGAATATACCCCAGTGTCTTCCAGGCAGAGATTAATGCGATTGGAAGATGTGCTCAGGTGAATCTTGACAGGAACTATCGGAAGGAGAATATTGCAATCTTCTCCGACAGTCAGGCAGCCTTATTGGCGCTGAGTTCTAACACCATCAGCTCCAAGTTAGTTTGGGAATGCCGGGATAAACTAAACAATCTGGGTAAAGAAAACAAAGTTGCATTGTGCTGGGTACCAGGACACACTGGAATCAGTGGCAATGAGAAAGCTAATCTATTAGCAAAGGAGGCCGCCACAACATCGTTTGTGGGACCGGAACCATTCTGTGGAATAGGGATGAGCACCTATAAGAAAGAACTTAAAGACAGGCAAGAGGACGTCAGAGCTTCCCTCTGGCACAATCTTCCTGGTCTGAGACATTCCAAGGTATTCCTTGGAAATTTCAACAAGCAGAGAGCAAAAACCATGCTAGAACTAAACAGGAACAGATTACGCATTCTCACAGGTTTCCTTACAGGGCATTGTCACCTCGGGGAGCACATGAAGAGAATAGGTCTGAAACAGAATAGCGACTGCAGGTTCTGCGGGGCGGAAGATGAAAGTCCGGAACACCTGATATCCAACTGCACAGAAATTGAAGAAATTCGCGCCAACTATCTTGGCAAAGGCGTTATAGACGAGGAAGAAATACCCTCTCTGAAACCATCACATCTGTTACAGTTTATTAAAGCCCTCAGGCTGGATGGGGAGCTGTGACTGCGGGCAAAACCCAGCAGCTTACACCTCATGTAAGGGGGCACAATAGACCCACGGTCGCGGTGCAACATCACCCTTATATCTAAATCTAAATCTAATCTAAATCTACGTATTGTATCTCGTTTTGATTTTAGTTATAGTGCTACTTATAACTTCTGTAAGAACATGTATAATTGCTGTATTAATTCGTACAAGAAAGAACATAATAATTTTCGGTTGTCAAATTCTACAAACAAAAATAAAGAGATGTGGCGTATCATCAATTCTAACATGGGTAAAAAGAACAAACACATCCTACCGGCTGCAGATGATATGGAACATCTTGCTGATCAATTCAATAACTATTTCGGGTCTATGACCCACGCGAGCGTGGGTGCGAGTAAAGATATTGATATACACATCAACCCAAACTCTTTTTTTATGAGTCTCACATGCGCAGAGGAACTCAAAGCAATAATTCGAACATTTAACGCTACGTCGTCAGCGGGCGTAAATGGAATTTCATCGGACTTTCTGAAACGTTGTTCCGAATCTTTTCTTGTACCATTGGTACATATAATAAATAGATCATTTGAAACTTCTATCTAGCCCGCTTACCTCAAGACGGCTATTGTTGCACCACTTTATAAGAAGGGTCACAGTGATGACATCAATAACTACAGACCAATCAGTTTATTAACTGGATTTTCGAAATTGTTTGAGAAACTGGTATTCAATCGTTTATTTGTATTCTTTAAGAAACACGAACTAATAAGTAAATTCCAACACGGTTTTATTCAGGGTAAAAGTATTGAAACTGCGCTGTTCGATTTCATAGAAGCTGCTCTTGGGGCATTTAGTAGCACTTTAAGTAAGAAATTGGCGTATGGTATACTTTTAGATTTATCGAAAGCTTTCGATAGCGTTAATCATAACAGATTACTGCAAAAATTGCAATGTTATGGTGTTCGAGGTGCGGCGCTGTCTTGGTTCGCCAGCTACCTGTCCGGAAGGCAACAAATTGTGCGTTTAGTTAACAACAACACCTGTGTTCACTCATCAATGAGATTACTAGAACAGGGTGTGCCTCAAGGAAGTGTGCTGGCTCCGTTCCTGTTTATTATATACTTTAATGACATTCACACTGATAAAAGCATTGGTGACAATCATTTACTTATTAATTACGCGGACGACACCACGCTCTTAATAGACGCGAATTCATCTGAAGATCTAACGACACGCGGTGGATCCTACGTTCAGAATATTGAAACATGGCTGAAGGACAATAACCTACGAATAAATCATCAGAAAACAAATGTAATTTCATTTAAAAATAAACCCAGTAATAATGCTGAGCATGTGGAATTTAACAACTGTCGTTATCCTTTAGTGTCGAGCGCTAAGTTACTCGGGGTAACAATTGACCAATACCTTAAATGGGGGAAACATGTTGATCTATTGTGTAGTAAATTAAGTAGTACTTCTTTTGCTATTAGACAACTAAGGGATATTGTAGACGAAAATACGCTTCATACTGTATATTATGCATGCTGTTACAAATCAGGTATGGGATTGTGGTTTGGGGGAGTAGTAGCGACATCAATCGTGTCTTTGTGTGTCAAAACGGAATTTTACGGGTCATGTTACACTTAAATTGTAATCAGTCTTGCACAAATCATTTTAGAGATAACAATATGTTAACTGTATTTGGAATTTATATATATGAAATGTTACTATTTTATTTAAAAAATAAACATCTGTTTGGACAATACTGCTTCGGGCACGATTATAGTACCACAAATAAGGATAAATACTGCTTTCCTAAACATAGATTAAGCTTGAGTGAAGGCGGTCCTGCATACACGAGCTTAACATTTTACAATAAGTTACCATCCCAAATAAAGCAAATAAAGAATTTGTCCTTATTTAAATCACATGTGTCTAAGTTTTTAATAAATCTTGAACCGTACACTCTAAGTGATTATCTGTTGTACTAGTTATAGTTTTGCACACTTTTTGTGAATTTTGTAAATGACGTTTGCTGTATACAACTTGTAACGCAATAAAGATATATTATTATTATTATTATTATTATTATTATTATTATTATTATTCGTCGTCTGGTAGGATACGCAGACGACGTAGCGGCAGTCATCCTAGCGCGTGACGAGGCGGATGCCCAGAGAAGGCTCAACCAGGTAATGAGAAGAGTCACCACATGGATGGACGAACACGGCCTGACCCTGGCAACGGAGAAGACCGAGGTCGTTCTACTGACCAGGAGACGAATCCCTAGGGAGTCATAACCACTACAACTTCCGTGAAGTACCTCGGACTGCGGCTCGACAGCAAGATGACCTTCTGGCAACAGATTCAGTCGTCGAGCGATAAGGCCGCTAAGGTAACGACGATGTTGAGCCGACTAATGGCCAACGTAGGAGGACCGACGGCGAGTAAACGCCGGCTGCTAATGACAGTCAGCCATTCCATACTGTTGTATGGAAGCGAGATCTGGGCTGACGCCTTACAGCAGGACAAGTACAGAAAGCGGATGGCTTCAGTACAGCAACGGGGAACACTCAGGATCGCCAGCGCATACCGTACGGTTTCCGAACCGGCGGTGCTCGTGATCGCAGGAGTAACGCCGATAGACCTACTAGCTCTAGAAAAGAAGAGAGTCTACAAGACACGACGAGACGTCGGCTCACGACAAGCAAGAGCGGACGCTAAAGCGCTCACACGACAATGTTGGCAAGAGCGCTGGCAGAACGACACGAGAGGACGGTGGACGGCCAGACTCATCCGCAACATCACGGAGTGGATAGACCGAGACCACGGCGAGGTAAATTACTACCTCACCCAGTTTTTCAGCGGACACGGGTATTTCAACGATACCTAGCTCGAATGGGTAAAGCAGAGAACGCGACATGCCTGTATCACGACTCTGCGGAAGATGATGCTCACCACACCTTCTTCGAATGCGAGAGGTGGAGTTACTACAGAGCCGCGCTACAACACGAAGTAGGGCCTCTAACGCCGGATAACGTCGTGCAAACGATGCTGTCCGGACACGACAGCTGGCAGAAGATCGCCACGTTCGTCGAGAAGGTGCTGAAGGAGAAGAAGAGAGAGACCCAAGCAATGGAGGCAGCCGACCGAGGCTAACAACGCGGTGCCATCCTGAAGTAATGCGACCAGCGGTTCCGGGATGGATTCTACACCTGACAAAGTGAGGTTTTTTAGTGGCTGCGAGCCCCACACACCGGGGACGGGTCTCGTCCCTGATGGTGCGTTAAGGCATTTTTCCTCACTTAAAAAAAAAAAAATATTATTATTATTATTATTATTATAGCTGAAATTGCCTTCTCATTCTAATGATAGACGAAACTAATGATAAAAAAGATTAATTTGTGAAATTATATACAGGGTGCCCAGATTTCATAGCAACCGTTTTAGTAATTTTTGTATTTAAAGACATATAGAGGATGGACAAAATAATATGAAGACCTAACAAGTATGTAGATTACCATGGATTACAGCAGATGTCATTGGCTATCTGCAGATTTCGATGGATATCCATGGATTTCTGCAGATTTCCATGGATGTCTGTGGATTTTCACGGATGTTCGTAGATTTCTGTGGATGTCTGAGGATTTGTATGCAACAACTGCGCATGCGTTAGTGCGCACGCATCTCGCGGTCAGTGTTGTGACTGTTGGGTTTTTAGTTATGTTTGACTGTTTGTCACCAAACAAAACTAAGAAATTCGATTATACAAATGTCTTCCTGAAGCGTCAATATTTGTGATAAATATCATTAAAAGTGAGGTTAAATAGTAGGTTAGTATAAAAATACAATTTCATTTTCCTACGTTTTGAATTATCTGACCTTTTTTGCCACCTGGGATTGTAACCTCATATATGTACTGTTATTCATTCTTTACCATGTACAATACTTACAGGAGAGTGACTTCAAAATGAACTTTGAATCTACTTTCGGCACTGAACTAGAGTTTAGAGAAGATCGAGGAGAAGACTGCTTTAGTGACGCTGAAAAGGCTCTAAAAATTTCCATACCTGTTTCTTTAAAGAACATTTTAAAAATAAACGGTTGCAAATACAGCTCTAGATTTAATTCCAAAGAGTAAATATGAGGAATTCTACGGTGTTTTTCATAACAATCCAAAAAAATTCAATTTTTTGCTTGGACATAAGAAGCTACTACTTTTAATTTCAAAATTCTTCCAAGACGATTGGCAAGAAAAAAACACATGAGACTGAATCGGAGAATTCTGTACTGATTTTTAAACAGGACATAATTCAGAAAAAAAGTATAAAATCCTCGATAATAAGTATTTGAGGAAATCTGACTACTTTAACCAGTGAATGTTTCAGTGGGATCTCGATTACATGCAGCAAATTTTGCTCCTAACTTAACAATGGAAAACGCACAAGTTTCTCAAACGATGAGAAACTGGATTAATTATTAATAATCTTCTCTACAATCATTTCTCTACGGAGTAATACCACTTTCCTAATGAGCTGCAAGAGTAATCGAATAATAAACGACTTTTGTTTCTTTTTATAGAAAAAAGTTCATTTGCTGTTTTAGCTCTAACACTGGCAAAAAGAGTTTAAACTTTTATCAATAATATGGATGAAATCAGAAACAAAATTTCAATTAAGATTGAGATAATGTTGCAATATAGGGGGACATGGATATTATTGCTGACCCTGAGGAGTTACTGGAAGTGATTGGTAAGCACTTGTGTGAGGCAAAAGTGTCGTCTAAACCGTAAAAGTTTAATTTCAGATGTCCATTATGGGGGATTGTAGGGATATTTTTCGATTTCGTATTGCCTTCTAGGTTATTGATTGATTGACTCTATTTTGTTGGTAAAGGTAAGGGGCAGGAATTGCTTACCTATTACCTCAGTAAGCGGAAAGCTGCTGTTCAAACTTGCAGTAATACAATACAATGGCAAGCAAATAACTCAATCTTTAAAGTTTTGGAAATGACTCAGGGTCAAAATGATGCACCCCAAAAACAGTACAGAAGTGTTTTGCAGTAGCTGCACACGATTCTCCAGTTTTATAATAGAATTTAACTAACTCCATACGCACTTCGTTTCTGTACGACGCCATCTTGAAAATTGGCAAGAACGATTTTGTCGTACACTTATTGTAAATGTGTCAGCTATTACACACGACATTTATTATATTGATTATTATTTATACAAATATATTATAAAATCGCCACACCCTGTATCTACGTTTCGGTTTTATTTCATTCATCTTCAACTACACATTAATAAAATAACAATAATCTACGTGAAAGTCAATATTTTTCCATAAAGATCATCAGAACCGTTAATATAATAAAACCCAACATCCTCAAGAATATTATTACGGAAATTATTCGCGATACGTTTGATGAATTAAAGATCGAACGGCTCCTACGTCAAGTCCTAAATCCTCGTCAGACTATTTAGAAATTAAAAAACCCCCACGATTCCCTCTACGAATGCGATGGCAGAGAAAAGGAATTCGAACGATTCAAATATCAAGGAGGGCGAAAGCGCGAGTTAAAGAGAGACCGAAATGGTAGGGTTTCTTGACGAGTGCGGTTGTGGTTACGGGCATCCACAGAAAAAAAGGAGGTCATCACGATAACAAGATGCGGGTGAAACAAGGAGCGATATATACACGGGAGGAAAAAAAAGGTTAATATATTCTTACCGATGTACACCCTGGCCGTTGTGCCTTTTGCCTTTCACTGATGTAAAAAAAATTACCGAAAGAGAAAACCGTACAACTGCGAGGCGAGTCAAAGGTAAAGCTGGAAAAACAAAGAAGAATGGTAGGTATAAAAGCTGGAGTAAATATTGAATATAGGCATACCGCTAAAATATTTATTGTTTATTCAAATAACAGTGAGAAAGTCTACGTTGGAAATGCTATTTAATGAAATCTTAGCCGTAATTTAAAATACAATATTCTTAGAATATATTTACGTTAGAGATAAAAATGATGGGAATTATTATTTTAATTTGGTAAGCAAAAGAATAAAGAAGAAACAGTAGCTGATCTTTTTTCCACTCCTGTATATCAGGTAGCTTGTATTGAATGCATGTATATTAAGGAAGAATTATTTATGATGATGATTAAAGGAAATCTTTAAAACTAACGTGATAAACAATCAATCTTTGACACAGATGGTCTTCATATGCCTCAAATTTTTGACGTCATTGCCTCATGACATCATACAGCATTCTATCGGTGAATTTTAACAGAAAGCTAACGGGTTCGTTCTTCGTGTGCACACTAATCCTGCCGTTAGTAGTAGACTAGATGCCCGTATCAACAGACTAAATAAAATGCAAATATAGACTGAGTTAATTAGTAGAGTTTTCCACCTTTTTTTCTTATCTTAGGTTGGTCAAAATGTAAATGTTTGAAAAACATATTTCAGTATATTTTGTGCGTATTCCATAGTTGGATCATGTTTGGAGGTATTTAGAGTCGTTATATATAAATTTGTTCTGCTTTCTATTCAGTTTCTGACATAACAGCTACGGGTCGACCACCATTTTTGAAAAAAAAAAAAATTATTATTACTTATAAGTGACGACTTTGCTGGCTTTGTTAATAAGCAGAATAAACTCTATTGGTACATTGAAAACCTTCAATTATTACACCAAAAAACTACCACACCTTCGTAGACAACTATATATGATGTGCCATTTGAATCAGTGGAATCATTGGGTCAAATTTTGTTAAAGATGTTAGAGATAATGCCATAACAATTACAGCTGACCTGTATCGAGTCACGTTAGAAAACTGTCTCGTGCTGTATAGAACATGTGGTTTCAGCAATGGTGGTATCGACTGGTTCCCACGATCTCCTGATTTAATACCTTTTGATCTCTTCTTATGATGGTACTTGAAGGAAAAGCTGTTAACAAATAAACCGACCACAACTATTTATACTAAAGGACAACATTCAAAATGAAGTTGGTGAAATAATACGAGAAGTCGAAATCGAAGCGAAAAAATTTGCCTAGAAGAGTTCGCTTTTGCTTCACAGTCGTAGAAATGGAATTTTATTTTTGATGTCGTTATTACATAATTATGATCACTTGAATTATTTAGCCGCTTTGACAATTTTTGCCGTCCTTTTCAGTGTGGCTCCTCTCTAATATTGAAATATAACCAGGATTTTGATATTTGCAAAGCGTGGTAAAGCATCACTCCAAGGAGGAGTGATGCTTTACCATGCTTTGAAGAGAGCTTGGAAGCTACAACAAGCACAGAGCAAAAACTTTGCTAGAACTAAGCAGAAATATACTACGCATCCTCACAGGTTTTCTCACAAGGCATTATCACCTTGGTGAAGCATTAATAAACGTAATGCTTTGGTTTTGACAGTCACAGCTAGAGCCACCACTAGAAAACCTATTTCTTTTGCTTCGTTTGACGACCTGACGTTGTTGATTGTAATGGTGGTAAATTTATCGGTAATTAAGATAAAAAATCGAAATCTTTGCAATTCTGGGCTACGAACCCAAACTGGTCGTCCATAATAAATAGTAAAGTTTTATTGGATCTGCTTGGGCGAACTCAGGCGATTCTTTTAGTCTTATGTATTAAAGGAACACTGTTCTTGGCGTGCTTCAAACGTTGTCGCTGCTGTATTTACATATTGCACTGGTTTAATTTAAATGCTAAATAATTTAGCATGGTTTATAGGTTGTTACTTACTTTGGTGTATAGCGAGTCAAATTTTGGCCATGCAATTGGTGATATCTTATGACTCAAATGCTGGGATTAGTCTTGTCCTTTTCATTCCTAAATCTGTAAAATTTAAACAAGCTGGTTCTAAGTACATATAATTTCATATCCCTGTGGCAATAATGACTTTCCATTTTTTCTAGTTTTAAAGTTTAGTAAAAATTACATTAACAAAGTTCTCTCATTTGATTTTAAGTTAATTTAGTATGTATAAAGAAGAATCCTTGCGATTGGTGGATGAATTTAGGTTGTTTTTTTGTCACTTCTTGTTTTACCCAATTTTGAACGCTCCATTTTCCTATCACTAGTATTTTCAAAAACATGTTCTTACATACGCGTTAGAACAGATATCCTGAATTGAATGCCATTGCATTCTAGTCAGCATGCGTACGAGACAGGCAAATCCACAGAGACTGCACTGGTGCAGCTGACAACAGCGATTCAGACAGCTCTGGAAAACAAAGAAACAATTGTGTGTGCCTTTCTGGATATAGAAGGTGCTTTTGACAACACTCCACACGAGGCAGTTTATAGGGCAATAGAAAACAGAGGAGTAGATAACACGACATCCAGATGGCTGTCGCAGCTACTCTCCACCAACCAGAGGCTGTCCACAAGGCGGCGTTGCATCCCCGTTTATGTGGAGCCTAACGGTAGATGAGCTCCTCTGCGGCTTGACTGGCATTGGCATATCCTGCCAGGGGTATACCGATGATATAGTCATAATCGCAAGGGGAGGATTTGAAAGTACCCTCTGCGACATTGTACAAAGAGGACTTACTTTTACAAAAAGATGGTGTCAATCGGTGGGACTAAATATTAATCCTACCAAAACTACACTAGTGGCCTTCACAAAAAAAAGAAAACTCAATCTCAAAACCATCAAGCGCTAGACGGGCAGAGCATTGAGTGGAAGACAGAGACTAAATATCTAGGTCTTACACTAGATAATAAACTTCTCTGGAACAAGCACGAATTAGAAGTAACCAACAAAGCCAAAAGAGCCCTAATGGTTTGTAGAAACTTTGCAGGGAAAAATTGGGGATGTAACCCAAACCTATGGGGAAGTGGCTTGGAGCAAACGTGCCAGTCTGACCACAACGAGCATGCAACTCGCAAAGATACAAAGGCTGGCATGCGTTTGCATTACTGGTGCAATCAGCACATGCCCAACGGCCGCTTTAGAAGTGGTACTAAATCTCACACCTCTACACATTTTAGTGGAGAGTGTGGCTAGACAAACCACATACAGACTGATGGGAGAAGGCCCCATCAGGCAGAAATCAAAAATCCTATTAGGAGATGATCCATTGTGGGACATGCCCCGCGATGGGATGTCGAAGAAATTCAGCCTCGGAAAAAACTTCACCACGAGGCTAGGTTTTAGAAGCGACTGGAATCAAAACACCAGAAAAGAACTGAACAAGAATGTCATATTATGATATACAGATGCCTCTAGGACAACCGGTGGGACTGGAATCGGAGTATATGGGCCCAGAACCAAGTACTAAATTTAGGGAAGTTCCCTACCATCCATCAGGCGAAAATACACGCTATCGATAGATGCGTCCGATTTAACCTAGAAAGAAAGTATCGGAAACAGGAGATTATCATCTTGATCGATAGTCAAGCAGCCATCAAAACGCTGAGTTCTTATACAATCAGCTCACAAATGGCTTGGGACTGCCTGTCTAAGCTAAACGAGCTAGGCAGGAAAAATAAAGTCACTCTCATGTGGGTGCCGGGACACACCGGATTAGAAGGAAACGAGGAAGCTGACAAACTTGCAAAAAAAGGAGCGAGTGCATCTCTCTTGGGCCCTGAACCTTTTTGCGGTATCAGTCGGAGTACAATATTAGATAAACTAAAAAGAGAAGTTGATCAAAGGAAAACCAAGCACTGGTTTGATTAATATGGAATGAGACAAGCGAAAACGACTCCGGGAACCTATAACCAGAACAGATTCAATGAACTCATTACCATGAGTAAGGACAAACTTCGCTTACTGACAGGAATCCTATCAGGTCACTGTTGGCTCCGAAGCCATATGAAAACAATTGGGCTAGCAGAGACAGCAGAATGCCGTTTCTGCCTGCGTAGCACTACGTAATTCAAGGGCCAGGCACCTAGGATCTTATGAAATAGAAGTGGGAGATCTGCCAAGAGTCAAGCCATCCCACATTTTAAATTTTCTAAAGCAGATAGGCTTAGCAAGCCAGCTATGAAGACGAGAAACCCTCTACCTCACAGCAAGAAAGGGGGGACACAATAGACCTTTCAGGTCGCAGCGCGATATCACCCCGTAGCACATACATACATACATACATACATACGCGTTTTCCAAAATGTCTTTGTTTTAGATGGGAAAACAAATACTGACTGTCGTTGCTGAGTACGGGTCGGCGTTCACCCTATAGCGTCGACCCTTAAAACTCTGCGGCTGCACTACCCAATCCCTGGTCTCATAGTTCCCGGGTAACGGGCGTGGCGGGAGTAGACTTCGTATATAGGGGAGGATGCTTGGGCGTAGGCATGGGCATACGCTCCGGTGTCCGGCCGCTAACCGTCGGAATATACGGTGGGTAAGTGAGGCACCCTACGGCGCTTACCTAGAGAACTCTGCAGCTGCACTACCCCATCCTTGGTGGCCACACTCAGGGAAACGGGCGTGGCGAGAGAATTTGGCGAAGATAGTAGGGGAGGATAAAAGTCGGTTCGCCGAGGAGTAGTCCGACCGCTGGTTGTCTGGTTGGGGAAACCTTTGGTTTCATCCTAAAACAACTCGGTGACTCTGGGACCCTACGGTTTCACTGTAGCTGCCGCGGATACTTGATCGCCGGAGGGGCGAAAGGGTTGGCGCGGTTGACATTTTGGGGTAGGGCTTTTGCCCGGCCGTCCCCGTAGTTCAGGCTTAATTCACGGGCGGGCTGGTTGTACCTCACGGCCAGATTCCGTTTCCACGCTTGGCCGATAGTAGCCATCCGCAAGGAGGCCTAGGCCCCGTGGGGTTAGATGTGAGGTAGGAGTTCGCTAAAGCGTCTCCAACGGTGACCCGTCCAACGTTGACAAGAAAACTTGTCTAACATGGGTAGCACGGGAGAGAGGAGCCCACCGGTTCGCCGGGTCTCTCCGCGAGGTGTCGGTCTCGTGCGGGCAACTGGTTTCGTGCCTCTTTGTCCTGAGGAGTGTGTGCACTTTCCCTGATTGCCGCATACCTAACGGTCGGTCGGCAGCTGGTGCCCCTTTGGGGTCCAGCAACCACTTTACGTGTCGTTGCTGAGTTGTTTTCTCCTGCCTTCAGTGCGATCATCCTCACCGAAACTAGGACAAAACTATTTTGAAGAAATCTTCGTCAATTTGCAGTTACAGGATGGTCCCATTTTTCTGTCGTATTATTTGTCGCGTTTTTCTAAATGAACAAATTATACGTTAATATCCAGGTGTTGAAATAATATTCCTGTGTCAATTTTGACCGAGTTGGTAGACAGAATGTGCAATTCCCTAGCGGAATAGTGAGCACGGATTGATGAAGCGGAAAAGACGAGTCCTCCAAATACTGGAGACGATAACATACTTTACCTTCCTTATCAGCAAACCTTTGGTGCCGGTATGGGTTCTCCACTTTCTTCGGTTATAGATAATATTTTCATAGGGGCATTTAAAACCACTGCTTTGGAACATGCGAATTTAAAACTAAAAGCTTGGTTAAGATATGGGTGACACTTCCATTTTCTGACCATATGGTAAAAACACTCTACCTATTTCTTGGATTTCTTTAATAACCAACATCCTCCAGATCAAATTCATGATGGAGGTTGAGACAAACAATTCTCTACCTTCCCTTAATGTTTCCTTGAACAGTTGTATATATGTCTAGGCTTGTCCACCTCTTCCTTATCAGAAGGTTTTTACTTCTAGCGAGTTACTGTGACCTTTCGGCGTTCTTTACCCACTTTTGTCGATGTCAAAAGGCGGCGAAACAGAGACTGGGACCGTGCGAGTCTTCGATATAATTCGTGTTTCTTGCTTGTCTTTCTTTATAATTTAAGTACTTCTATTACTACTACTAAATAAAGTTCTATATAAAATGCTAGTTTATGTAGAACTTTATAAATGTTATTGAGTGAATGTGGGGGGTCAACAAACAATAGTACAAATATCTATGAAGTACGCAATTATAAACTAACACCGTGCCTTTTTTTGTAATGGTAATATAATATAATACAACACGATATGTTAGCGCTAAAAGCCATTCATAATTGTGTAATATAAATGCCTTTATACATCCATATTACTTTCAGTATATTGAACATGAATTACTTAGAGGTAATGGAACAAGAAAACGTAATTTAAACATGATTACTAAGCTATCTATGTATTCGTTGTTAAACGATAGTCAATATGGTTTATTAATAATTCTCCGCAAGTCTATTCCCTAAGCTAGTCTACTGTACGCGTATATATTTCACGAAACAAATGAGATTATACAGGAGTACATTTCATATTAATTGGACATGATAGACTATGATTGTTCTGTAAGCAAACACATATGTACACATACATACATATATGTATGTACATAGGCAGGTAATAATACATAGTATCACTTATGTACCAAGTTAATGTTCCCGGAATTACTTCCTTTGTTATGTAATCGCTTGTATTATATGCCAGTGAGTTAGGAAGGAAATACATAGAAGAAACAACCGTAATATTGTCATAGAGTTCCTTAGAAATTCCTCTATAGATATGATGTATGCATAAATTATGCAACTCTTTACCCAACTAAAATATCTAACTCTCGTAGCCTATTGTACAATCTTAATACGTCAGTAAATTCTGCAAAAGTGCAATAAGAAGGGCAACACCTGCAACCTCTTACAAGAAGACGGATTCTGTTGGGTTTCCTGTTCTGCAACCTCCTGTACATGTAATTCGATTATGATTCTTTTAGATAAAAAGAAAATGCAATCGAGTTGGAACTGTCAAAGTTATCGGTATCGAACCGATGCAGACAATTAAATTTCAGTTAAAACTTGTATTAATAAGTTTCTGAATTTATATTAAAAAAATGTTGACACAAAAAAAATACGGATACGAAACTCTTCTTAATTTTTATAAATAGATATTCGAGAAAGTGCTCGCTTTTGTTTTTTTAAGAACTTACCCTGGACGCAAACACTAATTAATTTAGCGTCATCCCGGCTCTCCTTTTCCTTTTTTTTTTCTTTGTTCCAATGGAAATTGTTTTTCGTTCTTCTTTACCTCGTTCACCTCTCCTGAGCTTGTTATTAAATTAAAAACGGCTAATTGTGTCCTCGTGCAGTTTTTTCTTTCGTTGTTCCTTTCTCCTCTTTTTTACTTTCGTTGTAATCACAACGACAAACAGGATTCAATATTTAGTTTTCTACGTTGTAGAAAGATGGCGCGGAAGAAATCGAACTTCTGCGAAAGTCTTTGAGAGGCTTTTCTTAAAAATCACGTTCACGTTTTCGATTATTTTGTTATTCATTTTTTTGGACGGCGAACTTTTAATGAATTATTAAAAGTAAGTTCCGCCCGAAGGAAAGTGTCTCTTGTTAACGTCATACTAAGGTAGCTACAATATACAAAGGGAAATTTAAATTAGGGTGACAGTCGGGTAATGTATGTAAATTAAGATAATTACTTCTTTGCTTTGGAGTTATCTTTCATTCCTGAATATTTTATTAAGTTTATTATATAATTTCCCTTTGTAACTGTTCTGTCATAGCTTAGTATAATTATACTTATTACTGGAGAGTGTATGCTGTAGCAGATTCCGTTGCGAAGTTGCTAATGACCTGTTAAGAAAATTAGCTCGGATTATACGTTTATATTGTGGATGAAAGAGCTGTTGCGTTCGAGGTTAATATCCAAGATTGTTGCAAATAAACAACTTTTTATTTTTATTCCATGTGCAGTGGCTATAAATTGCGGTGGACTGTATTGGACTACCATGCAGCTCTTGCTTGTTCTATTCAATATTGAATTTGAAGAGGTTAACATGCAACTGGCCACAAACCAGGGTTATCAGAAATAATAGGATGAATGCACCCATCCTTGCTCAGCTCAATTTGTTCTGTAAGTCCTAGTCGGGCTAGTGGTCTAGTGGCTAGGACACTTGCCTCGTACTGCGGCAGTACCGGGTTCGAACCCCGGTGCTTCCTTTCTGAGTTTGGTTTTCTGTAGTTTTTCAAATTCCACGGCAAATGCGGAAAGGTCACATCTTAAGTCGGTCTACAGCCGCAGGCGTAACAATAACTCATGGCCAGCCGATGCCCCCTATAATTGGCGCAAGCTGTTGGGGGATGCTAAGGCATGAATTATTATTATTATTATTAAGTCCAATATTACCAATACCAATCTCACGTGACCTTTAATGCGATCAATTTTTCCCAAACCTTGCTCAGACTAAACTGGAACAACTTTTAAATCTTTAAGAAGGTGGAGAGGAGGAGAGTCATTTTTTATTTTGCTCCACTCTGGGATAATCTAGGAGAATTCTAGCCTCTAGGATAGCCAGGAGTAGGTTTCAAAATTTCTTATTTCCAGAGGAGAGGAGGAGGGAGGGAAGAAGGGCTTCTCTATGCTCTATGCTATTTCATGAAGTATACATATACTAAAATTTTGAAACAATATGAAAGAAATCTGCTGGAGCAACAGTCATGAATTCGATTTTAAGAGCCACCCTCTACACCTTCCTCCCCTCCTCCTCGCACACACACCCGGAAATCATATATGTCTTTATTGAGCAGTAGGTATATATTTAGAATGAATTTACAAAAGAGTAGTCCCAAACAATGCAATACATTAAATGTGAAAAACGTAAATTGTGATCTATACCCTTACATCTACTAGTTAAAAGACTAAATAAATAATCCGGAGATTCAATCCGGAGAATACGGTGTATAAAATTCACAAATGATCTTCTTTTCTCCATATTCAACCAATCTAACTGATTAATGTAATGAGTTACATGGTCCTATCGTTTTAAATTAAAAATGAATCTAATGCTAGAGTTCTGTACCTTCTGGATCTGACATTGCGTTAACCGATCTATGGACGGGCCATAGGCAACATCACAATAATTAAATAGTGATAAAATTAAAGTGTTACATAATAAAGATTTAATTCCTACATTTAGTACATGTTTACTTGGGTAGAGACAACGTAAAATGCCATATGCTTGTTGCATCTTTTTTGATACGTAAGATCTGAATCTAAGACTTGAATCTATTATAATAATACCTCAATGTTTTGCCACGTTAACAAAGTTTAATCTAGGGATGCCAACAAACAGCACAATGTCGTCAATATCCCTCTTTCTTGCTTCATCCGGACCAAAAGACCAAGATATATCATCATTTATGTTGGATTGGGCAGACCGAAAACACGTAAGAAGTGGCGTATCATCAGCATAAAAATGGGCAGTACAAAGTTTAGGCTCGACTTAAAATCAGCTGTGTATAATGAAAAAGGAGGGGACCGAGAATAGGGCTTTGTGGAACCCCAGATACGATCGACGCAGGTGTATAAAGAGACCGATTTGAAAGAAACGATTCGAGTAGTGGCTCCAATTATGCTGTAATTAGATAAGTAAGATAAGGCCGTAGCTGTACTGTATCCATTTCGAAATCCAGACTGAGTACGCAGTAAAATATCATGTTTACGAATGCTATTAGTTGGCCGTTCATTATTCTCTCAAGTACCTTGGATAAACAAGGTAGGATACTTATAGGTCTAAGATCAGAGAAAGTAGAAGATTTAGCTATTGTAGGAAGTGGAGTGACCAGGGCTTCCTTCTAAGCAGTGGGGAACACTCCACTAAGCAAACATCTATTTATAAAGAACGTACGATATTTTGTTATATGAGGTATGCATTGATGCAGCATCCTCACAGACACCCCATCTACTCCTGTGGCTCGAGTCTTCAGCCTCATAATAATATTTTCCATCTGCATCTCTGAAACCAACTGAAATCGGAAGGAAGAAGCATTTTTAAATTTATTGAATTGAAATTGAAATTGAAAACTACTCTCAAGTCAGTTTCAAAATTCTGGGACGTTGCAAGACAATTTTAGAACATCTTGTGGTAATTTTAAAAATTCCTAATTTCGAAGAAGGGTCGGGAAGGGTGGCTGTAATCACTGGATGAATTTTGAGTCCACGATGTAAGAGGCATCCTAACACCAACCAAGTTCGCTCAATATAGTTTTTTAGGAGGTTGCCTAATGAGTAAGGCTGAATAAGCGAGCTAACACGTAAAATTATATCGGGGCCTTGACTCAGTGCTTGATTTGAAATTATGTTTTGAATTTGGGGTTGAATCTGATGGGTTAGTTTAAACATTTCTCTTAGAGTTAGAAAGAAACTATAAACTAAGATGTACAAAACAGATATTTGGTATTGGACATTGAAATCAAGATTTGGAACTTTTTTACTTCAAACTTCTGGCCCAATCATTGTCTGAAACCGAATTTATTCTGTTAAATGATAATTCTACATCTCTCCTTTTTCACTTTATTATCATAATGTAACCAAAATAAACACAAAATCCAAGCGGAACCCACAGCCTTCGCCATTGTCAAAACCGTTCCTTCTTATAATATTCTTCGACTATACCGAATAGCGTTTACATTTACATAACCTACATCGTCGGCAATCTATTCAATTCCAACCGGAGCGCGGGAAAAAAAACAGAAATTAAAATAAGAGAAATCCTACTGACTGCGCCAATTTTCCATTCCCGGTCAATTCTCTTAAGAAGGCTCTTTAATTTTACGCGATATTTACCCGCTATTGCGCTGAAAGCTTTCAGAAAAATTGACTTTCTCCCCGCACGCTATATTCCGACCAGCAGCGGTGCTGACCGCGGAAAATCTAATTTACCTAATCCATCTTAAGCGCGCCGACTCCATTAGACGTTCCCGCGCGCAGCATTCTTTGCGGCCTCTTTACGATGTTTCGAGATCCGAACGATGAATCTAAACTCGAAGCGTTCCCGGTGCGTCGAAGTCTGGAGGTTGAGTATTCAGGAGGAAAACAAAAGAATACAAACATTTCGCCGCGAGCATACATAAATGGATGGATAGGTTTGTAACTGCTGCTTCTACCGCTGCTTCCCTTCTGTTATTGTTGTTCCGCGTACAGTTCGCTGAATGCGTACTGTTTGTATAGTCTCTACTGTTTAAGTTACGTATGTTTGCGTTAGAAGGAGGCAAGGAGATGTAAACAAAAAAATTGTTAGACTGAGTTACTATGCTGGGATGACTTGAACCAGTTTTGCGAAAGCTAAACATTAAAGGAAGATGTTTCAGTGATGGAAGCTTTAAAAATATTATTCGAGTAACCGAAATACATGATTAAATGCTTTATGTCTGTCACCGTGTGAAATCCAAAACAAACTTGAATCAAATACGCTACCGCGACTATAATATTGTTTCAATTAAGCAATGTATTAGTGAGTAAATCTACGAGCTTAAACATGATAGCAAGCGAAATGTTTATTCAATTTTGTGACAATCTTCGGCGAGTAATTCCACTTTCATAACAAACTGAAATTGTTATTTGTGCAAGATGCTCGTCTAGCGTGTAAAAGCAGATTCCTTCTTAGTTGTTTGTCGTTGCTACATACGACCGTCGCATAGCAGCGCCAAGTTTGATGATGGAAACGCTGTCAGTTTCGAATTTAAAACAGTCTAAAGCGTAAATCTGCATTGCGCGCGGATCTTAACTTATCTCATCCGAGTTTATTTGTTTACACGTAATTTATTTCGAGTCTGTAGCGAATAGAATAGGAATGTTAGTGGTTATTTGGTGGTTATATTTAAATCCAAGGCAGTGTTAACTGTAGCAGTTACAAACTTAGTAAACTATGATGATGAAATTTCTTCACCAAAGGCTATTATGTAGAACTAATAAGAGATAAGCGCCAATATAGATTTGTTCGTAGCCTTTGGAATCGCAATCCAGACCTGCGCGGAAGGCATTTTAAACTGCCCGCAGGTTAATGGAGCAGTGGAAATTCTCTCTGACAGTCAGGCTGCCCTTAGGGCACTACAGGCTGTCAGGTTCGATTCCGAGGCAGTGCTACACTGCCATAAGACTCTCGTAAAACTGGCGGAACGCCTCAATACAACACTGAGGTGAGTGCCAGGTCACTCTGGAATCAGAGGTAACGAAATGGCTGACAAATTAGCTAGAGGCCATGCATGAGCAGGGCCAGGTTGAGGTTACTCACAGGCATCTTAACCGGTCACTGCGCGCTGAACAAACACCTGCATCGCATGGGCATAGTAAACTCTCCCCTATGCAGAAACTGTGGGAATGCGGAGGAAACTCCAATCCATCTTCTTGCCGACTGCTCGACAGTGGACAGGGAGAGGCGGAGTTACTTCGGGGTCGGGCGTCTGGACGATCCTGGACTAAGAAAATTAACTCTCGACCAGGCTGCGGACTTTTTCGTCCGAGTGCAACCTGGCTAAGAGGAGTAAAACAGCACGGGGGCACAATAGATCTTTCTTATGGCCGAGTCTGCCTTTACGGCTCGTCCGCCCGTGCAGTCCCAAAAAAAAAAAAAGCCTTTGGACGGGATTCTATATATGAGATTAAAACGTAGAAGCGGAGTTCTGTCTTTATGAAATATTCTGGGTTGTGCCCAACCCTCTAGCTCTTTCACTTTACACCGCTGGATTTATTGAACATTTTTACTTCTTTTCGGGTACTTCTCCAAATTTTGCTCCGTGCCTTAATTCATCTATAGATCTTTGCCAAAATTTTTTTTTCGGGTTTTTTTGGTACTTCCATAAGGCGCTCCTAATAGATGTACAAAATGTTTTTAAAAATTTCTTTTAAATGCCATTGCTCGACTGTCGAATAAGAATGTTTTAGAACTTAAGGCGTAAGCTAGTATTTTAGATAAGAAGGTGGGTCCAGAAGATCACAAGAGTTCTTATTTCTGCGCTTTCTGTTTGGCATCTTTAGTAACTACAACTAAATATTACGACAAACTATTGTATATTGAGTGCCCAACTTGCGAACCCTTCGGTATTATTGGAAACTCCGCCATTCTTCTTCAAGTGATGTTGGACGACAAACCAATACCCATCTATAGAATGAAATTCGTTGAGCGTTTGATTAAGTCTTCTCGTACACGTAATTTATTTCGAGTCTGTAGCGAATAGAATAGGAATGTTAGTGGTTATTTGGTGGTTATATTTAAATCCAAGGCAGTGTTAACTGTAGCAGTTACAAACTTAGTAAACTATGATGATGAAATTTCTTCACCAAAGGCTATTATGTAGAACTAATAAGAGATAAGCGCCAATATAGATTTGTTCGTAGCCTTTGGAATCGCAATCCAGACCTGCGCGGAAGGCATTTTAAACTGCCCGCAGGTTAATGGAGCAGTGGAAATTCTCTCTGACAGTCAGGCTGCCCTTAGGGCACTACAGGCTGTCAGGTTCGATTCCGAGGCAGTGCTACACTGCCATAAGACTCTCGTAAAACTGGCGGAACGCCTCAATACAACACTGAGGTGAGTGCCAGGTCACTCTGGAATCAGAGGTAACGAAATGGCTGACAAATTAGCTAGAGGCGCCAGTGAGGGACCACTCGTGGGTCCAGAACCTACATGTGGGAACTCCTATGGCAGCATCAAAGCCTTTGTCAGATCTGAACTCGCTGTTAGGCATTGCTCCTACTGGAATGCACTTGCCGGCATGAGACACTGCAAAATTTTCGGGATTCGCCCGTATGATGAAAAACTGCGCAAGGCAGTTTCCATGAGCAGGGCCAGGTTGAGGTTACTCACAGGCATCTTAACCGGTCACTGCGCGCTGAACAAACACCTGCATCGCATGGGCATAGTAAACTCTCCCCTATGCAGAAACTGTGGGAATGCGGAGGAAACTCCAATCCATCTTCTTGCCGACTGCTCGACAGTGGACAGGAGAGGCGGAGTTACTTCGGGGTCGGGCGTCTGGACGATCCTGGACTAAGAAAATTAACTCTCGACCAGGCTGCGGACTTTTTCGTCCGAGTGCAACCTGGCTAAGAGGAGTAAAACAGCACGGGGGCACAATAGATCTTTCTTATGGCCGAGTCTGCCTTTACGGCTCGTCCGCCCGTGCAGTCCAAAAAAAAAAAAAAAGCCTTTGGACGGGATTCTATATATGAGATTAAAACGTAGAAGCGGAGTTCTGTCTTTATGAAATATTCTGGGTTGTGCCCAACCCTCTAGCTCTTTCACTTTACACCGCTGGATTTATTGAACATTTTTACTTCTTTTCGGGTACTTCTCCAAATTTTGCTCCGTGCCTTAATTCATCTATAGATCTTTGCCAAAATTTTTTTTTCGGGTTTTTTTGGTACTTCCATAAGGCGCTCCTAATAGATGTACAAAATGTTTTTAAAAATTTCTTTTAAATGCCATTGCTCGACTGTCGAATAAGAATGTTTTAGAACTTAAGGCGTAAGCTAGTATTTTAGATAAGAAGGTGGGTCCAGAAGATCACAAGAGTTCTTATTTCTGCGCTTTCTGTTTGGCATCTTTAGTAACTACAACTAAATATTACGACAAACTATTGTATATTGAGTGCCCAACTTGCGAACCCTTCGGTATTATTGGAAACTCCGCCATTCTTCTTCAAGTGATGTTGGACGACAAACCAATACCCATCTATAGAATGAAATTCGTTGAGCGTTTGATTAAGTCTTCTCTTTTGCATTTGAAGAGGCGAACATGCAGCTGGCCATAAACCAGGGTTACCGGAAATAATAGGGTGAATACACCCATCTTCACTCAGTTCAATTTCTTCTGTAAGTCCAATATTATCAGTAGCAACTTCAATGCGATAAACTTTGCTCGGACCTTGCTCAGACCAAACTGGAACAACTTTTAAAGCGTTGAGGAAGTAGGGATGGGAAGAGACTCATTAGTAGGTAAACAGTGTGCCTATGAGCGCAGTCACTCGACGTGGACACCCTGTATATGTATATGTTGTCATAATTATGACAGTTTGACAGGTTTTAGCTTTCAAAATACGGCTTATACAGGATGTCCACGTCGAGTGACTGCGCTCATAGGCACACAGTTTACCTAGTCTCATTTTTATTTTGCAGCACTCTGGAATAATCTAAGAGAATTCTAGCCTCTAAAATTCCAGGAGCCAGGAGCAGATTTCAAAATCTCGGGGGAGGGAGAGTGGAGGTTAGCTTTTCTCTATTATTTAAGGAAGTACACATATATGGTGATAGGCTCGAATTTTGAAACAATATGAAAGTAATCTGCTGAAACAACAGTTATGAATTTGATTTTAAAAGCCACCTCCCCCCCTCTCCCTGCCCACCATCCAACCTTCCACACAGACACTCGAAAATTGAAAACTACTCTCAAATTGGAGAGATTTCGAAAATGCCGTGAACTGGTTATTGTTTTTTTTTCTTCGCCAGTTTCAAAATTCTGGGACGTTGGAAGACAATTCTAGAATAATTTGTGGTAACCTACAAAATTCCTAATTTCGAAGAAGGGACGGGGAGGGTGGATACTAATTTTGAGTCCAAGATGTAAGAGGCGTCCTAACACCAAACAACTTCGCTCAATATAGTTTTCTTGGAGGTTGTCTAATGAGTAATGCTGAATGAGCGAGCGCAAAATGTAAAATGATATCGGAGCCCTTATTTCTTTTAGAGTTAGAAAGAAACTATAAACTAAGTCCAATTATTGACGCTGTACAAAACAAATCTCCACCAGAAGACCTATCCGAGCGGGAGTTCCGCAGGGCTCACTTCTAGGCCCTGAACTTTTTATTCTTTTCACCAGCGACGTCCCTAATCCGCCAAGCACTAGACTGGCAGTGTTTGCTGATGACACGGCGATTTATTCAACATCTAGGAACGACGCGCTGGTGATAAGACGACTCCAGCGATCCGTCGACGATCTGACGGAGTGGCCCCGGAAATGGCGGATGCTCATAAACCCCGATAAGTGTGTGGCGGTTCGCTTTTCTCGAAAGCGGAATCCACCTCCCTCGCATGTCACCGTTGAGGGACGCGAATTACCTTGGAGCCCGAGGGTCCAGTACCTTGGCATGGTCCTCGACTCCAGGCTGACGTTCCGCCACCACTTTTCGATGTCCATCTCTCGCTTCTTGAGGGCAAGGTGGGCTCTGGCTCCCCTCATCTGCTTGAAGAGCTCTTTGAGCCTTAAGCTCAAACTAATGATATATATGGTGTTTCTCCGACCGATACTGACATATGGCGCCCTCACCTGGTCCAGCGCCTGCAAATCCCAAGTGGCTCGATGTGGTACAGAACAGGGTGCTACGTACCATCTTAAATGCTCCCTGGTTCTTGTCCAACATGCAAATACATAGAGACCTCAAAATTCCAACATTATCACAATATGCGATGGCGCTGGCCAGGAAAACCCTTGAAAGGGTCGCTCGGTCGGAGAACCCATTGGTCCAGCATTTCGGGGAGCTGGATCCTGATAGACCCTCTCCTCTTGTCGCCACTAGGCGAATACTAGATGCCGTAGCTTAGATCCGCCATGAAAGGGCCCCACACTGAAGTCAGGGCAAACATCTGAACTACATCTCTAATGGCTAGCAGTAAGCCATTTACTAGCGATTAAAAGGCTAAGGGACATGTCAGTCCAGCCTTAAGCAAAACGCAGACCTCGGTACAAAACAAATATTTGGAATTGGACCTTGAAACGAAGATTTGGGTAAACATTTTTACTTCAAACTTCTAGCCCAGTCATTGACTGAAACCGAATTTATTCCGTTAATTGTTAATTCTACATCTCTCCTTTTTCACTTTATTATCATAATGTAACCAAAATAAACACAAAATCCAAGCGCACAGCCTTCACCATTGTCAAAGTCGTACCTTCTTATAATATTCTTCGACTATACCGAATAGCGTTTACATTTATATAGCCTACATCGTCGGCAATCTATTCAATTCTAACCGGAGCGCGGAAAAAGAAACAGAAATTAAAATAAGAGAAATCCTACTGACTGCGCCAATTTTCCATTCCCCATACTGAGGTAATTTTTTCTAAAAAGTTAACATGGAACAGGTGTAGGTTACAATAGCCAAATGGGGCCAAAATGTTGTTGAAGCGTTGAGTTTTCTGTAAAATAGTGTATGGAATAAAAAATGGGATTGTTCTAAGGTTACAAGATCAAATCGCCTGCCAAATGATGATTTTTGCTCAGGACCGTTTTCTTGGTAATATTAAGGAGCTCATTTAGCTTTTACCATCCATTATAATGTCCTCAATAGTATCTTCAAGCAAACGGTGATCCAATGTTTGTTTCTTTGTATTTTATTTTTTGTAGATTTTCAAATTGTGTCTTCTGACCTGAGGTAGTGGTTCTAGCTTGTTTGGGCAGATGGCACTGATTTGTTTTAGTATATTAAAATAAAGACCTTTGTTTGGATATTTTAAACATTAACTTTTCGACAAATCTTCGAGAGAACAGGTAATTCTGAACTTTATTATAATATTTTTGGTACCTACAATTTGATTCAAATTTATCTGAAATAAAACAAACGCATTTGCAATACTGCGCTTACTAAATTGCATCAGCACTTGTTTATGTACCACAAGACTCTCTTCCGTATATAAATGCAATTTCATCGTTCGGATACTTCAAAAACATTAGAAATTATCCGCATGAAGACCATCGCAAAGAAAATAATAGTAAACTGCCGTTCGGCAAACTTATTCTCTTCCTCGGAACTTATTGAATAAGCGAGCAGACAGGAATTTAGTTTACTGCGGAGAGAAAGAGAAAACGAAGCGTGTCTTTGTACTTGACAGAATAATCCGATGTGACCTATTTAAACACCGCGCTTCCTCGAGAAGTCAAACGACCGAGACGGAGATTCAGCGCCCCTGAAAAAAGAAGCTCCGTCCCCCTCCCCCATCGGATTTCTTCATCTTTCGGGCCTTTTCGACGTTTTCACCATTCGTCAAACTTTATTATAGATTTCGATCATCTTCTCCCTTAGTGAATACAAGCTAGGTAGGATCAGTCAACGAATACGGCGTTTATATTCATAAAGCCGGGGGAAAGTTACTCCCTGAATATGAAAAATATAGTCACGTGGAAAACATTTAGGCACGTGTAATTGTTTTGTAGCTTGAAGAATTTTTCTATCTATTATTGTGGTTGTGCAAAAAAATAACAATTTCTCTATTTAATTGAAGTCTTAGCCAGAAAAACTAATACCAAACTTGATTGAGCTCTGGTCTTCGAAATTTTTCTGCTTAAAAAAGCTCATAATTGGATTTCCAGTTTTAGGATCAATGCTTTCAATTTTTACTACATACTGCGAACATATTTACTCATAACTTCTAGAACTCCTTTAGGATTTAGTACATTGTCTTATTTTTTAAGGCATCTAATTCCATTTGCAAGAGTTTCTTCGTCTTTGATAAGTAAGGCTGTGGTTTGAATGTGATTATTTAGTTGGTACAGTATCGGTATGTGCTGTACTGATATGTGTTGTTTAACACCCGACGGCGTTACTTCCGACCTTTCTTCGTGCGTGCGCGGCTCTAGCGCCTCTCTTGTGGTGGAAGAGCTCTCTGAGTTTAAAGATCAAGCTTATGATCTATGTGGTATTTCTTCGACTGATTCTTACGCACGGTGTCCTGACCTGATCTAGCGCTAGCAAATCGCAAGTTAAAAAGCTCAACATTCCTCAGAACCGAGCGTTGAGAATCACCGTCGCACTGCCCTGGCGCGTGAGTAACGCTCAGATCCATAGAGATCTGAATATTCCTTCTCTAAGCGATGGTGCTGATCAGGGAAACTCTTTTGAGGGCCTTCGGTGGGAAAACCCACTGAACCAGCACTTGGGAGAGCTAAAGCCAGACAAAACTCCACCACGGGTAGAAACGAGGAGAATCTTTGCGTTGGCAGAATAGCACCTGACCGCGATTGGGTCCCTAAACTGTGAAACCCTGTGGTTAGAAGAACCATGCTGATCCACCGGATAAAACGGCTTATGGACTTGACCAGCCTTAGAGAAGTAGAAGACCTATGAAATGATAGGTTTTGCATCTGCAGCCTGTTTATGTATTTTTCTTTATTGTGACAATGGGAGCCAATTGTTTTTTGATTTCTCTTTTGGGTATGAAAAAAAAAGAACTAACATGAATAAAAAGGATGGCCAACGACTGTTAATCAATCTTAGGTCCTAGGGAACTTAAAGCTTACACAATATTATCGTACCGTCAAACGAGGTGATTTTGTGACACTCAGGCGACTTTGTGACAGTACCACACTCCTTTGAAAAAGTCATTCTTATATCTCTGTTTATTACGTTATTGTAGCAACCTCTCGTACACGCATCGGTAAACGGTTGAAGCAGTGTCACGTATTATGTCTCGCGGATAATGTATTCACAGCCTAGTATAAGTGGATTATCAACATCGGTTCCAAAACAGCATGCTACTTTGGGACATGGACATTTCTCGGTACAGGAAAAGCAAGCACGACTGCATCCTCACTCGGTTTAAATTCAACTAAATTGTGGATGCTTGTGCTTCGCTAGACATAAGGTATAACTCGAAGAGAGGGATACGCTGTTGCAATTCATACTGCCTATGGTGCATTGTGAGCTGAACCTACGTGTATAACTGGCTATACATTCCTTGCGGAATTGGAGCCGCTCCTTTGAGCTCTTCTGACTAGTTTTGTGGGGCGGTTCGTCACTCCTCTCCACTTTCCTTTGTTTGTGTTTACAGGTTGTCGAAAATTTGCTTCATCTGCTATTTGCTTCCATACCCTTCTGTCATTCAGTGATTCCCATTGCCCTTACATCATTAGTCACTTGGTCCTGTCATCTTAATTTAGGTCTTCCTTTTGCTCCACTTTCTTGAGGTTTCCATTTCGTTATTTTTCTTGTTATTAATTCTTCGTCCTTTCTGTTTATGTGTCCATACCAACGTATTCTTTTCGATTTGATTTCTTTTACTATAGCTTCTCCGTTTAGAGTTTCTCTTATCTCTTGATTAGTTAGTCGTCGATACTGGTCTTCGTTTATCTTCTTTGGTCCATAGATTCTTCTAATTATCTTCCTTTCAAAAACTCTTACGTTTTCTGCATCCTTGTTTGTAATGTTACATAGTTTCTGCAGCATACAAGACCGTTCTTATTGCTGCTTTGTTATTTCCTTCTCATGTTCTGTCTGTTTCCTACTCAATATATTTCGTTTTCTTTTGATTTATTTCTAGGCCTCTTTTTCGTGCTTCCTCGTCTATCCTCATTACTATTTTTTCTAAGCTTTTCCTGTCTCTTGCCAAGACAGCAATGTCATCGGCATATGCAATCACTTGTATTGATTTTTGTATTATGGATCCTGTTATTTTACAACTTCGTATGGTTCCTTCTAATGCTATGTTAAATAGTGCCGCCGATAGTCCATCTCCTGTTTTACTCCTTTTGTTTGTTTTATTGCATTTGTCATCCCTTCTTCTGTGATTACCGCTGCTTTCGATTCGTCTAATGTCATTTTGATTAGCCTTTTTTGATTGATTTAAAGCTTAATTTACGTTTTTTCTCACATTTTCTATAAAGAAATTGTACCAAAACGATAATTTTTATTATTTGGGTTGACTTTGTGACATATTGAAGATTCGGTTAGGAGGGTATTTTGTGACAAATTTCGAGCCTGGCATACATTTACGTGGTTATAATGTTCCTCCTCACAGAAAGGTGACATTGTGTTCTAGTGAAAACCCAATGCGGTCACAAAGTCAGCCCGAGCGAGAGGGTGAATGTATGACAAGTATACATCAAAATTCTAGCTAAACTACTATTGTTATTTATTTCACATCGTTATTGTTTAGCACCTAAATGATGTGACTACTTCATATTATTTACTCAACCTTCCAGCTAAAAACTAGAACTGAAAAATTATTAAAAGTGTCAAATGTTTTAAATATATTTGTATTATTTATTTTGCTTTTATTTGCTATTTTCGAAGGTGTGAACAGACTATACTTTTTGCTCGGGATAAAATATTTTGTGGGATCACTATTTATATGTTCCGTAATCGCTTTGAAAAACGACGGTTATTGTGAGGTCCGTTTAATATATTGATAACGTGAGGAAGGAGACGCGCTTGCATTGAAATGCGTAAAATGTTTGACCGTTTCTTTTGAGAAAAGAGCAAAAGAAAAAAAAGAAGTAGAAATCCTCTCGTGGAAAGAGGCGGTAGTGGTGCGGACAACAATAACAAAGCGTAGGCCGTAGATTTCGCCGTACGACAACACGACGGACGGATGGTGATATCGTGGGAGAAAAAGGGAGATGGGAACTTCGTCTCGGAGTTGCACGGTTCCTCCCTGGCTTACAAACTAGTAATCCCCGTGATAGACGCGAACCGCATAAATTTCCTCCACTTCGGAACCAAATCGAATTCGGGTTGGCAGCAACCGCAGAAAAATAAATTGTTACATCAGCGAAATATATCTGAGACGGTCGCAAATACATATCCGAAATCTTCCTTCTACGCTCTCACCATTCTATTCCGGGGAGAATTCACCTAGAATTCCTCCTATGGTTTACTCACAGCCTCTCGTTTTTTTTTTACCTTTCGTATCCATATTTTTTCCCTTCGTTTCGCGGTTCGAGTTCTAAAATTTCTCTTTTCACCTACGACCAATAAAAATCAATTCGCACACCACCTGTGGGGTGATTCGATTTCTGATATCAATATATGTACAGTCATGTGCAAAACAGTTGTTCAACGAAACTGATGTCAATTTTCGAAATATCCTATCTAGATGGACCCTTTAAAATTAAACCGAAACATTATAGAACATCCTACACGCCTATCTTTCAACATCAATTTAATTACGTCATCAGTGTTAGCTTAACATTTCCATAATACAACAACAACGGCGAGTGATGCTTTTACGATGTTTACTGCTTCGCGAAAATGTTTTACTACCTGACTAACATTGTCGCAGTGGCCATTACAACGTCGTAATAAAAGCTAAGGGGTGGATGATTTTAGCAAGTAGGTCAGGCGAATTTGCATTTCGAAGAGACCACGCAGTTGAGTAGTAGACGTCGCCGACAACGATGTCGACGACGACGTTTTTACACTTACTTATTTCGTTCTTGTCGATGCGACAAACATAAATTTTCTGATCCCCTACGTAGGTCAGATTCAATATTTTAAGTTGCGAGGGTGAAGTTGTACGACGCGAGCAGCTTGCGAAAAATTTAAATAAATCATGTTGCGGCGAAATTGAAAGTAAGGCCGTGGGAAATAGGGAACGGAAGTTTCTTCTTGTTCCGTTGTATATGTGGGTACGACACGGTTAACGGTGGCGGTTCTTGACTTCAGATGTCAGCGGTGGGAATGCGATGTTCGATTTATTGTATTTTGTTGTTGAAATATTCGACGCTAAGCTAAGCCATTTATTATGCAGTCACTTTACTTTAAATATGTAACACAAAACATTATAACATATACTCAAAATAAGAAGCGAAACCAGTACCGTAAATCGGCGAAACTTCGTCGTTCCCTTATTTTTTTAGTTTAGTTTTTCTCTTTATTTCATGTAGGAAGTAGGTAGGTAGGTAAGTTTTGAAGATGCCACCAACCTATGTAAAAAAGCTGGGAGGTAGACCTTACCTCAACTACAAAAAGGAGAACATGAGGAAAGCCATTGAAGCTGTTAAGAAGGATATGTCCAAATTCAAAGCTACTCACAAGTTCAAGGTTCCAAGAACAACTTTGATTGATAAAATTCGTGAAACTCATCCTTTGAAACCGGGTCGTCCATGTGTGCTGACTGCCGATGATGAACAGCTAATATCAAAAACTCTTGGTGTAGTCAGTGACTGGGGCTTCCCCATGACACACCAGGATATCCGTCAAGTTGTGGGTAAGTTTGTGACGAAGCACGGAAGGGACGTTCCGAGATGGAAGAACAACGAACCAGCGTTAGACTTTATAAAGCAATTTGCTGCAAGAAATAACCTGATAACCCGTTTGGCTTCCAATATTAAACGTTGGAGAGCTGCAGTGGTTAGAAGAGAACTTGAAGAATATTTTAACAACATTAGAGACACATTGGGAAATGCATTACCAGAACATGTCTATAACTACGACGAGACTAACATCACCGATGATCCTGGAGCAAAAAAGGTGCCCAGAGGAACAAAGAGAGTCGAGCGAGTCCAAGAGCATTCCAGGGCATCAGTAAGTATCATTGTCTGCTTCAACCCATGGTGGTCTACAAAGCCCAACACTTATATGAATATTGGACAACAGGAAGTCCCACAGCCACAGTTTATGAGGTCACGCCAAGTGGAAGGTTTCATATAAAAACATTTGAAAAATGGTTTTTCGATATTTTGATTCCTCACATAAATGCAACTAGCACCCCAGAGGAAAGAAAAATTGTGATTGAAGACAACCTTCCGTCACGCTTTTCCCCTCGTGTCGTTCAAGTAGCAATAGCGAATAATATCTACAAGACTCCGCTACCTGCAAATTCGACGTATCTAATGCAGCCTTTAGATGTGAGTTTTTTTTGCTACCATCAAGCGAAAATGGCGAGAAGTCCTAGATTCGTGGAGAAGGGAGTGTCTCCGAAAAGGAAACATCCCAAAACAACAGTTTCCAACCTTGCTGAAGCGATTGTGGTCCCATATAACAGAGAATGCTGCCACAAACCTACAACTTGGCTTCAGGGCAGGATTAAGCCTTTGATCCAGTTTTGGCAAAAATTTGGCAGAGAATCGACTTCCGAGAGAGTGCTAGATTCCAGTTTACTTTTTCTGAAACAGTCTAGAGGATATTTTGATGAACAGGCAGTGCATCGCAAAAGAGGAAAATTAAATAACAGACAAATCAGGCCAACAAATGCGATTGCCAGTTTCAACAATTGGGTTTCCAGGATGGATTATCTACAGAGTTCCAATTATTCTTCTTGTCTGAAGCCATTCGCGATGCACTGGAAATGAGGAAAACTCTGGGCGCCGTGTTTATCCAGACATAGCCAGAGCTTTTGATACGGTTTGATATAAGGGATTGGTATTCGAAATGACGTCAAAGGGTATAAATCCAAACTTAGTCCGAGTTCTTCAATCGTACCTTTCCCGCAAGATGTTGCAAAAGTCTTTCCTCAAAGATAGCTTCCGGAGTACCGTAGGGATCACTCCTCGCTCCTAGCCTGTTCCTAATCTACATGTCTGACCTCCCGAGGTCCGAGGGTGTCGAATTGGCTATTTATGCAGACGATACTGCTACGAGGGAGCGTTTTTATATTCGCGGAATGAGCGGGTTGTAGGGGGGTGATTAGGCGCATTGGGAGCGTGGCCTGTGCAGCGACTCATAATTAGTATAAATACGAAGTTTCATTGTTATTAGACAGTTCGTCTTTGAGCTATCGCCGAGAATGCTCACGCCGCCGCAAAAACAACAGCGCGCAGAGTGTTCGCGTGCATTTTTGGACCTCTGTAATGAAGACAAGGATGGTGTATTGAGTCGAATTGTTACTGGAGACGAAACTTGGGTTCATCATTATGAACCTGAGTCCAAACAAGACTCCATGCAGTGGCATAAAAAGGGCACAGCACCTCCCAAGAAATTTAAAGTGTCACAATCAGCTGGGAAACTCACGGCAACGGTATTTTGGGACTCGGAAGGAATATTGTTGATTGATTATAAAGATAAAGGTGTTTCTATAACCGGAGAATATTACGCTTCAATATTAGAGCGACTAAAAGAAGCCATTAAAGAGAAAAGACGGGGAAAATTGATGAAAGGTGTGCCGCTTTTGCACGACAACGCGCCCGTCCACAAGAGCCGCGTTGCGTTAGCTGCCCTGCATAAGCTGGGCTTCGAAATTGTGAATCACCCACCCTACAGCCCAGACCTGGCCTCGAGTGATTATTACCTGTTTCCGAAAATGAAAAAAGAGCTGCGGGGTAAAAAATTTACTGCCGATGATGAAGTCAAGGAGGCAGTTTCGGCGTATTTTGCCGATAAAGAGAAATCATTTTTTTATGAGGGTATAAATAAATTAATTGAAAGATGTGAAAAATGTATCCGTCTTGCAGGTGAATATATTGAAAAAGAAAAATAATTTGGTTTTTTTATTTCCACCCCTTATCCCCCATTCCGCGAATATAAAAACGCTCCCTCGTATATTCTCACCATCAAGAGACGAAAATCAACTGATCTTTAGGGTTTACCACTGGTTCATCTGTCGGCTCATATACAAAAAGACGTTTTTTTCTTCTAATCCTGTTTGTAGAAACTGGTGGGAAATCGATGTCTTCATCAATTTCATTGCTAATAGTTTTTGCCTTTTCCATTAAAATATCAAAAATCTGTTCTCTGAGTGGAAACAAATTGTATCAAATTTTGTAAAGCGTTAAGACACTCTTTTATTGTTGTAGAAGACTTGTTCTCAATGAGTTTACTGTCAACGTTTATCTTTTCCAAACGATATATTGTTAAGAAACAAACGAATTTAAAAGATTTAATTTTTGTAGCCAAAGAATTAGCAGTGTGTCTTATATTGGTATCCCTGGACTGATCTGTAGATAATTCCATTAGATTATCATATACTTCGGGTGATTGGAAAAAAGAGGTCTGATAGCTTTTATTCTACTTTCCCAACGAATTCTTAATACAGGTTAAATATTAAAAGAACTGACATTTGGCTTCTGTATATTCCATCTATAGAGAGATGAAGAAAAAAGAATATACTAAAGAAGGTTATGTTAAATCTTCATTGACTGATTTTGCAGCATCGTTTACTACTAAATTTAAAGTATGTATGAGTAGCACAAGGAACGAACGTAGCTCTAGGATTAACGGCAATAAAACGGTTAGCCCCCAAATGAAGGCGCTGCCTGCGACTCATTACAGGTGCTCCGTAATTCATTCGGAACCAGCAGCTGAAACTCTTTAATCAGTAAGGTGGTGTCCGTTAGAAGGGCCCTAGCGATGGACTACGACGAAGATTAGATGAACATTCATTTCCATACCTAGTTCAGTGAAATAAAGAGATAATAAAAATTTCACACATCCAGCCCAGCATAAGGCTTTCCCAGAGGACAAAAGGGCTCAGGAACTAAATAGTTCAGCCCTAGAAGGGAAAAGAAGGACCGACCTGTATTGTGTAGTGCCCTGTCTTTTAAAAAATTTTGAAAACGTAAGTATTAACTTTTGCAAATTGAACCCCACCATCAGTATTATCTGATCATCCCCCTGATCGAATTAAATCAGTTTTCCAGGCATGTAGAAAATTTATGTCTTGTCATTTAATGTCATAAGGTGTAAAGTTCGTTCTACTTGTTTGGATGAACGAGCAATTTTTATTAGAAACAAAATTTATGTCTCAAACTTGCGCATAGCCTATAAACTTCACAAATATGTTTGTCGATGTTACGAAACAAACTACTGAAACGTAGTACAGTCTAGATAATCAATGTTGACGTTTCACGCAAGATTAACCAACGACTCAAAACTCTAAACTACTAATCGAGCGGCAGTGATGCAATATCATGAACTAACAACGCACTATACATCTTTACAAGACTATATTGTACATACAGATACAATACAAACGCCTCCTCGCTATGAACCTTCACCCTATTGTGAAAAGTTCCATCCAAAGTACAAGTTTAACATCATTATGTAATTCTAAGGGAGTAAGTTTTCGTGTTACATAAAGTTTAATGTTGTTTAGTATTCCCAAGTTAGCAGATATAACATCAGAAACTCGCTTTGTCTTTAACTATAATTTGGAATTAACGTAACTAGTAGTAGAGAAAATACATAAAAGCAAACATTTTATATTCTACATATCTGCGAAAGAATCGTTCAGCGAATGCGCAAAATTGCTTTTAATAATAAACTTAAAAATCTAAAATATGAAACGAAAGGAAAAAAAAATTAAACATATTTCTTTATCCTCTGTTTTGCTTCTGGCGGAATTTTCATGAAAATTGCGTTTAATTAAGCGCAAACAAGCTCATATAAAACGTAAATCGCTTGTAATCTGAGGAAGACAACTTCCCAATATTTGTTTAATGACGTCTCTCGTGTATTTTTCTTTTAAATTCTTGTGTAGGCACAATTCTATTTTAGGTACGAGCTCAGGTAGTACAAGATATCCAATTATTATCTACATTGTGCGCCATAAATAAAATTCTTGTTCCAACTTGTCTTAACTTATACTAATATTCAGATTTATATAAATTTATTAAATACGTGAGAATAATGAAAGAGATCGAAATTAAAGATAAAACCTTTACGACTCTTATCATCGTCGGACGAAGTTCGCCAACAAAAAAAAAGAGTAGGCTTATCATACTTCATCCGCATAGGCTATAAAATTTTATACTTCCTTAGAAGTTCATCTTATCCTTTATCCGTAATATGCACGCTCTGTTTGTTAGGCTACCGTTACGCATAGCAAAGAATAAGAAAGGAGAAAATGGTGAAACAGCTGGAAAGAACTCGGAGAAAATGGAGAAGAAAAAAACTAAACAAAATAAATTTTTTCCGTCCCCTATTTTAGTGTGGCGCGTAAAAAATTGATGGATTCCTTTCTCTGTGATGGACGCATAAATTCTTCGACGCATTTACAAGCCTTTCCGACGGTAAACCACCATGAATAAAGCGTATGGTATATATTGTAATGCTGTAGTAGAGGTTCTATTATCCTGTACGGCCAAGTCCTGCGAACTCTCCGAATGTATACAAGAGGAGATTTTGTACATAATTTAAGGACTATTTTCCAGGGGCGCCTTGTCATCACTAATTGAAACATCATTTATAAATATTTATACATTTTCACTATGTGATTAAAAATTAAATTTTATTGATAGGAAAAAATTAATTCACAATTCGAATTTGGTCAAGATAACGTAAAGCAGAGGTCCCCAAAGTGGTCTATATAGACCTCCAGATGACTATTTAACACAAGTAGGGATTTCGGCCACAGGGTGTTTATTCGGGTAAAACAGGTATTTACAAATCGTTTTTCAATAGTGGAAATATCCTGATGAAATCTTTCGCCATGCTCGTCACTAACATCGCCAAGATTCGGGGGAAAGAAGTTCAGGTGCGAATGCAAGAAATATATTTTAAGACTCATATTACAACCTAATGCGTGGTAACTTCTAACAAGTTCACAAACAATTTTCACGTAATCTTCAGATTTTTTATTTCCTAAGAAATTCTTTTTCACACTTTTAAATGCATCTCAAGCAGTCCGTTCTAAATCGCTCAAGAGTACGTCAAATTCTCGATCCTGTTGTAACAGATTAATCTGGGGTCCTATAAAAATCCCCTCTTTAAGTTTTGCCTTAGATATATTAGAAAATTTTTGTTTAAGGTATGAAATCCTTTCTTTGAAATGCTTTGACGAAGTTCTTCATCAGACCTAATTTTATGAGTAATGGCGGTAAAAGTATTTTATAAGGCTTCATCAACGAATTATGGAATACATTCTTTTCTCCAGGAGTATATTGTATTCTGGTTGGCCATTGCTTAACAGTATAGTGCAAATTTCTCGCTCGACTATCCCATTCACAAAGGAAACAGCAATACTTCGTGAATCCAAGTTGTAGATAGATTAAGTAGAATTGCAACTACTTTGTGATCAGCACTGATCTATCATTTATAGGTTTTGTAATTGATTTTATCAAGGAGACGTGTCATATTATCACATGTTTCCTTCATGTCCTCGGCATAACCAACAGGAATGGAGGGGTAGATGTTTCCTATATGTAGAAGAACAGTTTTCAAACTCAATTTAGAAGCATCTATAAAAAGACGCCATTCTTCCGGTTGTGTTTGTAATCTAATTCTCGCATTAAACCGTCAAAATTTTTGCAAAATGAAAGACCTTCTTCAGTTGAAAAATACTGTTACAGTTCTTTCTGGCGATTTCGATATACAGAAATACTCGTACCCGGATCTAAAACTTCCATCCTTGCAGTTTTGATCCTAATATTTCTGCCTGAGTTTTTGATAAATTGAGATCTCGAACTAGGTCATTTAATTCCAATTGAATTATTAAATGAGGCGTGTCCTCTTGAGATGGCAAATATTCTTCATCTGTGTCCGACAACTCTGAAACGTATTCTTCTATCTCGGTTTGACTATGTTCTTGGTTCGAAACATCCATAGGACTTGGTACTGGCAAAGTTTCCGAATGAGGAACTGGACGAGTGGCAGAAGGTAAATTAGGATAGGTAATTTTATCACAGCAAAATTAGCAGTCTGTCGAATGATCCTTTTGTTCTCGCCAAATCATAGGCCTACCAAATGCCATAGCTATGCTCTTGCCTTTTATCCAGCTCCTCAAAGTAACAGCACATCGTGCACAAACATTGTGAGGAGTCCACAACTTGTATTGATTTGTAATTTTTAATTTAAAATAAAGGTTATACGACTTTTCTATTAACGGTGTAATATTTCGCCTATGCTGTTGAACGGTGAATTCTCCACATACATAGCAAAAACTGTTAGGATTGTTTATAGACCTACGGGACATTGCGTATTCAAAAAACCTTTAACTAATGTTAAAAAAATGCATTTCGATTTGGACTTTCTATGATATGGCGTGAGCAGAAAAACCATACCACTGATTGCTACTTCTGTTCAGTTGACGTGAAGGGATTCAATTCAAAAAACAAAAGAAGTATAATTTATCCTAACCTTGACTCAGCTATACGTCCAGTACCCCATAGCTTTGAAATACCTATCCTACAGCCGCCTTCCCGAAATTAATTACCTCCTCAGGATGAATCAAGCTCAGACTTTTATTTAGACGAAGATGAAAGGCTTCAACTATTTTCTCAAAGTGAGCTCAATGATCTAGTAAGAGATTTGAGTCTTTCAAAAGATGCAGCCTAACTGTTAGGTTCTAGATTAAAAAATAAAAACTTTTTATCATCTGGCACCTCATTTTCATGGTACAGACACCGAGAAAAATAATTTACCCAGTTGTTCATAAAAGAGGGAATTTAGTTCTTTGCAATGATGTGGAAGGACTCATGCGTTGCTTTGATATACAGTATGACTCATCTGAATGACGCCTCCAAAATAGTATTATTGCACAATGTAAATAAATTTGTATCACTTCCGATGGGCCATTCTATTCATATGGAAGAAAACTATAACGATTTGGCCAGTGTCCTGGAAACAATCCAATATCAGGACCATCAATGGATGGTTTGTGGGGACTTCAAAATACTCACCATGCTTTTGGGTCAGCAGGCATGCTTCTTATGCCTGTGGGATAGTAGAGCCAGATAACAACACTGGAGTAAAAGTGATTGGCCACCCCGAGAAACTTTAAAACCTGGAGAGAAAAATGTTATCAATACTACTTTGGTACCACCAGAAAACGTTTCGTTGCCCCCTCTCCAGATCAAATTGGGGTTGATGAAAGAATTTGTAAAACCGCTGCAAAAGGATGGTGACTGTTTTAAATATCTATATACAAAATTCCCAAAGCTGTCAGAAGCAAAGTTGAAAGAGGGAAAACTTTTAACCGACACCTCCTTTGTGGAAAGTATGAATGAGAAGGAAAAAGAAGCTTGGGCATCGTTCAAGGATGAAGTGCGAAAGTTTTTGGGAAATACTAAGGATCCTGACTACAAAACCATTGTTCAACGGATGCTAGCAGTATACGAAGCTCAAGGCTGCAAGATGAGCTTGAAGGTCCATTTTTTACACTCCCACATAGACTATTTTTCTGAAAACCTGGGAGCTTACAGTGAAGAATAGGGAGAGGGAAGCGGTTTTACCAGGATGTCCATGATATCGAGAGACGGTACCAAGGAAGATGGAATGTCACTATGCTTGCAGACTACTGTTGGATGCTCAAGCAGGAAATTAAAGATGGAAATCGGAAAAGGATTCGGCGAAGTATCAAGGGAAAAGAAGAAAAGGTTTCATAAAAAATATGAATAAGTATAATGATGATGATGATAATTTTGAATAAACAAGTGCTTTTACCAATTTTTTGGGTTTGAATTTGCAAAAAAAAACCTTATGTGATAAAGAAAAATGGACATCACTTCTGAAATCAGCGCATTCTAAAACATAATTGAGTAAAAATATCTCATGCAGCTGACAAAAAAAACATTTTTTTGCAGACCTGGTCCATTTTGGTCGATTTTCCGCTCAAATTGAAAACGTCGACATCAACCTGCAACATGAGCTTGCTGAATTATTATCGGAAATATTAATAGATACTAATACATAGATAGTGTTTTCTTAATTAATCGAAAAAACCTTAAAGAATCTTTTGCACCTGCAACTCCTTAATTAATAATAACTAACAGTTATTTTATTTTTCCAAAATTCCAAGATGGCTCTTTTCAATTAAATTTTGCTCCTTGGTAGTTTTTTTTTTTCACCTACTTGACAGTAGCCTAACAGTTTATTTCTGTATAGGGAAACTTATGCTCTTGATTTCGTTATTTTTTTTTGTACAATTATTGATCTTACCATATAAACATCGGTAATACACATATCCGACAGTCAATCCAGTTAAGCTGTCAATTCGAACTTAAAAAATATCTCCAGGTGAATTCGCTCGTAATAAACAGAGACGGAATGAAGCTACAATTTCCCATTACCGTTTTATAATTTCAATTCGTCTCGGGCAATAAAATTTCAACACGCGTTGCTCATTTATTTTTCTCATTCGTTCCTTTCGTATCGTTTTTTTCTCCCATCCACCACTCATTCCACACTCTTCTTTTTTTTTTGCTTTCTCCCTAGACATTTTACTGGCGAATAAGATATAAAGCAAACTCGCCTGTACGTCTTGGTATGTCGCGAGTTAGAATTGAAT
The DNA here is from genome assembly GCA_023690525.1 of Holotrichia oblita. Classification (NCBI taxonomy): domain Eukaryota; kingdom Metazoa; phylum Arthropoda; class Insecta; order Coleoptera; family Scarabaeidae; genus Holotrichia; species Holotrichia oblita. The sequence continues at coordinate 93,034,259 of CM043020.1, read as the reverse complement.
TCGCGCGAATAACATAAATGTTTTACAACCTTACTCTTGAGAGATGAAAAACTATAAAATGGCGGAATTTTTTAGTATCCTAACGTCAGAGTAATTGAGAAAATTTAAAGATCGTACGGTGATATATGAGTGATGTAAAGTTGTTCCGGTATTGATGGCTTGCTCCAACAATAACTTCCCTCCTTTTGTTTTTGGACTGACTAGATTTACTGTCATTTAGAATAATTACACAGAACAACAAATTTTCATTTTTTTTATTTTTCTTTATGAATTATATACAAACTTATTTTGTTTTATATTCCTAATAATTATTATAAAAACAAATATCTTCTATCACGTCTGGTATTATAAACAAATGAAATTCATATTGATCATACAATACTAACACTAACTAAGTATATGCTATTCTGGGACGTATTTAGAAAGTCTTTCTTTTCACTTTTTTTTTATATTGGGATGAAGAACATTCAGAAATTAAAGTCTAACAGTAGTCAGCAAGCATGTCGCTATTCCACTTGCCCTGATAGCGTTTTTCAATAGTGGGAAATTCCTGATGAAATTATGCTTCCCCATGCTCGTCACTAACATCGCCAAGATTCGGGGGAAAGAAGTTCAGGTGCGAATGCAAGAAATGTATTTTAAGACTCATATTACAGCCTAATACATGGTAACTTCTAAGAAGTTCACTAACAATTTCACACTTTTAAAGGCATCCCAAGCAGTCCGTTCTAAATCGCTCAAGAGTACGTCAAATTCTCGATCCTGTTGTAACAGATTAATCTGGGGTCTTATAAAAATCCCCTCTTTAAGTTTTGCATCAGATCTATTAGGAAATTTTTGTTTAAGGTATCGAAATCCTGGTCCCTCTTTGTCCAATGCTTTGACGAAGTTCTTCATCAGACCCAATTTTACATGTAATGGCGGTTAAAGTATTTTATGAGGCTCCACCAACGAATTATGGACTACGTTCTTTTCTCCAGGAGGATATTGTATTCTGGTTGGCCATTCCTTAACAGTATAGTGCAAATTTCTCCCTCGACTATCCCATTTACAAAGGAAACAGCAATACTTTGTGAATCCAAGTTGTAGACCAAGTAGAATTGCAACTACTTTGAGATCAGCACTGATGTACCATTTATAGGTTTTGTAATTGATTTTATCAACCAGACGTGTCATATTATCATATGTTTCCTTCATGTGCACGGCATGACCAACAGGAATGGAGGGGTACATGTTTCCTATAGGTAGAAGGACAGCTTTCAAACTCAATTTACAAGGATCTATAAAAGGACGCCATTTTTTTTCCGGTTGGTGTTTGTAACCTAATTTTCGCATTAAGCCGTTGATTTTTTTCCAAAATGAAAGACCTCCTTCAGTTGAAAAATACTGTTACAGTTCTTTCTGGAGATTTCGATATACAGAAATACGCGTACCCGGAGCTAACAACTTTCATCTTTGCTGTCTTGATCCTAATATTTCTGTCTGAGTTTTTGATAAATTGAGATCTCGAACTAGGTCATTTAATTCCAATTGATTTCTTAAATGAGGCGTGTCCTCTTGAGTAGTCTAGTGTAGAACTGAAAGATTTGTATATTTTAAGCTGTGTCCTGTTTTGGACACAGCTTACAGAGCTGCTCAGGGGACTCATAGAGCCTTAGTGCAGGATACCAAACGTTACCAAACGTTGTACGTATAAAACAACACGGTACCGTGTGTGAGGATCAAATTCAACTAGCTTCACTTTTTAATGATTCTTTTGTTGATATACCTTTATCAATTGTTGCGGGCAATTCCTCGGGATCTGGAAGTGGAACTGATTCCTTGCCGCAGCGTTGTGCCTCAATGTTTCTTGAGCCTTTCACTGAAAGTGAGTTGTTGTTCCTTTTATCAAACAAAATACGGGCAAAGAGCTCCGAGGGTCCTGATGATGTTCCGGCGTATCTGCTTAAAGCAGTGATTCCTTTCATATTGCGGCCCCTTACTTTTCTGGTTAATCCGTCTTTCAGCAGTGGACTCTTTCCACATCGGTTGAAGGTAGGTAAAGTGGTCCCTATACCTAAAAGGCGCGATGCTCATTCTGTAAATGACTATAGACCGATAACGGTTTCTTCTAGTTTTGCTAAGATCTTCGAGTACTGTTTTTTAGAGCGCTTGTCAAAATTCATTAATAAATATAATATAATTAAGGAGCACCAGCATGATTTCCGCAAGGGCAGGTCTACTAATATTGCCCTCCTTTTATGCTTTTATGATGGAGTGGTCAAATACATTTCTGCTGGAGAGTGTCCAGTTGGTGTTTTCTGTGATCTCACCAAAGCTTTTGACTGTGTGGATCACTCGAAGCTATTGCACAAGTTGTATTCATATGGAATTCGCGGCGTCGCTAATGAATGGATCAAATCCTCAATACGTAGCTATAAATTATAAGAAAGATAATCTAAATTATGTCTATAAGTCTCGCTGTAGGGACATAAATTGGAGTGCCACAGGGTTCTGTGTTGGGTCCTGTATTGTTTCTGCTCTATGTTGGTGATTTGTGCTTCCCGGTTTCTGATGCATTGCTGACAATGTACGCGGATGATACAACACTGCTTGTTTCGGACAGGAATGACTCTGCTTTGCGGGGAAGGGGTCATGAAGTTGTCGATACCTACATCTAAATATCGCCAAGACTCAAATGATTCGTTTCCATAACAGGCAAAAGCAATGTCCACAACTTCAAATTACTATAGACAATCGGGCTCTAAATAGTATAGAAAAAATAAAATTTTTGGGTTTAACCATTGATCAAAACTTGAATTGGCAGTATCATGGCGTTCATTTGACAAGTAAATTACATTCAATTTGTTACTTATTTAGAAACTTAAAAAGAATTTTACCTATTAATCAGTTAGTTTCAGTTTATCATGCTTTAGTGGAGTCTAGATTAAGATATGGCATCTGTCTGTGGGGTAATTCTAGTGGTTTTCAAAATATTTTTATTGCGCAGAAACGGATCCTGAGAGTGATTGCTGGTGTGTCAGTCAATCACCCATGCCGAGAGCTGTTTAGGAACTTTAAATTTTGACCCTGGGTGGTTTGTATATATATGAGTTACTGGTTTACATTTATCAAAATAGAAATAATTTCAGATTGGCACAGGATGTGCATAACAAATCAACAAGACAGAATGATCAATTTTATGTTCCTTTTGCTAGGTGTGACATTATCGGCAAGTCACCATCATACTTTGGTTTGAGAGTTTTTAACAATCTTCTGAGTGATATTCGACTATGTTCTGGTCTGAGTGAGTTTCGCGGGCGCCTTGTTGGGTATTTGACTGACCGTGCCCTGTATACCGTTAATGAATTTTTTAATGTGTAATTTGTGTGTATTGTGTTTTATTATTTAACATGTTTTATTTGTGACTATGCTTATATCAATTTTATTGATCTTTACAGCAATAAAGGAATATTATTATATTATTAGATGGCAAATATTCTTCATCTGTGTCCGACAACTCTGAAATGTATTCTTCTATCTCGGTTTCAACATCTTCTTGGTTCGAAACATCCATAGGACTTGGTACTGGCAAAGCTTTCGAATGAGGAACTGGACGAGTGGCAGAAAGTAAATTAGGATGGGTAATTTTATCCTTATTTTTACTGGAAAACCCGAAGGTCTTTGTATAGCAAAAGTAGCAGTCTGTCGAATGATTCTTTTGTTCTCGCCAAATCATAGGCCTACCAAATGTCATAGCTATGCTCTTACCTTTTATCCAGCTCCTCAAAGTAACAGCACATCGTGCACAGACATTGTAAGGAGTCCACAACTTGTCTTGATTTGTAATTTTTAACTTAAAATAAAGGTTATACGATTTTTCTCTTAACGGTGTAATATTTCGTCTATGCTGTTGAACAGTGAATTCTCCACATACATAGCAAAAACTGTTAGGATTGTTGTTGACCTACGGGACATTGCGAATTCAAAAACCCTTTAACTAATGTTAAAAAAATGCATTTCGAAGAATTACAATGAAAAAGTCCATAACATACACGAATCAGAGTGAAAAAAAACCCTGTTGACCAGTGTCATTTATTGCCAAAGCTCAAAGAGGATTTTCTTCAATTACCTCTAACATGATAACGTATACACTTGACCGTCGTAAATTTATTCCATACAACTATAATGCATGTATGTATTACGTAAGTACGAGCACATCATTTACCGTGAATCGTACAACGTTAATCCGATTTAAGACGAGAATTTTAAGCCGTAATCCGGTTCGAGGAGCTCAAAGTATTCGGCTGCATCACTTCAAAATTATAACGCATACATACAACTAAACAATTCCCAGGTCGTTGTAAAACTGGAACGCGATTTAAGTGCATTCACAGCGGCTGTACCAGCAGCAGCAGCAGCAGCAACGAAATCCGAATAGTTTCGACCGACCTACCGTATTATAAATCCACTGTCGCTTTACGACTCCGGGAGAACTCCGGGAAGAACTTGGTTATGGGTTAAAGCGCGCGTTGCCTGTTGAACGTTTTACAGTCCAAAATCTCCGAGGTAGGGTAATGTGAAACTTTCCAGGATCGAGGCGACATCTTCGGGAGGTATTAATAGTTGTAAGTATTCTGGTTGTAGTGCAGCTGAGGTCCTCTCTAACGTTCGATTATAATTTAGCTCTTCTATAATAGTCGATGCTTCGAATACGAATTAGAATTGGAAAATCACGGTCTTGAGGAAATTATTCAAGTTTTACTTTATTAAAATAAGTTTAGAATAATTTACTAAAATAAGTTTCGAGTAATTTCTTGTTAATTGCAATAAGAAATGTACTTTTTCTGAATGATCTTATCGTGTACTTGTTATATTTAATTTGGTGAACTGTTAAAAATTTACGTGACAATTCTAGAACATATTTCTTCTCTTTTCTTTTAAATGTACGAGGTGTACGAAAGCACAAACTCCTGTTTCGTTTAATCGATAATAATTATAATAAGCTATACGTACAGTTAAGTAAAGTTGTTTAAATAAATTAAGAGCCATTAGCGAATTACATCCGAAATAAATTATATAAATTACCATCACCAGACGTATCCAGAATAGTCGCTTCCTTCAAATAGAGATAATGTACGATTACTGTCCCACCCATCGAATTCAGCGGGAAGCAATTGTAATCAAGGTTTAGAGCGCTAAAGGCGACGTTAGGAGTAGAGTGCCAGCCTGGAAAATGTTATGCTCTCCGACTATGCAGCTATAACGGCATATCCACTACTGGTCATTGTTCCGTTAAAATGGAAACGGGACCAATATGCGGTCGCATGTTAACCGCAACTATAATCCAAACCATCCACCCTCTCTATAATTGTTTAATATTACCAACTCGAGTGTTAGAACGTTCTGCGACATATTTTATCAGAGAATATTGGTGTGGTTTATCGAACTAGTCGATAAATATATTAACGAGTTAGCTTACTGTCTACTGTTTTATGTTTTACTTAATTTTCTACGCAAACAAACTTATCTTTCACTGTTCTATACCAATCGAAATACTCAAGAACCGCAGTGTTAATCGAATAGCGAAGGCAAAATTATTAAATTTTGTTTCAGTAGCTCCTCCAATCCGACGTTATATCGACCTCAATCGGATCCGACTGAGGATCAAGCGGTAATAAAACAAGGAAAACAAGAAAACAAGGAGGTATAGGCGGAAACAGAGAGAGAGAGAGAGCGGAGATCATCTTGATTTTATCATTCGATCAGATATAAAAATAATTCAATGGAAAAGGCTGAGACTCATCAGTTCTTTACGTCTACCGAATCTGTAATAATAGGATTGATTTTTTCTTCAAGCGTGTGTCGGTCTTTCGTTTCCCGGAGTTGCTGCTGCTTTTGTTTCCTGTTCACGTAACAATATCATCGACAACCCAATGTTACGGCGGAGGTGTACTAGCATCTAGTATTTGACAGGTTTGATTGCTGACATCAGAAACGTGTAATATGTCTGTGTGAGCGTTGAAATTCTTTTTATGCCGGGTTTTCCTTTTTCTTTTCATTCTTTTTCATTTCATTTCTGCTGAATTTTTGCATCTATCACCATTATTTTTTAAAGTTGATACGATTACAATTTTAGACCTGTCAGGAATATTTCTCGAAACAGTAAAGCAGTAGAAAATTACAGATCAGAAGTATTACAATTAGAAAGTAAGTTCTCAGTTATTAAAAACGGTGAAACTGACAGTTTTGATAAAATTTGACAGCTGTCACGAGTCATTTTGATGATTATACGACAGTCAAAGATATCACACTGCAAGTTAGATACATTTCACATTTTGACAGCCACAATTGCCTAATCTAGAAAAAATACTCTTAACGATTTTTTGAGGTCGAATTTGAGAAGAGTTTGGTAACTGTCAGAAGTTTTTGATGACATTGACAGTTAGTCGAATGTAGGTAACTGATTTTACATTTTTACTGCTGTCAGATGTTGCTTTGACAGTCACAATTTTAAAAATGCACCTCCGGGAAATAATAAGAAATAGTTGATTTCTTCGCAGTTGTCAAATGTATTTTGGTTGCCAGAATGGTTATTATTTGATAATTATCAAAAATTGTTTGAAGGTTTATCACAATGAAAGTTGAAAAAGAAATGATTTTAAATTTTTGCAGATGTCGCAGAAAAGGAATTTTGTTTTATATGTTGGTAGTTGTCAAAAACTAACTTTACACTTATCTGGATCAGATGCAGTTTGATGTAAATATTTTGTTTAGCAACTCTGAAACATTTTTAGATTAGAATTACTTCACGAATCAATATTAATAACTTTTACCCTGCCAAATTTTTGACACATTTGAATTTAAAAATCAGCCATACCAACGTAAAGTTTTGAAGTATTTTCTTTCGCAATATTGACGACACTGCGATAGTTTTAAAACTGTATACCTCAAATTGTGACAGGTGTCAGTGACAAAGCTGACAACGTATGTATTTATATTTTAATATCGTTTCTTTTATAAAAATAGATCGATTTCTTCGCTTTGTAAACTGCAGACGGTCGTTTCAAATAAGAAATTAGTTTACATTAATTAATGTCGACATCATTCTTCAAGAATAGTACTATTATAGTCTGAACATTAAACAGAGATGGTGATGATTTCATAGCTTTATTTTTCTCAAAAAATAAGTGAAAAAAATAAGTAATAATAATAAAATAAATCAATTTTCTTCGTCCTGTACCACGTTACGAAAATTTCGTATTATTTGTAATTTTTTTCTTGATTCCTTGGGCGGTAAATTACATCTACAATTAATAATAATAACATCTTTTGTTGTGCTTATCAAAGACATTTATTATTTATCGTGCGTAACTTGATTCACCGTATTAATTATAACCTCTTGCAACTCGATAATCGATTTTTGTGAACAGTATTTTATAATACCCAAACAAAAAAATCTAAAGGAGTTAGATCAGGCGAACGTGGTGGCCAACGATCTCTACTGATTAATCGATCTTTATAAAATTCTTGCAGAAAGCGGATTGTACCTTCTGTTGTATGAGCAGTCGCACCGTCCTGTTGGAAATAACCTATTGTAATGGTTCCAAAATAAGCTTATGATATAATTATGATGATAATTAGCAGCATTAATGTTATCACTGAAAAAGATTGGACCGATTATTCTTCTCCTTGACATTGCTATCCATACACCTATCTTGATAGGGTGCAATGGAGTTTCTACAAACGTGTGAATTTTATGCATTCCATATTCTATCATTTTGAGAATTGACATAGTCACATAGGGAAAAATTGAAGAAACTTAGATTTAGTCAAATACCGTTTTCGTCGTGTTGCCCATTACGGAAATAAGCTTCCAAAAGAAACTTATCGTGTTGAACAGTAAAGGCCATGGATAAAAATGATCCTCACAATTTATCACTAATGAAAACTACTGATTTTTTAAATGAAACTCAAATAATTTATAAAAATTAAATAACGAACGACAGAGACAAATTTAATTGACAAATTATTTTGAACAATCGCAATAACTTTGAAGTTAGCAACTAAAATTTATCTAAGTCAGGTATGCCAAATGCCCTCAAACAATTTCGCTATCATTGTATATACTATGAGATTCAAAATGATTGTCAAATCAGTTCCTATAGTGAGTGGCAGGGTGTGAAAGGACGTGCCATGAATAAGAAAAACATAACCTATCATTGAACTCGCACTTCTGCTGACTATAAATGTATAATAAAGTTCGTTATATTTGATTCCACTTCGTTCTGCTTTTAGACTAGTTGACAAGGCTGGACAAACACTCACCGCAGTCTCGAAAGGATGTTCTCTCAAGTAATTGATTAGCATAATAGATGCCTACCTTCGTTATTAGTTGTCGCCCCGTTCCATTTTGTTCTATTTACTTTCTGTTCTTCGTCCTACTTTTTCTTTATTCTACAAACTATTACCTTTCTAATTTGTCTATAAGACCAACCATTTTCTAATGCCTGTATAACTTGCTCACGAACATATTACATTTGTCATTACAAGAGTAGGTACCAATTCATTACCCAAGACTTATAGATTTTTTATGACTTAATCTTGATTATTCTGCAGCTTCATTTCAAACAATTTTTTTTTCAGTAACACATATGTATATCCCTGCGCGAACTGGGAGGGAGAGGAGAGGGGGAGGGGGTTTGAATCATTTTTTTTGACTAACTTTATATATACGAGGGAGCGTTTTTATATTCGCGGAATGAGCGGGTTGTAGGGGGGTGATTAGGCGCATTGGGGGCGTGGCCTGTGCAGCGACTCATAATTAGTATAAATACGAAGTTAAACAGTTAGTCTTTGAGCTATCGTCAACCAAGTAACATAATCAGGAGTGAAAAGTGAAATATGGAAAACATCGCGTGTTTGCGTGCATTTTTGGACCTCTGTAATGAAGACAAGGATGGTGTATTGAGTCGAATTGTTACTGGAGACGAAACTTGGGTTCATCATTATGAACCTGGGTCCAAAAAAGAGTCCATGCAGTGGCATAAAAAGGGCACAGCAGTTCCCAAGAAATTTAAAGTGTCACAATCAGCTGGGAAACTCATGGCAACGGTATTTTGGGACTCGGAAGGAATATTGTTGATTGATTATAAAGATAAAGGTGTTTCTATAACCGGAGAATATTACGCTTCAATATTAGAGCGACTAAAAGAAGCCATTAAAGAGAAAAGACGGGTAAAATTGACGAAAGGTGTGCTGCTTTTGCACGACAACGTGCCCATCCACAAGAGCCGCGTTGCGTTAGCTGCCCTGCATAAGGTGGGCTTCGAAATTGTGAATCACCCACCCTACAGCCCAGACCTGGCCTCGAGTGATTATTACCTGTTTCCGAAAATGAAAAAAGAGCTGCGGGGTAAAAAATTTACTGCCGATGATGAAGTCAAGGAGGCAGTTTCGGCGTATTTTGCAGATAAAGAGAAATCATTTTTTTATGAGGGTATAAATAAATTAATTGAAAGATGTGAAAAATGTATCCGTCTTGCAGGTGAATATATTGAAAAAGAAAAATAATTTGGTTTTTTTATTTCCACCCCTTATCCCCCATTCCGCGAATATAAAAACGCTCCCTCGTATCTAGACGTTCGAAACGTTTTCTCTGGAAGACCTGTATATAGAAAGCACTGTATAATATCTTGCTGCATCGCTTACCGGACGTTATGTGTCTGTATATGTTCCTACGCTTATAACACGATTTTAAAACTAGTCTTCATAGTTTGTGTGCATATTTTGATGGTCTTCAACTGTAAAACTTACTGTACTATTTGCTATTATTAACTATTTGCTTTTATAAATTCCAAGAAAGGTACCATTAGAATTTCTATATCATGATGATTAACTAATTGAGTCTCATGTGGATGTAGATAATGCCCTTGCCAATTTATTTTGCCATAATCAAGCAACAAATAACGTATCAATTGTTATTACAGAATGCCCGAACACGATACCTTTTACCATTCCTACTGTAACAGAAGATGTTGTAGTCAGTGTACTGTCTTCCTTTCCTGCTAAATTTACTGCTGGTGAAGACTCAATATCAAGTTTCTTAATACATGACGCTAGATATACTATTAGATTACCCTTTAACTTTGCAAAAGACTTTGATCATTGTGCGGTGCTTATCACAATATCAACATGGCTTTATTCTTGGAAGGTCAACTGTCACTAATCTAACTACAATTACTGAAGTTATATCTGAACAAATTAACTCGCAAAGTCAGGTTGACAGGTTTCTTTTCTTTAACGATTTTGAAAGCGTATTCAAAACAATCTTGTAACATAAATTCAGATTTATGAGATGGACCCAAACTGTTCGTATTAAAAATGTATACCAGTTTCGCAATATTGGGGACACCTTGATGTATGGATATTATTCAGGATCGAAACTTCCATCAAACTGGGCATAATTTGATATCGGTAAGGACTCCAACGAATGTTACATTTATAATAAAGCTTGTCCAATATCGGAGGAGGCCGGAAGGTCTTCTTTAGCATAAAAATATGAGCCTATCTATGTAATATAATAAAGTTTTAATACAAAAAAAGACGTTGCTCATTTATATTAATACATTTTCCATCGGAATACGTTATATCCAGGCCGGTATAAAAATTTGGGATTAAATACAAGAACTATTTACGGTTTCATATCTTTTTAAGGTCGTAAAAATCATTTTTCTTCCTTGATATATACGGTAGAATTCAATAAAATTTCACTTTTATGAGTGCCTTTTCCAATATAACGGATTAATTCAAAGGTAGAGCGCAGGAGACCTCTCTCTAACAGTTGGGATATAAAAAGAGTATATTTGCATTGGTGGCACGGAAAGAAGTAACTGATAAGCCACTTCCGAACTACACCAAATACGAATTAGGATAGGTATTAGATCCCTGATCGAACGGGGACAGAATATAAAATATAATGTGAAAATGGCGTCAGTTCCAAATCTAACTTGAGATGTGACTGAATTGAGTTTGAGAATTAATCTTATTGTTAGTTAATGTAAATAAAAGTATCCGTCACATGTCTCATTGGAAGTGATAGTAGTAATAACAATATTAATTATGTTTAGATTCTCCAACAGTTGAGAGAGGGCTACATAGAACTCAACTCTGATTGGTTAAGCCGCTTTCAACTATTGACTTCCGCTGGCTGCGACCAATATTAAAGCATTGTTAGTTACTTAGATTTAGGTTGAACCAGTTGCTTCATCATCACGTTCTCCTGATCTCAACCCCTGTGATATGTTTTCTTTGGAGATGCGTAAAATAGATTATGTATCAATGCTCACACATTACAAGAAATGAATAAGAGCAGTATTTATGCATGTTACCTCCAAAAAGTTTGGCAAACGTACAACGGGGTTTCCATGGAAGAATCAGAAATGCATCATAAATCATTTGATTGTTTCGGAAGACATTAAATATTGAACACCCTGTATTAGATGAATGGCAAACGATTCCTTTATTTTATAAAATGAAGCTCAGCGAACTGTAATTTAAAATTATATGTTCTATTGTTTGGTTCTATTTAAGATAATAAAGTTGGTGGCATTTACAATACAGGGTGTCCAGAAAGTCCCGCACCATTGGGATTATAAGTAATACAAGTTAGTAACACATTTAGGTACTTACAACATATTTCGCAAAATTTGTTCAATATGACTTCCAAGTCCGGAGATCGTAGCACCCACTCGACTCGTCCTCTACGATCAATACACTGGGGTAAATTTTCATTTACTCAATCACTGTGGGGGTGACCGTCCTACAATAACCATTCTAGTTTTCCCAAAGCCAGAAAATTTAGATTTGTGCCGTCAAAGAAAAAGATCCAGTCTTTCCACAAGCCACACCATGATGCGATCAGCTTTTTGCTTCTTACTGCCAATGCACTAGTGAGGGTTATTGTCAGATCAATAACGTAGGTTATCTCGGTTGACTTCTCCATTGACATCAAAATTAGCCTCATCCGAAAACATAACTTTAGATTAAAGCTGTGAAGCTTCCTCCAACTTTATCACAAACCACTAGCACATTTCCGTACGGTGAACGGGATGGATTCTTTTGCAAAATATCCCATGCTGTGCTTCGAGGAATGGCCAGTTCCTAGCTGGTACGGTGGATTGATTTTTTAGGACTTGCAATAACCTCTGGCCGAAACTCTTTCCACAACCGCTTTTGAAGTATTCGGACACTTCTTTTAGCATCAATTACACTAGCTGCAGCTTTGAACTTTGCTAGCAATCGTTATGTGCGACACTTACTCTCGTTCAGGATGCCTCTTATTAAATTCATCTACAACTCTTCTGTTAGAGAAGGATAATCTCTATTTTGCGATCAACATTTTTCACCCCTGGAACAATAAGAAAAAATTGGTGAAATCTCAATAGTGGGGGACTTTTCGGACATCCTGTATACTTGCAAAATTGAATTTTATACACAGCAGGTAAAAATGACAGTCGTACTTGGTCAGATTTTGGACATCCTCTAACACTTTGAAAGTTTTTCCATTTGTCCTGTTTTCCAGAATTGGGTAGTTATGGAGGAGGTGAGGGGGCGTAATCATTTCCCTGTCATTCACGTCCTGCACGTTTTGGTACAACTTTTAATATTTAACCCTTTCGGTCATAGTGTCGTCAATTGACGGGCACCGTATTTTAGCTTCCAGCATAGGAACTGAATATCTGCAAATACCATTTGGTCATGGTGCAAACAATTGAACACATTATTGGCAATTCCTAGAATGCACTGTGGTCTCAGCTGGCGCTGAAAGGTAGTAAAAAAAAAATAAAATTTCTATGTTGGTGGACGACTTGACTAAATTCTGAATGTTGTTGCAATTGCCGTTATATTCTGTTTTTGGTATTTTTATTTTGTGCATCGTGTGCAGGAAAGTGAACAGTTGTGTGTGGGACATTTTTGCAAAATTGGACGTCGTCAAATAAATACAGTGTGACTATACAAATATTATTGTACAGAGTAACATGACCTCCAATATTAAGTGACAGCTCGACGATTGACATATGAGGAGATGGTGCACTTAGCTTCTATCGGAAATTGAAGATCTTCTGAAAATCGCATCTGAAAAACTATTGGAGCAACAAATAAAATATCTATCGGAATTGAAGATCTGAGCCAACATGATGGAAATCCACCTCTCAATAAAAGTTCTGAACCTGAGTTTTTGCCTGCGAGTGACGAAAATTTTGAAGAAGAAAATGAACAAATCCAGGAATCGGAAGAAGTTGTGGATACTGAACAAGTAGAGGAAGATGTACCTCAGTCTGGTCCAAGCACCTCACGTTCAGATTCAACGAGCAAAAAAGACGTAATAAGCAAACTCATGGTGCAAAACGAAGCAGTTCACCACGCAAAATTAAATTAACTCCCAAAATAAAAAGACTGGTTGGAGGAAAGGCGTCTAATTTATAACTCCAAACATCAAGTGGTTTGAGAAAACAGTTCAGAAGGTAGTTGAACTAGAAAGTTCAATGTTTTTTTCCTCTATACTTTTGCGACGAACTGTTTGAAGAAATGGTTGAGTTCACAAATTTGTATCAAAGATTTGGTGCCACCTTTAGTCACGATGTCGTCAATTGACGACATGTGCCAACCCTTGAACGGGGGTTGGTAACTCTTCACAAATAATATCAAAAAATTGCAAATAAATCAGACTTTCTAGTAGCACAGTTTCAAATTTTTTTCTCTGAACCAAAATAAATAGTGATCGAAAGGGTTAATTTATAAAAGTACCATTCGAAACTATGTGTTTATCAAGGCGTAGAAATTGTCAGTAATTATTAATAAATAATATTTTGTCAGTGTGAAACTCTATACGATTATTTATAAAATAGCATTTATGTTATGTATAATATTTCAATAATTTTATCCGGCATTTTTAACATTTATTACATGAAAATTCATCCATATTGATAAATGTATTTGATCTATAGTCAAGGGACATTAGAAACTTTATTTTATACTGTTGCTGTTATTACAACTATTACGTAATATAATCGGATGGAATTATATAATTTAATTTAGCGCGAAATTATAGCAGAGAAGAAAATTCAATATAGCAAATAATGAAATTTTGTTCATTCACGAATAATTTGACGCGGTTAAACCAACAATTTATAGTTAAATATGTCCAGTTAGTTTCGGATCTCGAAATGCGAAATAGGCTAGTTTATAGAGGGAACTAAATTTATTTTGTTTCCCATCACATTTTATAATGAAAATCAGAGTTGATTTATTGGTGAAAATTCCCATGCGGTAATCACAGGTGATCACAGCACTATACAAGAAACATCGTTATAATTTAAAATTTAATTATTGTGTTACTGTTGTTGTCAGATTAATTAATTCTTTCGAAAATACAAACAACACGCTTTCCTCTGAGCAGTCGTTATCGACTCGGTACAGGTATTTTTAAATATTGCCGAAGAGTTATTTAGTACAAATGTAGAACGGGAATAGAATGTTAAATTCACCAGATACATTAGCAAATTAATATTGAAATATTGGTCGAAGGAGAACCTTGGCTCCATATTAAATATTAAGTATATTGACCAATTCCACTAATGGATGTGTATATAACTCAGAGCACCTTTATTTATTAGCAAATATGAATACAGACATTCAGTCTGATGTCGATTTGATTAAAAATAACACTACTAATTACGTGAAATATAAGTAAGTATAAGCCGTTCCAAGTTCGTATATGTAGATCAAAGTTCATTTAGTTAAACAGCGAGTACGTAAAATTGAGAATTTGGATATAATCGTATTAAGGCGCATGTTCCGTTCTAGCTAGCTGATGTTTACGTATTCCTCGCAGCACAACCTAACCTTATTTTATTAAAATTGCCTGAAGTTTATAAAAGAAGCATAGCCTTTCAAAATATTTTATAGGAAATTTATTCAATGATATGTATCGCATTAAAAATAACACCAGGTTCAAGACAACAATTCCAGAAGACTTGAAAAATGTATTGGAACCACCTCCCATGTTATGGGTATAAATCAACAAGCAACTGATGATGATTGGTTAAAAAAAAAGTCCGGACTCTGTATATAATTCTATATTAAGATTCAGCAACTGAATTCGATCTTTACAAAAGTGTGTTTGAACAAATTGCGGTGATTGTAAGAAACTTAGCTGAAAAAGGCATCAAATCATCAACTTACTATAACAATTATTTCCCAACACCTCTCATGCTGAAGTAGATTTAAACAAAAACAATAACACTTAGGTGAACTTGATATAAAATATTGTGTATAAAATGTTGTAAATATTTTTATACCCACCTGTATAATTCAAGGGGTCAGTACAAAAAGTTGAAAATTTCTTTAAACTCCCACGTGGCTGTTTGTTGACAAATCCCCCTGTAATTTTTTTTGTGCAAGCACGTGCTATTGCTGATATGTGTATAGCTTTGTATTGAAAAGATGTACTGAACTTTTGTCATATTTTTTTGTTTATTTTATGGACTTAACAACTTCTTGTTCTGAAAATAATTTTATTAAATCTAAAGTACAGTTTTTGGCTTTTTAAATACCGGAAAAGTACGTTTTTATACATAAATACAACTTAAACAGTATACATAGTGTCCAACTCGAAGTGCACCGGATTGGCAACACAAAAAACTCTGCTTCGATGAAATATAGTTCAGTTTCATTTTTATATGTTGGACAGGTTTAAGTTAACCCCTCCTACTGGTGTCAGTTTTCACTGTCATTATTGCATTAACGTTTTTGTTAGTGATTCTATCAGCTTTTGCGTTTATTTAGTAAATTTAATAATGATCAGTATTTGGTTTTTCTGAAAAAAAAGTTATCAATTCATTGATGGAATTGAAGACAATACATAAAATTTAATTCTAAAGGTTATAAATACAAACTAACACAACCTTGACATAAGATATTTACTAATATGGTCAATCACACTCCTGCTAAGGCCGAACAAGGTTCTTGAGCCTTTTATTCTTCATGGACTCCCTTCAAGGGCTGGGTGAATAGGTAACTAGGTCTTCGCTGCTTCAAGGCAGGGAGATGATGGATGGTGGTGTTCTTGCGTCGGTTGTTCTTACGCTATGCTGCGGCGTCTTCAGCCAGTGCCATGGCTTTCCTGACGTGGATCATGGGAGGTGGTCTGTCCGGATCCAAGGTTGATAGTCTGTTAATCAATGGATTTTCGGATCTATCGATCCTTTCCAACGTCTTCTCGGCCAGTCCAAGCATGAATTGCTTGAGAGGAGGAACCCCCAGGTCGTCACGAATCTGTTGATTGCGGACGAACCACGGGGCCCCCGTAATCATTCGCAGCATCCTATTCTGTAGTACTTCCAGCCTCTTGAAGTTCGTCTTCGCCAAGCTAGAGATCGGCAGCGCTCCATATGTAATGATCGGTCTCAAGAACGTTAAATACAGGAGGATTTTGATCTTCAATGACAGCGCACTCCTCGCACACAGCAGGGCAAGGAGGAAACTCCTAGCGCCATAGAACCTTTCAATAGATCTGCTCACGTGTGCCCGCAAGGTTAGTCGTGAGTCCAACCTCATCCCCAAATACAATACCGAGGGACTCCAGGGGAGCCGAAATCCATCCACGATAATATTATTTGGCGGCGGTCTAAGCCTCTTCGTGAAACGAATAGCGACGCATTTGGATTTATTGATGTGTAGACGCCACCTGGAGGCCCAGCGGAGGATCTCATCAAGTGAGAGCTGGAGCCTGTTGCGGAGCAGTTCTTCGCTCGTAGATGCCGTGTATATGGCGGTGTCATCGGCGTAGATGGCATTTTCCACTTCTTCAAATCTCGGGAGATCGGACATGAAGATTAGAAACAGGCTCGGGGCGAGAATGGACCCCTGCGGGACACCGGCAGCGACAGGCCTTCCAGAGGGAGCGACCGGCAAATGTTCGACCAGGTACGACTTTAAGCGGACCAGATTGGGGACGAACCATCTTGTAACCAGACCATCATGCTAGACGTGTCGAAGGCCCTGGCTAAATCTAGGAAAACAGGCAAACGTTGTTCGACCTTCAGGCGGAACAATTGCAATTCCGTCGGCCTTCTCTGAATCCGACATTGGATTTCCGTGATAAGCTCTTCCCTGAGTCTCGCGAGAATTACGGATTCGACAATCTTCCCCAAACAGGAGATCAAAACCTATAGCTCTCTTGACTTTACACCAAACCATCATGAGCCAGACCAACTGGAGGATGTCAGGGGAAGGCTGTGTTGGAAATCTGGTCGCTAAAGCTTTCAGGTTTGAGGCGTTGGATGAAACCTCATCTTGGGAAGTGAGCGCAAGATCTTCTCCCTCTAAATCAGGGAGGCCGCGAAGACACTCCTCCACGATGTCAGCCGTCTCGTCGCCGGAATCCACGTCGGCATTGGACTCGTGAACAGATTGCGGATGGTTCGCGAGAATTTCTGCTTTTCCAGAAGGCGAGTAGGTAATGCCATCAGGGCCCTGCACGGGTCGAATGCCCTCAGACTTGCTTTTGTTCAGCTTTAGGGCTTTTGCCATTTTCCACAAGGAACCGCCGCCAGTCGCGAGGGAAGACACCCCCCATATTTACTTTTGACAAGTAAACATAATAAGAATGAAGTTACCCAGTCAAGGCAGGCAATATTACAGTCTTACCAAATTAAATCTGGCGTTGCCAACTTGGTGCACTTGACCTTGGACACTTAATATTAACAAAGCAGCAACATATAATGTAATACATAGTAAGAACAGATATTCGAATAAAAGTCAAATCTCATTATTATTCATAAATATCGGTGTCACTTTCTAGTGCCGTTGTCATGTCCGGTGACTTTACGACAGGGTGTAGCAATGTTTTGAGCATCAGTTAAGGTTCTTCTATAAAATTCCTGAGCCCCTGGGTCAACAAATTTTAATAGTTTTGTAATATATTGTAATTTTTTGGTTTTATTTTCAAATAATGTTCACCATAGGCTAACCTCGGGGAATTATTTATTTTTCTGTTCATACCAATTTATAATGACATTTCCGGGCACTCCCTGTCATTGTTTCCCTGGTCGCAGGTCGCTTTCTTGTTTCAAAAATAATGTATATGATTTTAGTCTTGTTACCGAACTTTTCACGTATGGCTCACCTAAATTTTGAAATTTTGTACTTTAATAATGCGATCTCCAGTCATTTCCCCATCGTTAGATCGAAGACTGTTGCACAAACACGATGTCAAAAGGATTTTTCTTCCTGGACGACTTGATAAGTTCGACATAAGTTTCGGGAATTATTTTTTCAAATTTTAATCTGTTTTTTTTTAAATTGCCGCAAAATCTCTTTCAATAGTCATCATAGAATGGCCAGGTATAGGGTATAGAAACGATTTTTATTTTGACTGAAAGCATTATCACAAAATATCTTGAGTTTTGTTTGATTTGATTTTTTGTACTTGTTGATGTAATTGGACAAACAACTCAGTACCTCATTGGGTCCTTTCAGTGCAAAGTTTTCGGTGTATAGGTATAAAATTGCCTTGTGTGTATTGAAGTTGTGAATTCCAAATACGTGCAGCCAAAGTTGGCTATTGTAATATTTATCCTGGACATTTGTGACGGGCAACGGCAAATTTTTTTCATGATCGAAACAAATCGTCATTGCTGATGGATCTTTATTTTCTTCTTTTTCGGCATCAGATATCTGATAAAAACTTCTGCTCCTCTGAGGTGGTTCCTTTCTGTTTTCAACTTCTCAACTGCATCTTTTTTGGACTTCATTTCAGCCTGTTGTATGTCTACAAGAAATTTACTACAACCATTGCAAATATCTTTCCTTGGATACCCAAAAGAAATATTAAATTTCTCATTGAATACTTTACTAAAAATCTCATATGAAACATGCACTTTATCACGTTTTTCTAAAAATTCATCATGAAGCTTTGTGACAGACAGATTTGGGTCTAAGTATTTTCTATGTCTACTGTCGGATCTAGTGTAATGGGATACGGTTACTATAAAAGTAGATAAGTCCATGGACTTAGTTACTTTTCAAGACTTAAGAACTTCTCCCACTGGAAGCACCTCGTTGAAATTCACAACTACGTGCTTTTACGGACATGGGGCCGTCTTGCACTGAAATTATCTGCGCCTACACATAGTACATGTAAAATAGCGTATGCACTGCCATCTATTCCCAAACCGCCCAATTGTGGACTTTTTGCACTGACTCCTTCATATATTGAGATTAGAGCAATGATGGAAATAAAAACATACAGTCAAAGCTGAACATTTACGAGGAGATATTGTAAAATTCTTGGCCTACTACCAAAGCAAGCAAACAAAATTTGAAAGTCAACATATTTTATTTTTCAACCTTATCTGCAACGCCTCTAGACCATTCAGAAAGAAATTTATATTTTGCTTTGTAAACCAGGCTTCCACAGTTCTTCGTTGAGGAAAAAGACCACTACAATTTTTTGTCAGTTGAGGAAAGACATTATAGTCGGACGGAGCCAGATCTGGTGAGTAAGGGGGTGGTTGAATAATCTGGTGAGTAAGGGGGTGGTTTAATTCGAACCCTAAATCACGAATTGTTTGTTTTGTCCATAAGTTTTTACCCTTATCTAGAAAATAAATCATGATTACTTTATGGTAATCCCAGAAAAACTGAAACAATAACTTTTCCAGCAGATTTTTCAAACAAAATGTCTTAGGCACTGGAGAATCAGAGTGTCTCGATTCCATCGATTGTTGCTTTGCTCCTGAGTCGTAGAAATGTACCCAAGTTTCTGCGTCATTTTCAAACCGAGCACAGATCGAACGTGATGCTTTCACCCTTGCGCGCTTCTGGTCAACATCTAGACAGTTGGGGATCCATTTCGCAGAAATTTTTCTCATTCGTATGAAATATTCAGTGCCACAGATTTGTTTTAGCCCAATTCGACGATCTGATAAAATTGTCATGAACGGGATCAATATTTCTGAGGACGGACACAGAAACTGGTCTTCCCGATCGGTGTTCATCTTCAAAAAACATTGATCGCCAAGGTTAATGCTAAGCTTTGACTGTAGGTTGTGTAGTACTCTGTGGTGTGCTATTTCCGATCTTGCCCATTAAAGGGTGGGTTGTTGGACATATCTTGCATTCGGACTTACGCTGACGAGATCTGGAAGGTCGATACGTAGTCCGCTTTTAATCTTGATCCATTTTCTTTGGATTAATTTGCAGGGCGATTTCAAACAATATACCATGAGCAATATTTTCGGGGACAGACAGAGAAACTGGTCTTCCCGATCGGTGTTCATCTTCAAAAGACATTGATCGCCAAGGGTAATGCTAAGCTTTGACTGTAGGATTTTGTTTTCGTCGCTAGTTGCTCACTTCGTCACTTCACTATGAACGTACCCTAAGTCGTTAATCTAGTCTCTTCGCAAGTCTCCCTCTCCGTCACTTCACTGTGAACGTAGCTTAAAGCTTCACTTTAGTCGATACATGTTGACATTTCTATAAGTGATGGGAGGTTGGTCGACCAGGATTGACAGTTAAACCACTATTGTTTCCTGTAGAAGACATTTACCAATCATGTCAAGTGCGGTGGTAACGGTAAATAATTTGACTTTAAACAAATTCGACTTGTCTGTCACTGCGTATTATTGTTGCCTCGATAATGACATTTTGGAATTCTATGATATAGAACTGTCATCAGATATTGCATTGTTAAAAAATAATAATAATCCTCTAGTCTACACGGGCATTACATAGAATATATTACACGAATAACAAATTAAAAAATGTGTTTTTTTTTTCATAGAGTATCTAGATGCTTACGATGAAAAACCAACATACAGAAATGTTAGTTCAGATTACAATTCAAAATATGACGAACATCATGTATACGTACATGCACGCCAATAAAAAGGTGGTAGCTAGATAAGCGCAATATTAAAATTTTTCAAAACAAAAATTTACGTTGTATATACTAGAAAATATTTCCCTCGCATACAAAATGTAAATCGTTTATGCATCTATACAACGGTTTATTTTTATTGTATACCTGTTTTTGTTTTTTGCGAAGCGATGCAGTGTTCCCAAACGTTTTTACAACGGCATTTCGAGCTGTGGCACGGAATGCTCCACCGCCGCTACTCGTTCGATATATTAAAATTTAAAATTGCAATTGTTAACAATAAAACACCCCAACGGCACACGAACGCTTGTACTAGCTCTGCGTATTGGCAGATGTCGTTTATCTTGATATATGAAACCGTCATTCGCCGGATAAAATGTTAGGTAAAACTTGAATTATGTTCGGAATGCAAATGGAAAATTGGAAAATACGACGTAGCAGTCAGTAGTCGTGTAAAATTCCGAAAAAAAATGCATTGTTTCAGTGGTTTTTCAGTTTGGAGATATTTCAGTTTGTATTACTTTTATGATCGCTTTAATGTGAATAGGTTGGGTTCGATATTGATGTTGTTTACTTTAATTTGGCTCAATCACTAGAAGACAAAAGTTAACGTAATAGACAGAGAATTTGTTCTAATTCTTCGTTCATTATTTGGTTCGTCAAGGCTTGTTCTAATGGTAATTATAATATCAGATTTCCACATCTCGTTTGTAGCATCCTTTCCACTGGCAATTCTTGTTTCACTTTGGCCATAATAAACAGATGGCCGTTATTATCGTCGACTTCTTTTTACAGAGGTCATTTTTGCCCGGTGATAGAATGTGTCATCTTGCCATTAACTTTAATACTAGTATGTAGTTACAATAAATTTAAATCGTTTTTCTTTTGTCACCGTACAAAATTCGTTTCAGAATTGCTTTACCTTCGTTTATCAAGCTTCAATTAAATGGGTCAACCTGTGTATTTTACGGTAAGGTTGAGTTTTGTACAAAATCGAATTACACAACACATAGTATCGCCTGCGAACTTTCACCAACTATTCTCCGAGGCTTTCCAACGAGAACTTTGAGATTATACTGAAGCTATTTATACGGCATGCATGCTTTGATTAATTGAAATACACTTGAAATTCCTGAAACACGAAAACAAAACGGTTAACTGCATAAAGTCTATCGTAATTACATGCTGTAGAAAGTTTGAAAAGAAATTTACGATTACGTTAAGAATGAATTCAATTTACAATTAAATATAATATAAACAATATAAATTTTAACGATAAGAAATTGGAGACACACCGCAAGATTATACCACGATATTATTGTAGTCGTCTTGGGGGTAAGGAGGGGGAACTTGAGATTAAATTCGACGATCCCTCTTGCTACCCTTAGATCTAGATCTAAGTTGAAGGGTGCGGACGAACCGCAAACTTCCTTTAAAAGAATTCTAATTAAATGATAAACCTCAACGAAGATGATGAATATGCAAATAAGACCATCTACCTGTCTTCCTATTAACCACATCGTATGCTCTGGGGCATTAAGAATTTCTAATTAGAATTAACCTGGCCTCCATAACTTAAATGTTGTACGCTCTTGCTTCGATGCTGTACGAGAGATTGTCTTAATCGATATATAATTTCATTGAATATTGTTTAATTATGTTTAACTGGAGATGTACACTGCTCTGGTCTCAGTTATCTACTTTTTGTTTGAATGTATTGGTGTTTGCTGATAGGATTTAATAGGATCTTACCTCTAGTTCTAATCTGCCCTAGTTTAGCGTGCAACTACAATTAAAGAGTTTTGATAGATCTATGAAGACATCCCAGATTTTTTCATCAAATGATAAAGTGGTTTCCAAAAGAGTTTTTGTTTCGTCATGATTTCTACATACTTCACCTAACCAAACCTTTTAGAAAACTATATAGAGTTCCAAACAATAAGTTCCTTCTTTTCGAATGCAAGTAGAAGGTCTTTTATGGCAATTAAGTCAATGGAACCTTCTTCTTCATTGCGTTTCATGGGAGTGTCTTCCTTTATAGAGAATAGGTCCTGAATTCATGCTTATTTTTTTCCAGGAAAGGAAAAAAACGAAGCATGATTAGTAGGGCATCTTCCTTTAATAGAGCCATTTGGAACAATTTTAGATTATAATCTAATGTTATGTTATAATTTAATGTAATGTTATGTTATAATTGACCGACTTTTTATTTCTCTAAAATTATAGCAGCAAACGAAAAAAAACCATGTTTAAAAAAATATCAAGTAGGAGGAGGGGAGAGATTGGAAATCACAAAAACTTGTAAAAAGAAAATAACGTAATAAAGCTACGAAGAAAGTAATTTAATTGAAGGTACCGTTTAGAACTCCAACAATTAGAAATTGAAGTGAGGTGAAAAGAAAACCAATTGTGAAGGAAGAGGATTTGGATTAAAAAACGCAGGGAGGTAGCAGAGAAAACCAGGAATTTTAAACTACACAAACACACACACACAACATAATTGGGAAAAGGTAAGGGTGCTGGGTGGCATTTATTTCATTTATTGTAAAAAAATTGTGATTCACATTATAATTTGTTTATTTAAAAAAAATAAATATTTTTCATTTTTGTGTCATTTACTAAGTCTTGTTCCTCTCACTGATTCAAATTTAAAGTAGTTGATGCAATTTGGTCCACCATATTGTAACAATTTATGTTAGTTCCGTGCAGTTTTTATTGAGGTCATGAAGATGGTTAAACTATGAAAAATTTTATACCAAAATAGATAATAATATGAACAGAAGGAATAAAAAAAGTTATAAGTAGATTTGGAGAAAGGATCACAACAGAAATGGAAAAAAATTGAGAGATTTTTCTCTACAGAATGGATTAGTCTTTCAGAGCTCGTTCTACCAAGATAACGATTGCCATAATTGCACAAGAGAATAATCAAGAAGGAATAAGCATGACCAACTGTTTATGTCATCTTGTACACACATGTTCGTTAACTGCGATTCAATTCTGAAATGAACGATAGAAAAAACGAAAAAAAAAAAACTGTAATAGGAGCTCATGGTATATTGTTGGAAATCATCCTGCAAACAAATGAGTTTGAGATGTTACGTCGTGGTAAACTGAAAGTACTGCTAAACCGATCTAGCGGGAATTACAAGCCATGAATTGTCGTAATCTGAGCTAGATCGGTATTTGCTGTACCGACTTGTGTTGTGTAGTGCTCTGTGATGTACTATTTCCCACCTTGTCCACTAAAGGGTGGGGGTTGGAAAGATCTTGCATTCGGAGTTACGCTGACGAGATCTGGAAGGTCGATACGTAGTCCGCTTTTAATCTTGATTCATTTTCTTTGGATTAATTTGCAGGGCGATTTCCAACAATATACCATGAGCAACATTTTCGGGGACAGACAGAGAAACTGGTCTTCCCGATCGGTGTTCATCTTCAAAAGACATTGATCGCCAAGGGTAATGCTAAGCTTACTACTACTACTAGTAGAACTACGTGTTGGGTTACTATAAATACCAAAAAGTAGATAAGTCCATGGACTTAGTTACTTTTTAACCGTTAACAACTTCTTCCACTGAAAGCACCACTCGTTGAAATTTACAAGTATGTGCTTTTACGGACTTGGGGCCGTCTTGCACTGAAATTATGCCCTGCCATCTATCCCCAAACCACCCAATTGTGAACTTAGTAACTTTTTGCACTGACCTCTTCATATATTGAGATTAGAGCAATGATGGAAACAAAACGTACAGTCAAAGCTAAACATTTACGAGGAGGTATTGTAAAATTCTTGACCTACTACCAAAGCAAGCAAAAAAAAAATTGAAAGTCAACATATTTTATTTTTCAACATTCTCTCTTCTTAATTAGATAGATTTATTACAACGAATCTGCAACGCCTCAAGACCATTCAGAAAGAAATTTTTATTTTGATATGCAAACCAGGCTTCCACAGTTCTTCGTTGGAAGAAAATTTACGACCTTTTCAACTTTTTTTCAGTTGAGGAAAGACATTATAGTCGGACAGAGCCAGATCTGGTGAGTAAGGGAGGGGGTAATCCCAAAACATTGAAGCAATAACTTTTCCAGCAGATTTTTCAAACAAAATGTATTAGGCACTGGAGAACCAGAGTGTCTCGATTCCATCGATTGTTGCTTTGCTCCTGAGTCGTAGAAATGTATCCACGTTTTATCCATAGTAACAATACAGCTTAAGAAGTCTGCGTCACTTTCAAACCGAGCACAGATCACCCTTGCGCGCTTCTGATCAACATCTAGACAGTTGGGGATCCATTTTGCAGAAATTTTTCTCAATCATACGAAATATTCAGTGCCACAGATTTGTTTTAGCCCAATTCGACGGTCTGATAAAATTGTCATGAACGGGATCAATATTTCCGAGGACGGACAAAGAAACTGGCCTTCCTGATCGGTGTTCATCTTCAAAAAACATTGATCGCTAAGGGTAATGCCAAGCTTTGACTGTAGGTTGTGTAGTACTCTGTGGTGTGCTATTTCCGATCTTGCCTATTAAAGGGTGGGGGGTTGGACATATCTTGCATTCGGAGTTACGCTGACGAGATCTGGAAGGTCGATACGTAGTCCGCTTTTAATCTTGATTCATTTCTTTGGATTAATTTGCAGGGCGATTTCCAACAATATACCATGAGCAACATTTTCGGGGACAGATAGAGAAACTGGTCTTCCCGATCGGTGTTCATCTTCAAAAGACATTGATCGCCAAGGGTAATGCTATGCTTTGACTGTAGGATTTTGTTTTCGTCGCTAGTTGCTCACTTCGTCACTTCACTATGAACGTACCCTAAGTCGTTAATCTAGTCTCTTCGCAAGTCTCCCTCTCCGTCGCTTCACTGTGAACGTAACTTAAAGCTTCACGCTAGTCGATACATGTTGACATTTCTATAAGTGATGGGAGGTTGGTCGACCAGGATTGACAGTTAAACCACTATTGTTTCCTGTAGAAGACATTTACCAATCATGTCAAGTGCGGTGGTAACGGTAAATAATTTGACTTTAAACAAATTCGACTTGTCTGTCACTGCGTATTATTGTTGCCTCGATAATGAAATTTTGGAATTCTATTTTATGACATAGAACTGTCATCAGATATTGCATTGTTAAAAAATAATAATAATCCTATAGCCTACACGGGCATTAGATAGAATGTATTACACGAATGACAAATTAAAAAATGTGTTTTTTTTCATAGAGTATCTAGATGCTTACGATGAAAAACCAACATACAGAAATGTCTTGCATTGGGAGTTGCGCTGACGAGATCTGGAAGGTCAAGGCACAAAATTGGGATAATTGGGCATCGGGGCTATTGGAGACATTAATAACATCTCGTTTATTGAAAAATCTTTACATGAATTTGTATATATTATTGATTCTATATCATAACAAGTTATTGCATCTTAAAAGCAAATTCAAAATGAAATAACCTGTATGAGTGATTCTAGGAGAAATGATTTCTAAAATATTAAGTAAGTCGTCTTTACAGTCGGCTGAGACATATTCAATTACAAGTCAAAATAATGGTGGTCTCCATTTAGGAATGGCAATAGGAGACATGTGTATCATTTAAAAAATATATTATTGACGAAATTTTACATTTTCTATACCTACACTTTAGCAAAATATTATACATGAACATAAAGGTCTATTGATCTTATTCCTAAATTTTGTGGCGTTAGTTTATCAGACTTTATCGGCATCTCGCAGTCTATTTCAAACTTGAAATAAGTGTCCCCACTTACTCCAAGTGACCTTATTTTCTTTGCATTCGTTCGCAGGGCGATTTCCAATATACCATGAGCGTCTGTTACAGTCGGCTAAGACATATGTATGAATTACAAGTCAAACAAATAAGGTATGAGGAATGGAGACACATTGAACTTATTCAAAAAGATCTTCATTGGAGCAGCACCCATAACATGTGAGGAAATAGTGAATGGAGTCTGTACACCTCTAAAGATGTCTTTAGTTTGATCGTATGAATTTATACAGGTTTTGGTTAGTCTATTTGGTCTTATTCAAGTTCACAGTTAGGACTTTGGTCAATAAGTGCAGTGTTTACATTGTTCAATAATAGTTAGTAAATATTTAACATATTATGTTGAAGTCTTCCGTGTGTTGTCGCGTAGATAAGTTTGCACTTGACGTTTCGTTGATCAGCTTCTTCAGAAGGTTTCTAAAGACTGATGTTGTCTTCTGTTCCTCGTTACATACCTTGTTTC
The DNA here is from genome assembly GCA_023690525.1 of Holotrichia oblita. Classification (NCBI taxonomy): domain Eukaryota; kingdom Metazoa; phylum Arthropoda; class Insecta; order Coleoptera; family Scarabaeidae; genus Holotrichia; species Holotrichia oblita. The sequence continues at coordinate 93,007,070 of CM043020.1, read as the reverse complement.
TTTTTCGCTTCGCTGATTCTTTAACAGTTCGATGAGCTGTGTACGTTACGGTGTTGTGGTTACGTCGACGATCTTCACATCTGACAGACAGGAAGGAGCATTCAGTGCAGAATTAAGGAACATCGATGGGATACCCAACGTGGAAAGATCTGCAGTAGAACATCTATTTCAAGATGGGGACCATCACATTAATTTTGACAACTTTAAAGTCTTAGCCAAAACTACGCAGTACCATCAGAGATTAAGGTTCCTCTTTTCGGGCTATCAGTTAAAGTGACATAAAGGAAGACATTTTATTCTGGTGTGGCAATGTAGGACAGATACAACAGCTTGTTTCTGCTGCTGCTGCTGCTACAGGCTGGTCTTGAAGGTGTACAAACATTTTCTCCTTAGTTTTATCACTGCTGTCTTGTACATTTAATAGTCTAGCTGTTTTCATCTCAGAGTAGAAGACTTGCTACTAATAAAATTGAAAAAACGTCAGAAATAATAGCTTATGACTATGCCATAAAAGTCTATGCTAAATTTTCCTAACGAATTAAAACATTCTTAAAAAGTTTACTCAAACATTTTACCTCATTTGTATCAAATTGAAAAGTTCAAGGTCAATCGCCTGAAAACGTATTCTAGACAATTTAGACCTCCGCCAAAATTTTCCTGGAAATGATTATATCACCTAGGTATACAACACACCGTTCTGTGGGCGTCTTTGAAATTTAATATGACATTCGAGAATATTGCCGAAGTATTCTAAATGACACTCGGAGAAAGATTATTTACGAGAGCCGTAAAAAATGGAAGAAATAAAGGTATCATCTTTTTTTGTATCATTTACAATAGATTTATTTTTAATTTAAGTCGAGAGATAAAATGTTTCCGAGAACGTGAAACGAAACATTTTTATTTGTTAATATCAAAATGTATAGTGGTATTAGCGCCGAGATAATTAAATTTGTTCACAGTATCGTAACAAGCTGTAATATCAACTTATAACGTTGATAAATCGTTTCATGTAGTAAACCTGTGAACCTGTTGTGACTTGCACTATTCTCGAATATCGACATCTTTGACTTCAAGGGAATTTTGCCAACGTAACGCAACATAAGAAAGGGTATATTGGTGTACGTGTTCTCTGTGGAGTGTTTGCCAAGTCATCCTGCTGGTCTTAACAAAGAGTAAACGCTTTCTATGTATATGGTTGAAGTCGTTAGCAGGATAACCCCTATAAAGAACTGTACAGATAACAGGGCCTTTTATATCGCCAACATAACTCTTCTGCTATCTAAAAGGAGGGTCTATTATGTATACGTACACGCGCACTTTTATCCTGTTTAAAGATATTTATATCGTTATAAGAATAATTGATAGTGTTAAACGGAGGAAAAGAATGAAATGTTATTATTAAAAAAAAAGGTCGTGGTGAAAATTTTACTATCAAGACTAAACCTTTATATATTCGAAGAGAAAATTATTTAAGGACAAAATTTCATTTGCGTTTCTACACACCATCCTTAACACAAAATAACAACCTTCGACCGCGCATAGATTAGACGATTACCGGATTTAAGAGTAGGCCAAGATAAACGGTCGACGTATTTCACGAAATAGGAAGATTGGAAGGTGTAAGGTCCAAGTGGACGTCTAATAAAGTAAGCGAACTACAGCGGATAACCTGAAGATTTAGTGTTTCCGGGGGAGGAGGGTGTGCGAAGTAAAAGTGAAAGTTTCCAATATCGCCAACGCCATCGTCCCCCTCTATATTCAGAATGGGGAAGTGCGAATCGATATTCTCTGGGTGGCCCGGCTAGCCTTTATTGTGCTGGTCATTTTATGTGCCGGATAAATTTATCTTAAAACACTTTTGTTCGGTTTTCGTGGTCGTGTCTCTGTCGAGGGGGTCATTTTTATCCCAGATAGTAACTATGGTCCTACATAAAATAATCTGATTTATCGGATAAAATGTAAGAGAGAAAGATTATACTGGCGTGGATGTAATAGTGCGTCGTCAAAAAAACATTTCAATATAAATCAAGCGATTAGATATGTCGACATTGATTCAGACCGAAATAAAGTGATAAAATGTAGAATCAAACTATGAAATACATAAATTATCTTAAGACTAGAGGAAGCCAGGGTAGCTAATCCATTAACACCAAAAATTAGTTGAAGTTCTGCAGCTCAGTTTTTGATCGTTCGGGGTTGGTTGCCACACCTGGCAGGTTCTTTTAGTTTTCTGCTTGTTTCAGGTAAAGATGGCAATAAATCACAAAAAAAGCACAACCGAGGAGAAATTGCTCCAAATATCATGCTTACAATAGTCAAGAATGTAAAACAAGAGAGATAATCAATTTGTAAAATTACAACTGATTTCCGTTAGTTATTTTCAATCAAAATTTTGGCTTATGATTTATTAAATGGCCTAAATCTTAGCGTGGTAATGGATGTGCCGGGAATGATTGGTTATTAAATCTCTTTTAAAAGACAGTTAACTCGTCGTTACGAAAACCGGAGGCTACCAGCTTAGTACACCGATTTGAGAAATTGGCTGGTGGTGAACCGCAGGCACCTAGGCGTTAGCCCATATCCTGCAAATTTCTATACCACACTGCACATAACAAGTTATGAGCTGTGAAACTGTCACCCACTATCTCACCGCCCGCACGAGACCGACACTTCGCGGAGAGGACCAGCGAGTCGGTGGGCTCCTCTCCCCCGTGCTACCCATGTTAGACAAGTTCCCTTGTCAACGTTGGACGGGTCATCGCTGGAGACGCTTTAGCAACTCCTACCTCACATCTAACCCCCGGGGGCCTACGCCTCCTTGCGGATGGCGACTATCGGCCAAGCGTGGGTAACAGAATCTGGCCGTGAGGTACAACCAGCCCGTACGGGGACGGCCGGACCGAAGCCCTACCCCCAAATGCCAACCGCGCCAATTCTTTCGCCCCTCCGGCGATCAAGTATCCGCGGCAGCTACAGTGAAACCGTAGGGTCCCAGAATCACCGAGTTGTTTTAGGATGAAACCAAAGGTTTCCCCAACTAGACAACCAGCGGGCGGACTACTCCTCGGCGAACCGACTTTTGTCCTCCCCTACTATCTTCGCCAAATTCTCTCGCCACGCCCGTTTCCCTGAGTCTGGCCACCAAGGATGGGATAGTGCAGCTGCAGAGTTCTCAAGGTAAGTGCCCTAGGGTGCCTCACTTACCCACCGTATATTCCTACGGTTAGCGGCCGGACACCGGAGCGTATGCCTACGCCCAAGCATCCTCCCCTATATACGAAGTCTACTCCCGTCACGCCCGTTTCCCTGAAATTATGAAATCAGGGATTGGGTAGTGCAGCCGCAGAGTTTTAAGGGTCGACAGCTTAGTACAAGCTTCTAGATTGAACCGAACAATGTGGAACCTATTTCAATAATTTGGCAACATGGACGAAACGGATGGAGGTTGAAGTGTAGAAGACAGATGGGATTATTGCTTGTGAAGGAGTTAAACAAATCGATGCACTAGTTTCTGCTGAAAGGGGTACTCCTATAACTTTGATTTGTGGAACTTCAAATGGATTTAATTTTAGCTCTGAGGATCCATGTTTGCTCTCAGTTTCGTCAGATCCAATGGAATCATCATCTTTCACCCCCTCCCCCTTCCGCCTTCCATATTACTCACATAAGAGCCAGCCTCTTGTTCGCACTGTCTATGGACCATTCAACAAATTCTTCAGCTCACTTTATAATGACTAGATGATTAACAACCTATGGAGAATGATAATTTACGATAATTTACAACTCGTTTCTCGAGTATATCCTATCTATGAGGTGGGCTGCTTCAGCATTATTGTTTGTCCGATTCTTATTGCCGTTTACTGACTTGCGATATACACTGTTGGAAAAAAGTGACCAGCACACGCTGTATAATCTAAATGTATGTCTCTAACTGCTCGAGTTAACGCTCATCACGTCTCCTATGAACCAAAATTCGCGTGTTACCGACGCTTAATTCGAATTTAGATTCGTTGAAAAACAAAGTGTGCCTCCAATCGACAACCTACTCCCCACATGATGTCTTGCTTCCACCACCTCGCTATGGCCGTGTCGTGTGCAACGCATGGCGTACTGGTGCTTGCGTGTCGGTGGAATCTGCTGCTTTGAACGACACGGCGTACTCATAGTCCTTAACTCTCAGTAATTTAATTTAAAGTTAATTTAAAAAATAGTTTCATTTTAATTTGTAAACATGGTCAAACTCAGTGAAACTGAAAGAATTGAAATCTTAATGATGGTTGGTTATGGAGATCGACAACGTTCACACCAAGATCTTTGTCATTTATTTAATAACGTTCATTTGGAGATAAATCCTATTGTACAATCCACAGTGTCTATATTGGTTCGAAAATTTAGAGCAACTGGAAATGTAAAATATATTCCAAGGTCTGGACGTCCAAAATCAGCCAATTACGTCAACCACGCTACTTGCTTTGGATAATGATAGTCAATCGTCGGTAGTTAGAATATTTAAAAAGAACAAATACAAACCCTACAAGATACACCTTCTCCATGAGTTAAACGAAGATGACCCTGACAGAAGAATGCAGTTTTGTGCGATAATGATCAATCATAATCCAAATTGTCTAAATCGCATTTTATTTTCTGAAGAAGCAACATTTTGTCTACATGAGTTTGTAAACAGACTCAACTGTCGCTACTGGTCCAGTCAAAATCCCCATTGGATGATGGAACACCAAAAACTTAATGTCTGGGCTAGTATTATTGGGCACTACATAATAGGTCCATACTTCATAGATGGAAATTTGACAGCAGATAGATACCTAAACCTATTGCGTGATCACATTGCACCTGACATTGCACATTTATTTCCGGATGAAGATCGACAATTAATGCCAAACCACAATGTTTGGTTTCAGCTAGACGGTGCTCCACCACATTATGGAGTGGATGTTCGCCTGTTTTTGAATAACGTCTTTCCAGGTCGTTGGATTGGACGTCGAGGATCTATTGAGGACGCCCGATTTGAATCCTTTAGATTTTTTCCTCTAGGGTTAGTCAAAAAATTAAATTTACAAAGAGAAACCACAAAATTTACAAGACCTGGAAGCCAGAATCAGGCATGAAATTGAAGAAATACCACCTAACTGGCTGCAAAATTCGTTGTGAAATTTTTGTGATACGAAACGTTTTCTGCTGGGTATCCGTATATTTGTAACACTTTCGGTGCCTAAAGATTTGCTTCACCGCAATTTTTATATATAATATATTTCGAACATAATAAGGCAAGTATTTCCTGTCATCCTACCGCAAAATACAACGACCTATACCGAAATCAATATTTTCAATCTGCTTCTACCTCATTAAATTTCGAAATGTCACGAACAAATTTGCTTGTTACTCGTGTTTCATATTATATACCCGCATGTCAATACTGACAATGGTAAGAAGCCCTGCCCCTAATAAGACGAAACGCAACAATGATAATACCCGCCGGATTTTAGCTTTATTTTCACGTTTAAACTCAAACGAATTCGTGTTCTTTTTCCCTATTTTCTTTTAATACCACCTCCTGTCTGTCTGTCTAATCGTGTTTCGCCTTTATTGCGAGTGACGTTATCCTCAGAAATTTTAATAATAGACAAGGAGGACGCGGAGTAGATAGCGCGGGAACAGATGAGAAGAGAAGCAAAGCGCAGAACAAACGATTTCTTTGAGTAATTTGTTCGGGTTCTGGGCGATGATTAAACTTATTTCGGACCGAAAACGTATTTATTTCTTTGTGAGTCCGAATTACGTTCGCCAGCCGGGGGAAAAGGTGTATACGAAATATTGAGGCAGTTTATTTGAATTATTGCCAGATTCCGAGGTTTTCTTGATTATTTCCATCCGTGGGATTCGGTTTAATAAACACGCAGGAGCCAATAATGCTTCCGGCTTGATTATTATGTGCAGTAATTTATAATACAAAGTCTTGGTGTAATTTCGCAAGAAGGACGTGCCTACTTCGACTATATCGTTGCAGATATTTTATTTGCAGAAATTCGTGATAACAGGGGTTTAAAGGAAATAAATTATCAAATAAATAAATATTGCCACAATCTCTCCTGTATTAGTTTGCATGTTTATATTTCAAAGATCAGCATATACAATGGTTATATAGCAACGATTGATACTTACGCTCGATAGAGGGCGTCTGAATGTGAGAATGTCATGCACGTCAAAAATATTGTAAACTTGAGCCGTATAGGGCACGAAATTATACCGTGCACATGCTAGAATGCTGATTGCGTTTAAAAGAGTGCATGAATTTGAACATGCTCCTACAGGATAACGATATTCAACCGCAAAATGCATGAAAAATTTCCTTTCTTCGAAGGCGAATTTACTAAACGATCTCCATACACGTTTCATCATCCAATATGAAAATTACGGTTCGGTCAGAACCGTTTACGAAAGCGTACAAGATGCACCTTCCAGCGCTAAGGCAGTTTCTTCCTGCTAGTACCCCGAATAGAGGTAGTAGTAAGTTCATATTTTACCTCAGAGCTATCTAGTGAGGTGCTTCCGCCGCAATTTCCATTTACCTCTATCAACTTGAGCCGCTACCGAAGTTAACACGGTGAGAGTACCGTCGAGGTTTCCGCAGGGTGGTAGCGGGGGACCGCGCAATTCCATCGAGTCCCCCTTCGACCTGGAATGAGCGACCGCTAACGAATCGATCGACGAAGGATACACGTTCCGGTTTTGGGTTTTGCGATTTGGATCGCGAAGTCTGTGTTGTATGATGTAATGAAGGGGTCCGACCATCGAAGTTTTTAGTTTATATTCAATTTAATATTAAATTTGCTAATGAAATTATATGGTGGAAGGGTCATTTTAGAATTTGTTTGCCTACATTTCGATAAATTTTTGATCAGAATAGGATTCTTTCAGCGTCTGACTTAAATAGTTCTTCCGGTATATACAAAAGAAAATATGACTCAATGGTGTGCAAAGCTTGATAATTCCAAGGCCCTAATTTACTTAAAAATTGAACAAAACCAACCATTTGCTTGATTATTATGTCCGTGATATGGGTTTTTGTAATGAGCTGGAAAATGTTATCTTTTTGGGAGAAACTCCTTTTTCATTGCAGAAGCTTTGTTGCTAAGCAAAATTGTGAGGTTGGAGGCTCCTAAAATCTACCGTCGAAGTTTATGGGGAGACACCATTACATTGCCAAAAAGTCTTTGTTTGGTATATGATCTAAAGTGAGAGCATAATTGGAACTTCTAGATTTTACACTGCCGTCTTCATAGTTGTCTACCAATATATTGATGGTATTATTGACAAAATATATGATATATATGATATACATCTATTCATAAACTTAAGTTCAAGAGCAATGTTGGGAACTAACAATTTTTTCTTATTGACAGATAAGACAGAGAAAACACGACTTACACACACCAAACTGCACCGCAAGAGTTGCAGTGGTAGCCAGACAAGTAATACAGCTTACGGAGTCACTGCAACTAAGCACCCACCACACATTCATAAAAAAAATGGGAAAGTTTGTCGGCATTTAGTTTAAGCCAATTCCCAAAAAAGAGAACAAAGACTATCCATTTCTTCTTCCGGTATGCAGAAAAGAAAATATGACCCAATGATTTGCGAAGTTCGAATGTAAGTTGAATGCAAGCTCACTAACAATGGGCTGGAATATGTTGTTGCAGCTTTTTGCGCTCTTTTTGGGGAATGCTCATTTTCACGTCGAAAGCTTTGTTTGTCAGCAACATTGTAAGGTTCGAGATTTGCAAAAACTTTAACTTCTTAAATAGAACCCATAATCTGCGGTTTTTAAAGAGGGGGTTGGTGGCATGATTTTATTTTGTCGGGGGTTGGTGGCTACACGGTGGTACAGTGCGTCACATTAGAGTTGGAGCAATTTTTTAATCTACAAGTTTGATAAGCAGGTGATCAGCAGCTGTGGAGATCTTGCAATGTATCTTTTGGTTTTATAATTTTTTTAAGGAGAACTATTAAGGATGGTTATTACTTCGATGCTTCACAAATAATTGACACATTCAAGAATTCTATATTGAGAGCTTGAACATTAAATCCCCCCCCCCCCTAAAAGTCATATCTGAAAGTGAATATCGAAGATCTAAATACGGAAGCTAAAGATAAGGCTCCTGACAAATTAGAATTATGTTTGCTACAAAATTTTGAAAATAAAAATAACTGTTAAAGTTATTAAAGAGGAGATAGATAGATAACGTACGGGATGGCTAAGTAGCCTCTTGCCACTGCGACCTATGGGTCTATTGTAGCTTCCTGTTATCTAGACCACCTGGTCTAGCTTTTTGCCTTCTTCGTGAAGCTTTCTAGTCTTGTCGGATTTGTCTTCATGTAGCTCACCGTATCTGGATATGGTTCGCCAATACACTCTAGCCTCAATCTGGCTAGTTCCTCGCATTGGCACGAGATGTGCTGCGAGGTGTCTTTTTCTGTCTGACAGATTCTGCACATAGAGTTTTTTATGCTTATTGAGTCTGTTATGTCCTGTTAGTAGCCCTACTACCAACCTCATCGTTCTCATGTATTCTTTGATGAATTCCTTAGCCTATCTCTGGTCCTGGGAAGCTTTTCCACCATTCGAGGGATTTATCCGCCGACCATTTCGTTTTTCGTGATCCACACGATGATTATTAAAGAGTAGATTTGCCTAAAAGATTGTGCTAAATTATTTCTAAACTGAAATAAATCAAGTTCACATTAAAATAATTGCATACTCGTATTATTCAGATTTCAAAACTACGAATTAATTAAAACTTCAAACAGATACAACTGATTTTTCCAGTTATTATAGATAGATTATTCAAAATATTTATTCTTGTTGTTACAGTCAAGAGTGACTTATTGAAATTGGAACAAAAGGATACAAATTAAACTGCATAATGTATGATCGATTCAAATAGAATTCTGCATCCCACATAAACCACTCGCATGGACAATGGTTAGGAGAGTGAATGTAAACTATCATGATTATCATTTGTTCACACGCAGCGAAGTTGATGTATCCAAGTATGTAATAAGCGAGCAAATTTTAATTGATTCGTGTCAGAATTAAATCTGGCGATAAGGCAATCTACTGTTGTATGGTCAAATGTTAATCTAGTTGATGAATTTGCATCGTTGTGTTGGTTTTGTGGTTTTGAAATTTATCCGAAATTAGAACGGTTTGTTTTAGTAGAATGATAATTTTGCCGATCGTCAATAATTTTATTAAAACCGCATCACTTAATGCAATCTAAACGAGACGTTTACATTTATCAAAATCTTTTTAACAGCGCTGCTAAACTTTTAAAATTTTATTTTTCATGCTCTTCATAGTTGTTCAAGACTGGATATAGGCTGGTTTAAAAAAATACTCACATCTTGAGTATGATGAGCGCATTTCCATTCTATTGAAGCCACATTTGAGTTCCTGCTTCAGCTATATTGATGGTCAACTGATCTTTCCACATGAGCACTAGTTGTGTTATAATACTTGATGAAAATTATGACAGTTGACCACATTAGGTTTCTTCTCAAAATCGAAATAATCAATCAGTTCGGTTCCGTGAAGCTGGCTACCACATTTTGAAATTTCAAAGTCTAACAACACCAAGGTTTGTGCTCGTTTTGTGCTGCAAAGAAAAAATTGCATGCTTTTTGTGTTTTCAAGATATTGGCGTTCCAATTTCACGCTGCTACCACACTTTCGAAGTTTGACAATTTGACTATGCCAACAACACAAATTTTATATTTGCAGCACAAAACGGCACAAAGCAAGCTTCGAAAGACTAACAGATATTGATAAGAAGAGGCAGATTTGGTTCGTTTTTTTACAGAGGAGAGCGGTTTGGATTATTTTAGAGCAATCTGGTCATTTACATATTATTCTCTGTTTTATAAGTAGTACAAAAAATATTTATTAAATGTCAAAGTAGAAGCTCTGCAATTAGTTGCGCTCACCTTAATTCTATCTATAAATGATTAGTTTTTAGAGGAAGAGTGATTTCCAGGACTGTGGGCTCGTAATAACAATAAACATCGGTATCACCACACACCACAACTTTGATTAATTATTCGGGACACGTGTTTCATCAACCGACGATGAAAACCCATGCGTTTTCGAAACACGTGTCCCGAATAATTAATCAAAGTTGTGGTGTGTGGCGATACCGATGTTTATTGTTCTTTAGAGGAAGATTGGAATGACTTGTTTACACAATTAAGGCTCTATTTGACGAATAACACATGTCTACAACAAATTCGATATTAAGAAATTTATACCTTTTCTTGAATGATTTTAACCTCCAAATTTCGATAATATCATCCTTTTTGTTCCATCATGTACGGATTATTTACAAAACGTGTGCTGTTGTCACGAATTTTAAAATGTATAATAATAAATTAGTATGGTCATATAATTTCTTTATAGCAGGCACATACATAAGTAACATATATTTTTCCTTTTTTGCAGGATGAACTAGAATATTAGAGGCTATAAATCTGGAATTCTTAAAAAGAAAAAATTGGCTCTGCGTGTACTCGTCGTCGCCAGGTAAGAGATTAATTCTTCTTTGAAGACTGACATTTAAAAGTTTTAGTAAGACTCAATGAGTTCTATAAACTTCTAAAATTAGTAACAAAAGTCGAAACTTGATCGATTGATTGTATCAGATATTTGATTAAGAATATTATTTATATTATTATGAACCACTTTGAGCAAACAACCTCTTGCAACCTCTGTGTAAATAATATTCATAGCAATAGTGGAAGTCTATATTACGAATATATTTGGGATAGCCAATCTATCTTGCAATTGTTGCCGATGCTTGTCTTTCCATCTTAGTTAGTCAAGAGTTCACTGTTACTTCAAGGAAGCTAATTGAAGAGCATTTTTGCATTATTTCCCCCATGGATGGAATATCAAGACCATCTAGATTATACGAGGAGCATGTGAATTGCATAAGATGCGTTTTTTGTGAATTCAGAGTGCTGGCGTTTGTAGGGCAGCGTTGACGAGGTCCTGGAATGATCAACGAAATGGAGATTAAAGATCAATCCTTGAAAGTGCAAAACTTTACGTTTCTCGCGTAAGCAAAACCTTCCCCCCACCACCGTTGTCATACAGGGCGGACATCTACCTTGGGCACCTACCAACACCTACCACTCACTCCAAGTTGGAGGAACGTTGGATAGGGCATCCTGGTCCAATAACCCTTTAATTCAATATCTAGCGGAGCTGGATCCGGACAGGCCTCCTGTCCGCAAATGGCGCACTAGCCCTGACGAGAATCGAGCCGAACACTTAACACCAGTACCTCACGTGGCATAGGAACCATCCACCCCAGCGATAAAAAGGTTAAAGGAGCAATCGCTCTAAACTTGGCACAATAGAAGCTTTAAGAGTAAGACCCCACCTACCACATCAACCCTCCATGCCCTGAACAATGTCCATTAACGATAGTGAGACATCATCAGCGATTGATCCCGATACCATGACGCTTGCGTCGTATGCATATTGTATCAATTTATTATTCGGGCAAAGAAAAATAGGGCTGCCTGCATTCGGCATTATATAATTTTGAAAATTTTCTGAGAGAGGAAACCAATTTGTACATGAAAAATAAAAGAAACAAGATGATAACTGATAAAAAGGAAATAATGATAGGGTTATTGAATGGCACAGATTTAGAAGACGAAACAAGTAAATATAGGACGAAAATTGATTACAATTCAGTAGACCTAACCTATAAAGAATTGATCAGTTCTATTAAATGTCTCACAAATCGTAAAGCCGCACGTGATGATAAAATTACATCGAGACCGTAAATGTGAAAACTACAGGGGCATTGCATTGCTGAGTACTCCTATGAAGATCTACGACAAAATTATAGGGAACAGATTGAGATCAGACATAGATAAAACAATGGATAACACAGAGCGGTTTCCACAAAGAAAAAAGTACTCAAAACCAGCCATTTTATAAAACAAGTAATTGAAAAAGTAGTACTGCAAACGAAAGCTGCTTAATAATTATAAGAAGAGGTTGTTTCTTTGTATTGTATCTCTCTCGTTTTTATATAAAAGAATAAAGTTAGAAATAATTACAAGATAGATAAAGTTCCACTAGAGGCCATTGATTAAACACAAACTTGTACATAGCATTTTCTTCATTGTACATCTTCCCTCTCACCACACACCACCAACTGACTGATTATTAATATTAGAACTAAGTTTTGAGCTGATATACTCGGATGAGGTCCTGAAAGTTTGGTTCCCTATTCGAAATTAAATTTATAATATAGCAGGGGTAGCAGTGGAATTTCTTGATCCTATTTAATGCGTAGGCGTTAACGTTCAATCTAATTTTGATATTTATGATATTTTAAAAGGTTGACGATGATTTATACGCTGTAGAATCTAACAGTCGGTTACCTCCAACACTGCCGGAATACTTTGCAAAGTATCGGTGGGGGAGAGGAGAGGGCGTGTAAGGTAATGTAATGCGGGAAGTAGGATTTCCGAAAGGCCTGTAATACATTTTAGGGTAGGTTTTAGACATTGGTGAGAGGTAAATTGGCGTCGGTGGGAGGCAGGTTGATGTAGCAAATTAGGTAAGTAAGTGTTGTATATTACGGCAAAATTGTGTTCGGGAGGCATGAAGGTATCTATTCTGTTCTGTATGGGATATTACAAAGTTTATGATAAATTACATGGAAGGAAGAACGATTTTCTGGTCAATAAATTAAATTCTAAACTTCTCAGATTCGGATGATATATTAATTTGCGAAATACTAGATGGTTATATTTGAGTCGCCTAAAAGCAAAACCGGCTAAATCTATTTCGTATGTATAAAAGCCTCTTTATGGCATCTTATAATACTTAATTCATTTCAAATAACACGTATATTGTCTAGTTCTATAATATCGTGGTGTAAGAGATTCAACTCGTTGAATTTTTGTTAAAATGGATCAAATTAATACAAAAATAAATCAAATGCCAAGGGAGACTGTTGAAAATTCTTCTAGGAAATGAAAATAAAATCCGCGTTTGTGGAAGAGAAATATTGCAAAGCTAGACTAAATGTCTAACCGTTTAAGTGATGGTGATTCTAATCTTAGAATAAAGTATATTAGAGGTGTACCATCTATTATTTCGACTTTAAACTAAAGGAATCCAACATTTGCTTCTCCTTCATTACCAAAATACTAGAGGTCTTTGAACTAAAACCCATCCTTTTTTTACTAGTGCTTGTGCATCTCCTTATGATGTTATTGCTGTCACTGAGAGTTGGCTGAATGACTCACTTTATAGCTCTGAATTACTACCCCCTTCCTATAACTTAGTTAGGTGTGACAGACGTTTTGATATAATTAATCGGTCTACTGGTGGTGGTGTTTTTTGTGACTTTATCCCACTTAATTAATTATAATGTTATTGATACTACTACTATTACTTCGACTATTCCTATTGTCGATATTGTTGACTGTAAATGTATTTTTGGTGCAGTTTCTTTCTACATAGCGATTTTGTATACAGGCTGAGTTTTTTATCTTGAGACAACGGAATATCTCTAAAACACTGCAACAAATCAAAAAAATATCTTAATAAGATTTGTTATAATGTAGGGGGCTCACTGAATGATGCCAAACTCGATCGTATCCTTGAACAAGCGTTGATGATTCGCTTAATCATGTTTTTCCTGGTAGTTGACACTTCTGTGTAAACTTCAGACTTTAAGTGGCCCCACAAAAAGAAGTCAGGGGAAGTAAGATCTGGCGATCTTGCAGACCAAGACACTGGACCGCCTCTTCCGATCCATCGACCATTGTAGGCTCGATCTAATACTTCTCGTGCTATTCTTGAATAATGTGCTGGACAACCGTCATTTTGGAACCACATTGCTTGTCGTACGTCCAAAAGAAAGGTCTTCAAGTAAGATGTTTCGATATTTTTCACCATTTAAGTTTTCATCGACAAAATATGGACCAATTAGCTTATTGCCAATTATTCCACACCAAACATTTACGTTCCAAGGACGTTGATGTTCAATTTGGCGTAACCAATCGGGATTTTCGATACTCCAGTAATGCATGTTGTGCCGATTTACTGTACCGTGATTTGTGAATGTTGCATCGTCAGAAAATAATACTCGAGCAAAAAAATTGGGATTAATTTTGTATCCGTTGAAGTGCCCATTGACAAAATCTCACTCGATTTTGAAAATCATCGCCATGAAGTTCTTGATGCATGGAAACTCTAAATGGATGATATTTCCTACGCTTCAATGTTTGGCAGATAGTGGACTGAGAATCATGTTTTCTCCTTTTTGAGTATTTTTCTAGACGTTTACAACCATGGTTTTTTGGGATTACAGCGCAATCTGTTGCGAATCGGAAAAAAAGTTTCAAACAAAAACTACATACTTGATACATCAAATGAATCTGCGATACAAAATGGCGGTTCCATTTAAGATTTCAAAGTTGTCCCCCTCCCACTCTGGAGGAACGAGGTGGCGAATAAAGGTCGGCGAGCCCCATGGATTACAAAATTTATTAAGATCTTTTTTTGATTTGACGCAGTGTTTTAGAATATTCCGTTGTCTCAAGATAAAAAACTCACCCGGTATATACCTCCAAATATCACAGATTTTTCAAAGGTACAAATCTATTTTGTTTTATATTCCTAATAATTATTATAAAAACAAATATTTTCTATCCGTCTGGTATTATAAATAAATTAAATTCATATTGATCATACAATGGGGATTTGAAAGTCTTTCTTTTCACTTTTCTTTTATATTGGGATAAAGAACATTCCGAAATTAAAGTCCAACAATAGTCAGCAAGCATCTCGCTATTTCACTTGCCCTGATAGCGTTTTTCAATAGTGGAAATATGAGAAATCTTTGCTCGTCACTAACATTGCTAAGATTCGGGAAAGAAGTTCAAGTGCGAATGCAGGAAATGTATTTTAAGACTCATATTACAGCCTAATGCATGGTAACTTCTAAGAAGTTCACTAACAATTTCCTCGTAAGGTTCAGATTTTTTATTTCCTAAGAAATTCTTTGACACACTTTTAAATGCATCCCAAACAGTGCGTTCTAAATCGCTCAAGAGTACGTCAAATTCTCGATCCTGTTGTAACAGATTAATCTGGGGTCCTATAAAAATCCCCTCTTTAAGTTTTGCCTCAGATATATTAGGAAATTTTTGTTTAAGGTATCGAAATCCTGGTCCCTCTTTGTCCAATGTTTTGACGAAATTCTTCATCGGACCTAATTTTATGTGTAATGGCGGTAAAAGTATTTTATGAGGCTTCACCAACGAATTATGGACTACGTTCTTATCTCCAGAAGTATATTGTATTCTGGTTGGCCATTGCTTAACAGTATAGTGCAAATTTCTCGCTCGACTATCCCATTCACAAAGGAAACAGGAATACTTTGTGAATCCAAGTTGTAGACCAAATAGAATTGCAACTACTTTGAGATTAGCACTGATGTACCATTTACAGGTTTTGTAATTGATTTGATCAAGGAGACGTGTCATATTATCATATGTTTCCTGCATGTGCACGGCATGACCAACAGGAATGGAGGGGTAGATGTTTCAGATATATAGAAGGACAGCTTTCAAACTCAATTTAGACGCATCTATAAAAAGACGCCATTTCTCCGGTTGGTATTTGTAACCTAATTCTTGCATTAAACCGTCAACATTTTTGCAAAATGAAATACCTTCTTCAGTTGAAAAATACTGTAACAGTTCTTTCTGGAGATTTCGGTATACAAAAATACGGGTACCCGGAACTGACAACTTCCATCCTTGCAGTCTTGATCCTAATATTTCTGCCCGAGTTTTTGATAAATTGTGATCTCGAACTAGGTCATTTAAATCCAATTGATTTATTAAATGAGGCATGTCCTCTTGAGATGGCCAATATTCTTCATCTGTGTCCGACAACTCTGAAATGTATTCTTCTATCTCGATTTAAACATGTTTTTGGTTCGAAACATCCATATATAGGACTTGGTACTGGCAAAGCTTCCGAATGAGGAACTGAACGAGTGGCAGAAGGTAAATTAGGATAGGTAATTTTATCCTTATTTTTACTGGAAAACCCGAAGGTCTTTGTACAGCAAAAGTAGCAGTCTGTCGAATGATCCTTTTGTTCTCGCCAAATCATAGGCCCACCAAATGGCATAGCTATGCTCTTACCTTTTATCCAGCTCCTCAAAGTAACAGCACATCGTGCACGGACATTGTTAGGGGTCCACAACTTGTCTTGATTTGTAATTTTTAATTTAAAATAAAGGTTATACGATTTTTCTATTAACGGTGTAATAATTCGTGTATGCTGTTGAACGGTGAATTCTCCACATACATAGCAAAAACTGTTCACATGTTAAATCCTGTTCAGACATGCGCGACACTACATTTAATACTTATATGTATAAAAAAAAAACATTTCTCAGAAACTTGACGTGATAGCCAATTTTTGAAAATATTTTCAGAATTACAATGAAGTCCATAACGTACAAGTATCAGACTGTAAGAAAGAAAGATCCTGTTGACCAGTTAATTAAGTAACTCAAAATTAATTAATTACAATATGAATAAGTTCGTTTGAATGTTTCGGAGAATGAGTCCACTAAGAGGTTGGCGTTCTAAAAGTAAGCACATCCGAAGCCGTTTGTTGGTTTCGGTAACACATTATCATAGATTACTTCACCGGGGAATCTTACTAGAGTATTTATTATCGGTCGTATTGCACGGGGAACGATCTGCGAGACACTGGTTGGTGCCAGAGGACGGTCGTAAAGTACACGGAAACGGTTTTCGGTACGCTTGCAATTATTTTAACTGTCCAGGAAAAAGATTCGGCCGACATTCCCTTTTAAATATGTATGCGCGACAAAGCTACCATTGTTTACAAGCACTATAAATCGTTTATACGGTATGTAACAGTAACAGTGATTGTCGTATGTGCCGGTAAAAGTATCGTGGCGTATATATTTTTAAGGATTTACGACTGAATGTTGTATATGTAGGAGAACTTTTATAGAAAATAAATTCACATTGATCTTGGATATCAAGTAGATACATTAATATCCATCTAAAGTCCGCAGCAAAATAAAATTATTTCATTATAAACAAGGCTATAAACACGACGATATTCCAGGAAACGTAGAGGGGATAAAACAAGCAGACAACATCTCGAAAAACGAGGAGGCGAAGAGGGAAAAAGGTGTTATTTCCACTTTCAATTAAGAAGATAAATAGATAGCTTAATTTTCCAAATTCCCTCGATTATTTAAAAGTCGGCCCTTCCAGTTTAAACTTGCAAAGTCGTCGACGATTGGGGCTACGGCTTCCACGAAAAACTCCTTCCACAAAACACGGACAAAAGAAACTTCGTTCCGGAGCGTAGTCTTAATTGTAGTTACAGAAAAGAAACTCCGTTTGCTAATATTAATGGACTTGGGTCTTTTTTCTTGCCCGGAAATCTTCCGGATTATGTATCGTGATTGCCTGTTCTAAGACGGTGAGAGTCTTTTAAGAGGTATACGGGGAAAAGGGAAAATGTTACCGAAAGTGAGATGAAAGTATCCACAAAGTCATTACGGTTTGGGAAATATTTTATAGATACACTCATTTTATTTTCCATTTTCAACGGCGTAATGATGTGTTCACTACTTTCACCACAAGATTAATAAATTGTTTTTCCCGATTTATAAAAACAATACAAAATTTTCAAAATGCTTCGCGTGAAGTGAATTCGGATTTAAAACAATATTAGATTTAATAAACAATGGGGAAAAGTTATTTAGTTTTTATTTAGACTACCTTTATTGATTTTAAAACCAGTCCGTTACAATAAAACAGACAGCTAGTATCCGAGTATTTATAACGAGTTTAATACTTCACATGCTATATCTAACAAATCCATCAAATATTTAATAAAAAAAAAGTTACGTTAATCATTTTTTCGAAAAAGAATAGAACCCACAACGTAAACCGCTTTGTCCTTTGTTACACACAGATATGGCTCTACTATTATTACAAGATTATCCCCGGCTAATGCGTTACGTACTGCTCGAATTAAAATACGCATCTGGTAGATGTTCCGAATGTAGGATTTTCATGATAAATTACTGATCCGCTTTAAAAAGAACAGACGAACGACGAGGCGCAAAAAAACAATGAAAAAACGTCACACGCATGGTCTGGCCCCCTGTCGCTAGCTCTAACCCCAGTGAAAAGTAACGAGGATTAGGTGTGCGATGTTACCGGAAAAGTGGAAAATAAAGGAACAGACTGTTATCCGATAACGAATTTAACATGTTCCTGTAGTGTGTAACACTTCATCTTGAAACAATAAAACTTTCGACGATTTCCAGTTTGTTTAAGTTGTGTTACATTAAGGTGTGATGACCTGGAAGATGTGAGGATACGATCTTACGAAATAAATTCTGTTAAATCGTAATTTACTAAAAAGACTTGTGCAGCATCTATAATGGCAGTTTGTACAATGGAATTTTTAAACACTGCTTTACCCTTTCGGTCATAGTGTCGCCAGTTGACGACACCGTATTTTAGCTTCCAGCATAGGAATTGAATAGCTGCAATGCACTGTGGTGGCCACCTGGTGCTGAAAGGCAGTAACAAAAAAATAAAATTTCTATGTTGGTGGACCACTTGTTACAAGGAGCTGTACACTATATTTTGAAATATGTAGATAATCCCTAAAGGTGTGAACTAAACGACGATTGACATATGAGGAGATGGTGCACTTGGCCGAGCATCTATTGGAAATTGCAGATCTCAGTGAAGGCGATGAAAATCCATCTGCGAGTGACGAAGATGAAGAAAATGAACAAATCCAGGAATCCGAAGAAGTTGTGGAAACTGAACAAGTCGAGGAATATGTACCTGCTGAAGAAGTGCCTACTGAACCTCAGCCTGGTCCAAGCACCTTACGTTCAACTTCAACGCGCAAAAAAGACTTAAAGAAGGAGTTCACGACGCAAAATGGACAAACTCCCAAAGAAAAGATTGGTTGGAAGAAATGGGTCCAATTTCTAACTTCAAAACATCAAGTGGTTTGAGAAAACAGTTGAAGATGTAGTTGAGTTAGAAAGCTCAATGGTTTTTCTTTCTCAATACTTTTGCAACGAACTGTTTGAAGAAATGGTTGAGTTCAGA
The DNA here is from genome assembly GCA_023690525.1 of Holotrichia oblita. Classification (NCBI taxonomy): domain Eukaryota; kingdom Metazoa; phylum Arthropoda; class Insecta; order Coleoptera; family Scarabaeidae; genus Holotrichia; species Holotrichia oblita. The sequence continues at coordinate 92,987,816 of CM043020.1, read as the reverse complement.
AATTTCTATGCCATACAACAACATCAAAGATTTGGTCTCACCTGCCTCCAAGAAATGAAAACGTTTATTGGTATCCATTTGCTGCCCATTCGTTATTTTATTACCCTCCAGTTACGATGTTGTCAATTGACGACATTTGTCAACCCCTGAACGGGGGTTGGTAACCCTTCACAAGTGATATAAAAAAATTGTAAATAAATCAGACTTTCTAGTACCAGAGTATCAGTTTTTTTTTCTCGGAGCCAAAATAAATAGTGACCGAAAGGGTTAATTAAAGTCAACTTAAAATTTAAGGACGTTATATTTAATTAGTCGTAAGCAGACCTCTAAATAGTGCTAATGTGTTTCGAAATCAGTCTGCTAACTAAAAGTAGTAGCTCTACGGAAATCAGACCATACACCGTAGCGAATCACAAAGGGGCTCGGCCTAACGAGCCAAGAGTGGCATCATTTCTCAAGAACTTTAAAATTCGGTATAAACATAGGAAAGTGCCGAAGAAAGAAGAAAAACGCAAAATTTGACAGCTGACAGATGATCGACATAGCCGAACAGCAATATTCTGCTGACGAAGCAGACTCCGAAGAGGAAAACTAGCCTGAAGATCACAAAGATGAAGAAGAAGAAATCTCCGAAAAACAGCAATCAGTACAACTGACCGACGCTTCGGGAACTAGTTATAAGCCAAAAAATCCCACACTAATAGTGCAACCAGTCACCTCAAAATATCATAGGAAAATGCTCACCAATGATATTTTCCGAGTAACAAAAGACTTCTTCATCAAGTACCGACCAATGGGCTCTGGATTTATTTCAGAAAACACGAAGAAAGACCAACATAGGTACATGAAAATCCTCCAAGAGAACAGCGATTTTCATACCTTTACCCAGCGAGAGGAAAAAGTTAGAGCCTTTATCGTCAGAGGATTCGCAGAAGACGAAGACCCTATGGAAATAATTACAGACCTGTGAACACAATAATCGCGCTCTTTATGATTATCACACTGCAAGGATACAACCCTACCAAATTAAACAAAAACAAAACTGGATAGTTTTGAACACAAAAATAAAATGGGAATGGTATGTTTCCAAAAAGAACGGCACTCACAAGTGTCAGTGTAGAAAATACCAGAAATAGGGGCATACCACCACCAATTCTTATGCCATCGGTTATACTTGCTTGAAGTTTGTATCAAACCACTCCACCCACACATGCAACAAGCCAAAATCGGAACCTGGGATATGTGGAAATTATAAAGAAAACCACCCAGTCAGCAGCGTCAGCTACCAAGCCTAATTATGCTGTTGCGATCGTCGGCAGGATTAGCAAACATAAACCTAGCCAACGTATTGGTGAGAAAAATCGGAGACAAAATAGGGGACTATTGCTATTCTGCTTGTTTATTTCATACTACTAAAAAAACCGCCGTATTTATATCGTAAAATTGGATTTAGGACGGATGTTCATAATGTTAATGTAAGATTCAAAGGTACTCTTCACCGATGCATGGGTTGGAACAATTTAAAAGGAGTTTTTCGTACCAAATTACGCGCATCTATAACAGCATACCAATTAAAATAATCAAAATGGCACCGTCTAGTATGGTGACACATTTTGGCACATATTTGATATTTTATTAGTTTTCCCTTCTCCGCCCCTCCAAAGTCACCAACCCCTGTACCTAACTCCAAGTATCCCAAACACCCCCCACTAACATGCAACAAAACCAAACCCAACCTGGAGCAATTCAACCCATTGGAATACAATTCAACCCCCTCAACATCCCTCTTTACCCACAATCCATGCTAACTGGGAAGAAACTGGTATCAAGTCTCCAACTTTTCTAGTTAGTTTTTCTATTTCTCTTGCTGTCACAGTAGTAGCATCTGCCCCTTTCTTGCAACGGTTCTCCACCTGGATCGGCTGATTCTTCTACACCACAGATTTCCCGAATACGAGCTTTCATCGGTCGAGAAATTCTCTGCAAATTCAAACGTTGTAGTAGATGTGGTTTGACCATCTCCATAGAAAGTTCCTTGATGAAATGTCTACGTGCAACTGGCTTATTGTCTGTATTGGAATTATTTGAAATATATACTACATAGGAATTAATAGCTGCAACATTCAGGCTTGAGTAAAAAACTACCATTGGCCATCGTCGAGTACTACGGGCACAATTATAATTTGAGCACAACTGGTCCACCATATCTACACCACCTTTTGTCCTATTATATTCAGTGATGATTTCTGGCTTGCCAGTCGCCAAATCAATAGCATCGTCGTGGTGTAAACTGGAAACCAACAAGACATTTTTGTTTTTTCTTGGAATATAGGACACTAGTGTGCACTCTTTTCTAAACGCAAACATGCTACTTTTGGGTGGGCGTTTTACGGGATTCGAAAAAGCATTCGGAAGTTCCTTCTTATTTTTTCTAATCGTTCCGATGGTGGTTATTTTTTTTTCAAGCAGTTTATTTACTAAAGTTATGCTAGTGAACCAATTATCCACTGTTAAATTACGGCCAGAATTGTAGATGGGCTTACACAGTCTCATTACAATATCCTCCGGTTTGTTGCTAAGCTGGAATGGACCATTGGATTGGTTACCCACATACACTTCTAAATTAGCAGTATAAAATAGGCTCGAGTCCGACAAAGCAAAAATTTTGATTCCATATTTGTTCGGCTTTGAAGGAATATACTGCCGGAAACCACAGCGTCCACGAAATCCTTCTAACTTTTCGTCAATTGTGACGAACTCCGACATGCTGTAACCTCTTTTGCAATTTTCCACAAACAGATGGAAGAATTCTCTAATTGGGGCTAACTTATCTATCTCTCTTCTTTGAAGACGAGTATTTTTATCGTCGAATCGTAAGGAACTCAAAAGAAACTGAAAACGATTCAAAGACATTGTTAGGCGGAAAATTTCCACGCCTGAACCATCAGTGGCCCAGAGCTCTTTTGTATTTAGATGGTTAGCTTTCAACATACCAGCATAGTATAGCAACCCTAATAGAGCCTGAATTTCCGTAATATCTGTCGGTCGAGCATCGCTCTCGCGCGAATAGTTTCGTGCTATGGAACGTATAAATTTATTTGTGTTATCAAGGATCAGATTTAGCATTTGATCATTGATAAAATACTTCCATATTTCATGTGGGTATTTTAGGGATCTTGTTGGCAAGCTCGATATCGGCAAACGTTTCACTATATTTTCTGCTCTTATTCGTCCTTTTTTTGTTTCGAACCATCTTGTTCCAGGTAGTAGTGTTGTCCTTTCCTGTAAACACGTTTGGACAAGTCTCCGCATCTGTTTCTACTTCTTTCTCCATTTCCTCAGTACTTTCAGTATCCAAAATCTCCTGCTCTGTATCAGAACCACTTGCTCTCGTCTCCAAATAATCTTCTTCATCAGAATCCGTCATGTCATCGACATCTTCATTATCATTCGTCTGATCTAATTCAGACAGAACTTCGCTCATCAATTTTTGGAGTCTCTCCGTCTCTCTTTCATAATCCCCCATGACTAAAATAAAAAAGACTGGGTTTAAAATTTTTTGTTAATAAGATTGTATATTTAGTTTAATATTGTGATACAAAAAACAATAACAAATTAAAAGAAAACTAAAAATAAGTATACTCACTTTCAAGATACACCTCTAATTGTAATGTAAAAATGTTAGAACACCACTACCCGTTTCGGTCTCACGGACCCAAACCACAAATGCAGCACAAACGACTAATCGCTTCTAAACGTCGAACCACACTGATGACAAGAAACCCGATTCGTGAAGCTACACGAATGGACAGTGATGTGACGATGGCGGCAGTTTCAAAAAAATTGGTTTAGTAGCGCATCGGTCTCCTCGGGTACTGTAGGGTTAAGAAGTTAATGCAACTAAGCACCCTCCACACATTATTGCCAGAACTGTTTATTGTATCGTGTATAAAAGCTATGCCTACGATTTCTGTTCAAATTCGTATTTTCCTTCAGTACATAAAATTAATTTACAAACTTCTATTAGCGTTAAAAAAAAATCCATTGTGTTGAACAAACCAGCACAATAGAGATAGAATAAATTATATTCTTTTAAACAAAACAAAGCGCCTTCTTAAGATACAACAACAGAGAATTACGTGCGCTGCAGAAACAAACTTCTACTAGCAAAAATAATAAACGACAAAATACCCTTTACCGCGACTGTTTTTGTAAAGACGCAAATCCTATTATTACCTAAGAGGATTCCCAAGTTTGTTTGAAGCATCATCGGCTACATAATGATAGACGTATTTTCGCCGAAAAACGTCTGAGTGAGTACATGTTTTAATAATTCGCCGTTTTACCGTTTCGCGGAAACAAAACCCCGAAACTGTACCCTGGCGAAATTCATACGAACTAAAACGAATACATCCAATACAGAAAGTTCTTATTTCCGCGTAAAGCAGTACTATAAATTTAAAATCAATATTGTTTTTGTACGAATTCCGGTAAGCTTTTATTACGCTTGGCAAGTTTTCAATTGTACAGGATGATAGTATAGGGGATATTTACACTGGAAATGTTTTAAATCTAAGCCGGCAAAACAATTCGTTTAGATATTTCCTAGAAATCTCCTCTTGTTTCTTACGGGACTTGAGGAAGAAAGTGGATTAATCAATTCTACAGTTGACAATCTGCTTAGTATCAAGTTTATAACTCCAGACAACTAGTCTGTATACAAACCGGATGTAAAACGAAAGAATTACAGCTTAGAAATGAGGCATTTACAACATGCAGTCGTCGTTAAAGTATATTAACCGTAAGAACTGAACGTTGAATGTTGTCTAATCGGATAAGCTCTAGTTTTAAAGCCATTTTTATGTTCTAAAGTAAGCATGAGATAACAATCTTACGTTTAACAGGAATATGAAGTTGTATAATGAAAAGTTATAAAAATTCAGTTTTATTACTTTTATAGGAAATATATAGATATAATCTATTGCAAAAATATGTAGACTTACGTTGAAGTTGCAACAAAGATATTTTCAAAACTAGGAACTATGTAAGCAGCCTAACATGCAGCATATAATCTATTCAATTTTACAATTTCAGACTGCAATGCAACCCATGAAAATATATTTTTCTAACAAACATAACCTCACAAAACAGTATTTGCTTCACCCTTTACAACATAGCCCATCTCTCTGTCTTGTTCATTCCGATTGTTAGCCAAACATGAAAGATAAAGAATAAAATTTATTTATATTACGTCCTATACTTAAAATTTCCATTGATTTCGGTGCTCGGTCGATGCTGCCTATGAGTGGGAACCCATGTGGAGGCTCAGCATCAATGCCTCCAAATGTGACACAGACAAATTCGAGAAATCGCAATCCACCCCCCGCTAGCATCGTTATCGGGGGTCCAGTGCTAAATACCTGAACTAATATTCAAGTAACCTTTCACTTCGTTTGCCGCGAAATTTCTAGGGGCAAGGGCTGTCCTAAAGTCTTAATTTATACCTCGATTCGCCGCCTCATTGTGACAAATTAAGCGGGTCAACGTCCTCCAAAACCAGGTCCTGCGCAAGATTGTTGTAACAGCCTGGTATGTTAGGAATGCACAAATTTATCGTGACCTACCTCTTTCTACGCTGACTGAGCATGCTATAATGCTGGTTAGAGGAAAATTAGAGAGGGCTTCACGGTCAAAGAACCGGCTTATCCAGCATTTTGGGGGAGTTGGATCCTGATAAGCCGCCACCCCATGTCAGGACAAGGCACGTCCTCGAAGTCGACATATAGAATCAGGTCCAGAACAAGCCATTCATGGTAGCCCCACATGTCAACCACAACTTTAGGCCAGAAGGTCCATATCATAAAATGACATAAATGCTAATCGACGTCGTGTCCAGCTTTAGCAAAAAAACGAAGTTCTCAGGATATTTCCATTTAAGTTTGATATCTGTAACTTACAGTTTATTTTTATACTTTGCATCATGGCCCTAATCTTCTTTCCGGCTACTCAGTTTTATGAGAGAATGCTGCGAACCGGAGTTCAGTTCTCCGAGGAGACGGTGACAGTTTTATTGGAGAATTGTATCCCGATTGAAATAGCACTTGTCACAAAGCCATTAAACACCTTTAAGACACAGAATTCATACCGAAAGAGTTGCAGCTGTAGTCAGAAAAGTAATACTGCTTACGAGATCGCTGCAGCTAGCATCCAACATAGACAAAAATGCGTTTGATGTGATGTACTCGTCTTTAAACAACTTTGAATCTGTTGTCTGTTAGATGGTATTGATGTTGAATTCTAATTGAAAAACTAAGGTTGTGACTCATCGTTTTTTCATTTAAAAGCTCTGTAGATTCAAAAGAAACTATTCCATTGTGTGAGGTGCCACTATCTTTCTCTGCCAGAACTGATTTTCCTCACTTGATTTTATCCTAATTTTCTGGAATTGCTAGGAAACAAATTCTTCAAAAGCGGAGTAATAATGGAAGAAATTGGGTTGATTGACTTGGTAGACAACATAGTAAATTGAACCCAACTAAATCAATATGATAATTTTTTTGACATCATAATATAAGATCCGGGTAGAATTTTTGTCTTACAACTTGGTGTTTTTATTAAGGCTTTTGAATATGTAGATGGGCAGATGGATATTTCAACATTGCGTCAAACAATAACTGATATGTTTTCTTCTTGCTCTCCACACTAGACTGAAGAACCAGTCACAGGCAGCCATTTGCTTGTCACTGTTAAGATTGTGTTTTATTTTGTATTTTTGAAATAGTTTATAAACAAAAGGTGCTTACCTTAGTTGTAGTAGGGCAAAATCAGGCAGCCTGCAGTTTTTTTAATGTGGGTTGCAAGTTTTTTTTTCAATTCTGTGTTTAATACACTTTAGGAATAAGCTCTTGGTTTTAGCCATTATTGTTTAAAGTCTCTTTAAGAAGTGTTTTTATTTTTATTATGTTTTTTATTTTTACTGTTTTTTTACGTGTGGTGGCTGCTTAGTTGCAGTGCCTTCGTAAGCTGTATTACTTGTTATGGCTTTATGACAGCATCATATCGCCTTTTATAATACCGCGCTGTTAATCACTTTGCTCTCAACAGCGAATGGCAAGTCGATCCGGGATTCAACTCTCTGAAAAAATGTCACCGTCCCTCCAGAGAATTGAACCCCGACACCTATCGTTCTCTCACAACGATAATCAGCCGCCTAAGCACTGCGGTCATCGACCCGTTATAAGTTGTATCTTCTTGGTGTATAATAATTTTTGCTATTCTTATATAGGCTATTTTTAAAGCCGAGAGACGAATTTCTGAACATACCTCAGGTCCAAATATTTGCATTTGTGATACGTACATTTATATATGTATGTATATTAAGTATAGACCTCTGCTTAGACTGAAGTTTATTTTCTGATATTAAATTTATAGACACGACTAACTGAAGATTACTAAAAAAATAAACAAATCAATTAAACGAAAATATCAATTAATAGATTACTATATCGGTTTTGACGTTTCACAATTAATTAAATACTCGGACTTTTTTATCGTTACTATGATAACGTTGGTATCATTATGTTCTTATTGGCGGAATACAGGGAATAATGGTAACGTTATGTCTCATTATTCCCTGGTCGCATTTCATTATTCCCTCCGGGTATTATGAGTACTATTATTAACCAATAGTGATTAATATAATACCTACTTTATTGTTTAGTCGTAGATAAACATTATTATTATTATTATCTGTAACTATAACAGCATTGTCAGGTAAATAGTTTAATATTCGAGAGAACCATTCTTAAAAAACAGTAGAATTTCATCATGATAATCAGTGGTTTTCTTTCCTTCAAACAATAAGAGGCCATCTTTGACAAAGCAATCACAACTTCCAACTTCTGTAACAAAATAAGACGACGTCCTTTTCCAGTTGGATTTTTTACCCAGTTGTAAGTCCTTCGTTAATTGTGTAATTTGGCCTTGCTTTCAACTAATGAGAATTCACTGTCAAACTGGTCTGTTCAGAAATTCGTCAAACGTAATTCAATTACATTTAATACTAAAGAATAAAATGAATCTATTTCATTCGTCTATGATGTCAGTCCCGAAATAATAATTGTACTGTTGTTCCATCATTACTACAAGAACTATAGCATCTCAAATACATTCCCGGCAATGAGAATTGGGAACGTAACCGTTTTCCCTGCTTAATAAGCTATCCATTTTAGTAAAATACCCCACTTCCGTAATTAAGATTATTTGTCCCGAAACCGAGGGTGTGCTTCTAGCTCCTTGCGGAAGGTATATAGTGTACTGTACGTATTGTCAACTGTGTGAGCGTCAAACTCAGTCGTTCCGTTTCCGTATCACGTGCCAGCCATAACACGTATTGAGGTTAACTGTTCCGAGCAATTCGGTCCGCGTTCAGCCCGCGCTACTGTATGCCAGCAGATCTGGAAATAATCAAAAGTAATAGCTTGTAAATGTGGAGGTGAATGCGTTGAGAAGATAGCCCAGGTCCGGCCATCCATTTGTAATCGCTCGAGCGTTCTATCTGCAGATAAATAATGCCAAATAGTAAATACGGGTATTATAAACTCTGGATAGTCGGGGTAATATGTGGCGGTGAAACCATACTTCCGTATAAATTCGATACTATTTTATAAAATATATTGGGAGTAACGGAACGGAAGGTTTTGAAACATAGCTTTTAATTCAATTTTAATACACTCAGCGAATTTCTATAGTGCCCTATGAATTTTTGAACAGAATATTTTGGTTTTCTTGTTGACGAGGTAATGGGATCGTCCTATTTTTTTAGCTATGGCTTGGTTGAAAACTCTACCTCTTTATAACAACTGTAGAAACTCGCTTGATATGGATGGCCCTAAAATAAATGCAATTAAAAAAATTCTATGAGTATTATGTTACTTTCCAACCGGAATCGGATCAATTTCAGCATTAATAAGATTACACGCCTTGGAGTTAAAACTTGGTTTCAACGTAAATCATATCAAAATATAAAAATCCACCGGGTGAAATAAGCGAAGCCAACACAATAACACCCGCCCTTTTTTAATGTATAAAAGAAGAAATATTGATGGTTCTCATTGGCTTAACCATCCGAATGGAACCTTGTTATTCTAGCTTCATTTTCCCGTAATGGAAACCGGTCGAGTGTATTAAATTATCTCGGAAAACTGGTAAATACACACAAAAGCCTAAGAAATTGATGCCATTTTGTATTCAAAATAAAAAGGAAATAAAGTAAGATATATTAGGGCGATACAGCAATGTCAGTGAAACGGAGATCTAACCCCCTTTACCTCCCTGGAGCTATCCGTCGACAAGAAAAGGTTCTGAGGAGAGAGAAGAAAAAAAAAACGAAAACATTTACATTTAATCATGAACAAAATTCCAGATCATCATCGTTCAAGTGAACCACCCGCGCACGCATCTAGATAACCCGGGCGTACAGGAAAAATTTGCTTTAAGATCCATTTATTCCGTTTTATTTACGTTTCGTTTCTTTTCGCTTTCGTTTTTTTTTAACCCGCGGTTTCAGATGCTTTCTGTATTTCTACGTTTCTGCTGGTCTTTCGCAGCCCCCTTTCAAGTTGTGCGGATGATGTCTTTAGAGCGATCTGTCAAATACTGTGTATAGTATGATATCGTTTTTATACGCTTAAAGTTATTTCATCTTTATCGGTGAATATATTCACCTTTACTTGGCATTTAGTTATTTGCGAGATGGGATTTCATATCGGAATTGCGTCTAGTATACAGGTAGAGAAATTTCTGCAGTTCCATATGGGTCATTTGAATTGCATTTTATGAAATATAGTAGTAATTACTGATCTCTGTTTAAGACTTTAATTGACGTTTTAGTTTAAAAATGTATAGCATGTATGCATTTTATGTTTCTAAGAAGATGCATCTCTCGAGAATTAACTGTTTCTTTATGTGTGGTGGGTGCTTAGTTGCAGTGACTTCCGTAAGCTGTATTAGTTGTCTGGCTATCACTGCAACTCTCATGATGTAGATAGTTTTATGTTCAAATGGCTTTGTGACAGCATTATATCGCCCTTTATAATGCCGCGTTGTTAATCACTTTGCTCCTAAAAAATGTCACAGTCCCTCCAGAGAATCGAAACCCAGCTCCTATCGTCCTACTCAGCCGCCTAACCACTGCGGCTATCGATCCGTTCTCCGACCATTTAGAAAGAGCTATACTTTCATTATCATCTATCGCTTCATCGGAAAACCTCCTTTTCGTTTTAACTTTTTTATCAATTATCAGAAATTCTATTGGTATTGAAATAGCTTTTTTCTGAGCAGCCAATTAAAATTTACTTAGAGATTGGTGTACCCGACTCCTAAAAAATCCTGACCATCCACAAAAGAAAAAAATCTCTTAGGAGTACGGTTTTCGTTTTATGTATTGCTTTATATTTAATATACTGGTGATAAATACCATCTTTCGCAGCAGATATAGGATGGTTAACAAAATTTCGAGATATGGTTGGAATACCCAAAGAGAACAATTATGACGAAACCACACTCTTCTGCAAAATGCTTCCCAACAAAATATTTCGCGATTGGTTACAAAATTTTGTTAAACAAGTAAGAAGGTTGATGTGCCTGTAAGAGGGGCTCATGATATAATTGGCGGCACCACCCTACTAGCTAAAACAATAGACGAGGTTAAGTATTAGAGACGCATCATGATTTCTGCCTACTAGATGTCATCAGCTGGTGAGCCTTCGCCTCACCAACTTGAACAACAATTCAGATGGCAAACTAATTCTAAGCTCATTCCCTCTAACGGGCAAAATTAGGGTTAGTACCAAGTGACAAATCAATAAAAGTAAGGTATCTGTTATGCCGACTTTAGTGATGTGTCCATTGTAATGGATGTCGAGTTTGAAAGAATATTGTTATTATTACTTATGTAGAATCAATTTCATTTATTTTGCTGAGGAGGGTGAGGGGTTGTTTGACGAGAGAAAGAAAAGTTGGCACGACTGTCGCAATAACAACTGTATTGCTAACTTCAGCTATCTTTTAGACAGACGTCTAAAGTAAACAAGTTGTTACATTTAATTAAAAATGTATAAACAGGAATTTTGTGTGTTAAAAAAAAACATTAAAAGAAACATTACCTTTTACGCGGAAAGAACATTAAAGACACAGAAGAAAAGTTATATAAGTATTATGGTGGATTTGCTCCTTTGCATGAAATGATTTGCAAGTGGTTTGCTCTCTTCAAAAGTGGTCATATGATGAAAAGTCGCTCTCCCATCAAACAACCCTCGTATATTTGGTGTAAATATTCCACCATTAGAAATGATTATCATTGCCCGATATCAGGAATGTTCCTCGCTAAAGGACGTCTGGTGGCGGCATCATAGTAGTACAATATAAGAATACAGTCAGATAAGAGCACAAAAAAGATAATTTAATAACACGACGTTTCGCCTTTAATGTAAGTGTCTTCTTCAGGAGCAAAATATGAGTAGAAAATACCAGAAAGTCATGGTAACTCGATGTGTAAACTATAGTAGCGACAATAATCTTCTGACGCGCAGAGGGGTATATATTGTTCTTGTTTGTGGTCTTCTCTTTGCGGCAGATAGCATATCTTTTTATGTTATTTTATCTTTCATTTTATCAAGGAGTTTATACGAGTTCGTATCAAATTAAAGTACTTTAATTGTGGTGTGTTATGAACTGCAACAAAATCTGCCTCACGGAAGCTACTTGGTCTCTCTCTAGAGTTTAACTAGGTTTGAAATGGATCACTGATCGAATGTGGTATCAACCTATTTAAATTGCAAGATACTATTTTTTTGTAAAGGGGGTTTCTCTTTTCTTAATTGTTCTAAAGTAAATGCTGTCTATTGCTTCTTCCAAACAATATCACCAAACGGTTAAATAGACGATTATGGTTACTAGTTCATTTTATCGATATCTGAAAAAAAATCGGTTATTATACTTCTTTAGAGATCACATTTGACCGAAGGCTATTGCCATCTACACCTGTGAAGAAGAACAACACACTAAGCACGCAGGAAACATTCAACATCTAAACTGATTTTGACGTCACAAATCACGTCCTGGGACGTTATAGTGGCTATATCTAGATGTGGCATTCGTACGATGTAATTTTGAAATATCTTTTACATATTGTTCTCTTACCATCTGTAATGCTTACAGGTAACTTAAAAAAAAGAAGTCGTTTATTATCAACGTAGTAATTACTCACGTAATTTTGACGTGTCGTTTTAGTAATTTTATTGTTTGGACAGCCTTCTTCCCTTATAATGAAAATGTAATCAGGAAAGCAGAGATTTGTTTCATATTTACAACATGTCAGTCATTTTCTGTTTACGAGTATAATAGATAAATCTTTCCCACACAAGAATAGCCTCTATTTTCTGTGTTTAGAGCTTTGTTTTATAATTTAATGACAGCCTTAGATGCTAAAGAAGATGATTATGATGATGGTGGTGACACACTCGCGTTTTCTAAATGACTATCTGGATTTGTTTTCAGGAGATTTTCTGAGTGAGTTCACAAATGTTTTTCTTTTCCAAAACAGAAAATCCCTGTCGATAACTCATCATGTTGGAAAAATAAATAAAATAAATTCCTGAATATTTTGGGAGTAAAAAAAGACAAAGTTTTGGCTATAAAATTTTTCGTAGAGTCAACAGAATGTGCTGAGTCTTACTACCACCACCACTTCCCTAATTGCCAGCCCTTGCAAGCAAGGACCTTTAATTCAAGCAGTCATTCTTCAGATATCTTTTTATGAGTAAGTATAATAAGGGAGAATGGGGGAATCGTGCGCACTTAAGCAGAAATCGTTATAGCACTGATTGCATTGTATATAACTTAAATCTAAATACGGTAGTGAGAGTGCTATTTAGTTTACTCTCAGTATATAAATCAATTTTAGGAAAAAGTAAAGTATTTAAAGCACAATATTGCTGAAAGTGCTTTTGCGCACCATTCCCCGCTCTTGGGGGTAATTATGCGCACATGTTGGGGAATGGTGCGCATTAAAGTATTGTTAGATAAAATCAACACTAGCTTTAAAAACGTTTATTTACTGTTGTGGAACATGGAAAATACAATATACTTAAGAACTCCTAATTTGAGCATAAGTCACAGTAATATTTTTTTGGGGTATCCGAGCCACTACACTCGGCATGATTCCATGTTGAGCAAAGGACACATCTGTACCATAATTCTCGTGGTTTGCAAAATTCTCCGCAAATACCACAAACTTCGTTCGGTTTCGCTGGCTGATTCGAAGGTGGCGGTATGAAACTCAGCTCGATATCATCTTCAATGGTGAATCCGATGATTCGGGCGGTGGCAGTCTCTTTTGTTTGCTTTTGAATTTCTTTGAAGACGGCGGACCGTCAAAACATTTACGAATGACTCCTTTACTATTCTTATTTTTCAGTTTCTCCTTGGTTTTGATTGCTTCTTCTCGTTGCTTTTTTTTTTCTTCAGCTTCTTCTAGTTTTATTTTAATGGGAGTGCTCGTAAGAATTTCCGATTTCTGTTTGTTTCTAGATTTTCTTTTCGTTGCCAGATTAACGTTTGTTTTTGGTATTGGAGCCATAGCAAAGAAGGAATTATCAGTAGACGTAGATGGCTGAGGGCTCGGGTCTCTTGGATGTTGTAAATTTGAGTAATTATCTAGTAGAGTGGCTGCACGATCTGGAATGGATAAAGTTTCAACTTCCGGTGCTGCTTCTACTATAAATTCTCCTACGTGGTGACTAGGTTCAAAATCAGCATCGGTAAATTTGTCGGGATTCAATGGAAATATTCCAGACGTCCGAAATCCTGAAACTGCTTTTTCATCGTAGCCACTTTCATAAAGGCTTTGTTTAAATGTTCGGCTATATCGTATTCCGTTATTTTTTCATGAGCGGTATTTGATAAGTAAAGACCATATTCCCTGAATAGTGCATTCTTCAGAGGACTAATGTCAGGTCCAGAGGCTGGAGGTGATCAGATGTATGAGGAGGAAGCGAAACCATGTCGATATTATTTTCTTTGCAGAAATTATAAGCCGTAATTGATATGTGGCTAGAATGATTATCCAGGACTAAAAGGATACGTTCAGTAGCAGTAGGTTTAGCATGCTTCTGAAAGTGACCTAGCCACCGAAGAAAAAGGTCGGAGTTTATCCAACCGTTCTTAGAGCACGTATATAACGCTCCAATTGATCCATTTTTCTCTAGAGTTTTGGGCATCCTCTTCCTGGGATATATCATCATGGGAGGGATGTAGTTGCCAGCCGCATTCATACAAAATACAGCAGTTATTGTTCTTCCTCTTTCGCCGGAAATTGCAGCTCTTACTTTCTTAGATCCCTTACGACCATAAACTTTAGGGCACTTATTTTGCACCGTGGTGATGCCTGTCTCATCCATGTTGTAGACATTCTTGGGTTTATACTTAAACCTCTCCATGATCGTTTGAAGGTTTGAGAAAAATACTTTGGTTGAGTCCTTGTTAAACGATGCGATCCTATTCAAACTGGTTCCTTCAGGCTGCCGTAGCTTTATATCAGGTGATCTCCTTAAAAATCCATACAGCCAGTCCTTCCCAGCTAATCCCTTTTCCTTGTTGAATTTATGGACAATGTTATGTTGCTCAGCGTACCGAAAAGTTAGTCGTCTAAGACACCTGGGTGTTAGGCCATAAAATAGCTTTGCTAGTGTTAAAATTTACTCTCTTAATTCAGATTCTATTTCCTCTGAAAACACAGGCTTGCAACCCAAACGGGGTGGCTTCGGCTGATTTTCTGACAGAGTGTCGATTCAGGAATATTGAAGGCCCTTCCTGCGTCCCTTATTTTTCTGCCATCGTTTCTTATCGCAAATAATGCGTTTTGTAAATCGTTTGCCGTATATGAAAGAATTGTGGTTTTCCTTGTATAATTTCTCGGCATCTAAGAAAATATATTTAAAATTAAATTACGTGTGGGCAACTGCTTAACATAAAAATGCGAAACAAGCATCAATAGATGCACAAGATTGTAAATTTCCATATAATAAATATATTTTATCGATTAAGGAAAAAAAAATGTACTCACCGTCTTATTTTCCGATATCAAAAAATTACAAGAACTGGCTTGATTTCACATCAACAGGGTTCGTTCCATGTAAACGTATACACCTGATATGAGCAATGGCGTCAGTGATCCACAATAGGCATGAGAGGGTGCAGCACTTGTCGATTACGCTTAAAAGCTGACGGAATATGAAATATTTTGCTGCGCACGATTACCCGATGCGCACGATTCCCCCACTCTCCCTTATTGGTTTCGGTACTCTAATGACAAATTTATGTTTCACATGTTTTTGGTTTAAAGAAAGTCTGAAGATTACTACAGCTCAAGGTCCAATAGTTGGCTAATTAGAGCAAATCCGTAAAGTTTGAGGAAAGAGTCTTTTTCAAATCTTGAAAGAAAAAAAAGTCTTGACGTTCCCTAAAAGTGCAGATCAACTGAATTTTTACCATTTTGCCGTCGCTCAACGACATGCTGGAAAAGCCAACCACTCAACGTGACTCATAACTCCAAAAACGTCAAAATGTCAAATGAGATGCCGATTCTTTTTCCATCTTTGTCAGTGATGCGAAAAATGCTGCAGCAAGAATTTTACGATATAGCGTTCAATTAAGACTTTTATGGCTTCCATATTTTATATAAAAATATAATAAAAGGAATTCTATTATTTATATAATCGTAAAAATTATTAAAAAAAATTAAAATCATTAAATACAATAAATGAAATCCATATAGGTTAGAAAAATTTGTGTATCCAGTTACTTTTTTTTTTCCCTGGAAGCTGCGAGGTTTCAAGCTGACGGCGTACGAGATGTAAAGCCCCCGCTTAAATAAATTTATATCATATTTTACGGGAACGACGAACGTTTGTAGCGTATACTACAGCGGTTGTACGAATCCTATGGTTTGAACTGCTAGAGGAAGTCTGAGCTATAACGGCGCATGGGGGTAGACTTTGAGCTTATGGGACATACTTTGGAAGACGAGACACGCATATTTAAGCTCGAAAATGTATCGCAGTTGTTATAGTAAAGTTCGGCGTTTTATATTGTCTCTATATCGTTTCGCAGGTCGCAAATCTCTGAAAGATATTCTCGAATGTAGACGCTGTAGACTGCTCTGATCTCTATCTGCTCTTGTATACGAGTTTACGCGAGAAGACCTCGGGTTTATTGGTTTCACCCCTCTTGTTTTCTTTTTTGTGTGTAAATAAATTTTTAATTGACATTGAGAGAATTTTATTTTGTCTTCAATAAACATTTAATAACAATATAATTATAGAATTAAACAAATTTAGATGTGCTTATACGCCAAAATCTAATTACACTACGAAGCATATTTTACTTGAGCTTCCGTTTTATTTACAAAACGTAACGTAACGGTTAGAAACGAAGAGCACGCTTGTATATATATAAGCTTACATAAATTATACATTGCGAACAATTCCCTTAGTCCCCGAGGATCCTGAACAAGATTTATATGTTTATTTGCAAAATAATACACCTCTTTCCTCTTCGAAGTGGAACGAAGTGATTAAGAAAAGCAGTATCGCGAACACTATAATTAAATCTCTCTCCACCACCCGCCTACACTTCGTTTACTTCGTCTACTACCTTACGATGCCTATTCCCCACTTCTTCTTACCCCATCAGTTCCCCAGTTACCCATTGTTTCCCTCTTTTTCACGGCAGAGAGCAGTTTATCCAATACGCGTGTTCACGAACATTTTCTAATTAAGAATACGTCTCTGAAGTATGTTTTATTGCACGTTGCAGCATTGAACTGAATCACTTGCTTGTCTACTGCCTCCGGAGAGGATTACCTGATTTAAAATTAAATTATTTATTAATCAATTAGCTGAACGAACGGTAACTGTATTGTCCGTTCTTTTAAAGCAGGAAAAATTAATCTTGTTCTAACTAGTTCAGGTTATCAAGTCAGGAATGATTTTGGCAGCTTAAGCAAAACATAACCTGCACTACTAATTATTTTCACAGTAATTTTCATATAAAAATGTAGACTTAGCGAAATTCCTTGATATTTTTAAAACGTGTTACTTGAGATCTATCCACGACAAGTTTAAACTGAACCATCTTCCGCGTAATTAGATACATGATAGTTCTAGGGACATCCACCGATGCGAACTAGATAGTTCCGCCGAAATTATTCCGAGTAAAGTTCTCGAAATATCAATGCCAACTGCGATGACGACATCCAACTCGACAAAATTCAATTGCTTTAACACGCTTAATGAACAAGTCTGCACTGAAATTCGTATTGGAAGACTTCTCTTTCAAAAAGCGAGTCACGATTCCATGTATTGTCTTCATTATGATCCAGTAACAACGATGATTTTCGACTGAAACCCGCAAAAGAGAACGAAATGAAAGAAGAGAATGGGAGTAGCTTTAGAAATCGATCGACACTAACATGAGATGATGTTTCGCGATAAATAGGAAAACTTCAACGAAATTACAAAGCTAATGACGATATATAGGTTCTTGTTTCGATATCTATATATATAGATACGAATACGATCGGAAAGACATGGTGTTGATAACGGGCAAGAGCTAGAAAGATGGAGGTAGAAATGTTCTTTATATTGTAAAAGCCTGGCCTGATGTTGTGTAAAGTCGGGGCAGATTTAGACTTTTAGAAAACTTGGATGTGGCGTCGGAAACTTGAGCGATATATATTGGAAATCTTTTCAGATGTGCCGGAACTTTTATAATACATTCCTGCTGCGGCTTTCTCGTATGAACCTTCGGTACAATAAAAGAGGTAAGGCAAGTTATAAAATACGGTATCGTGAAGGTTTTCGCTAACGCTTCACGGGATCCGATGATTAGTTTTGTTATTTAAATTTAAGCTGTCATTGGGGATTGTATTATGTGAGTGACAACGACAGATCTACATTTACTTGCGAAAAGGAACTAAAATAAATAAGGCACTACTGAGTAGACACGTGCACAAATTGCTTTACGATATCCTTTTCCATTATCCATAAATTTCACGACAGTAAGTGATATTGTGCGATAAATTTTATTCTTGTGAAACTACTACAATACACATATTACAAAATCGTAAAGTAACTTCTAGGTTTCCATCTAGTGGAAGAACTCGCAACTGTATTGATATTTACATGTTAAACTTAAGTTTAAACTTTTTAACTTAGTTTTAAAAATGATAATTTTATGGAAAGCATATGGAACTGTGTTCGTTTAATCGTATTCAGCCATCTCCACGTTCAAAATTTATGGGAAACATCTAAGCACTCTTGAAGAGGAAACGTTAGGAAGTTCCTACGAGCACACAGCTTTTTCGATTCCAATGCAATATTCTAAATCTTTTCAAATTTGAGACCTGAGCTTATGATCCAAAATTTGTTGTAAATTTTGTTCATAACACTCCTACCAACAAAAATAATGGCCGTAGAAATTATCAAGATCTGTGTTTAAATTCTAACAGTTCTAAATTTAAAGTGTCACAATCAGCTGGGAAACTCATGGCAACGGTATTTTGGGACTCGGAAGGAATATTGTTGATTGATTATAAAGATAAAGGTGTTTCTATAACCGGAGAATATTACGCTTCAATATTAGAGCGACTAAAAGAAGCCATTAAAGAGAAAAGACGGGGAAAATTGACGAAAGGTGTGCTGCTTTTGCACGACAACGCGCCCGTCCACAAGAGCCGCGTTGCGTTAGCTACCCTGCATAAGGAGGGCTTCGAAATTGTGAATCACCCACCCTACAGCCCAGACCTGGCCCCGAGTGATTATTACCTGTTTCCGAAAATGAAAAAAGAGCTGAGGGGTAAAAAATTTACTGCCGATGATGAAGTCAAGGAGGCAGTTTCGGCGTATTTTGCAGATAAAGAGAAATCATTTTTTTATGAGGGTATAAATAAATTAATTGAAAGATGTGAAAAATGTATCCGTCTTGCAAATGAATATATTGAAAAAGAAAAATAATTTGGGTTTTTTATTTCCACCCCTTATCCCCCATTCCGCGAATATAAAAACGACCTATCTGTTGAACAGGTTTAACTTAATCCCTCCTACTACTGTCAGTTTTCACTGTCATTATGACATTTACGTTTTTGTTAGTATCAGCATTTGCGTTTATTTAGTAAATTTAATGATGATTAGTATTTGGTTTTTCTAAAAAAAAGTAACCATTTCAGTGATGGATAATCTTGACATAAGATTTTCATTTTTGACAACTAAACATAATAAGAATGAAGTTACCCAGTCGAAGTAGGCAATATTAAATCTGGCGTTGCCAACCTGGTGCGCTTGACCTTAGACACTTTGTATTGTTATGTTGTTGTACTGTACTTTTTGCATATTCTGCATTATTTTTCAATTCCTGAAATATTTCCACTTAGAGGTCCATAAAAGAACAATTAATTAAATACCAATTTATTCCAGAACATATATGTTTTCCTTATAGCTTCTTCAATGGATAAGTAAGTAGATATTTAAAAATGTATTTTTTTTTTAATAAATATTGACGGAAATATATCCTAAAGTGTGGATAAGTAAAACAGAAGTATAAATAAATTGGCTTAAGAATAAATACTAAGAGAATGAGAAAAGATATTTTTAAGAGAAGAAAAGGAAACAGGAAGAGGAAAAATTAAGAGCACTAAAAGAAATAGGACATTGATATAAAATAGCGAAGGATAAGGTTGTACCAAAAGATTGTTTTTTTTTATATCGTACAAATAGATTACAACATTTTTATTTAGTTAGATAGGGATTGAATTAGGGCATTGTAAAAATCAAAATTTATGATTGTTAATTTAAAATTATATTTTAACATGTTCTTTTGATTCATAATATTTTTTTTATTTTTACATTTCAAGGTGAATGAAAAACTAGAGTAGTTTTTTTCGAACTCCAATAATCTAAAGAGTCTCAATACATAATTTTGGCGCCCATTTTTGTTTGCTTAAAAAATTAATTCTTTGCATCTTTGCAACACATTTTTGTGTCTCGAAACGTAAACATAACATAAGATTGCAATTAAAAATTCAAGATCAATGAATTGGTAAAGAGCTGGACCTTCTATCGTGTCTAAAACTGCATTGCATTTCCTTGGCATTGATAGAATAAGATCCTTCAAGTCTTCTTGCGGACTGTTGTGAATGTAGTTCTTGCTATGTGAACGCCATCTTCTTTGAAGCATATCTTCTGCATGCTTAATTCTATTGAGGTCTGTGAATTGAGCCGGCTATAGCAAAACTTTAATTGTTGCTTCTTCAGCTCTTCCAGTTCTTTCGTCGCTGTACGATTCCTAAGCCTATCTCTTCTAATAATACCTGTAACTCCTCTGGGATATTTCATATCCATGGCTTGAATCTCACTTTTTATACTCCAGAGTCCGGCATTGAAACTTTTTTTTTCAATTAGACATGGTGGCACGACTGGGACTAGTTGTGGCTATTTGTCTGTCAAACGACATCACTTGTTAAAATGCTTTGGGTGGGAGAGCTAGCGAGGTACTGTTCCTGTCCGGAGATCCATCTTATCGTGGGTGGAGGCTTTTAGGGCAGTTGGAAATGTTTTCCACAAGAGACCAAGAGCAGCACGGACCGTTAGAACACCTGCAAACATCGAGGCAGTACAGGATTCAGTTTTGCGATTTCCTAAGGCCTCTGCTTCAAAACATACGGCTGCTCTGGGGTTGTCAGATCGTTCCACTCGTCGAATTCTTCATGATAACCTTCACTTTTATCCATATAAAATGGTATTCGCACAACTTTCCGAACGTGATTTGATTTCACGACAACTAGGATGTGAGACGCTGCTTCACAATTTGCTTCCTAACGCAATTGTGTGGTTCAGTGACGAGGCGCATTTTCACATCTCAGGGTGAATTAACAAACAAAATATACGTTATTGGAGCCCTATCAATCCCAGGGAAGTTCATGAGACGCCTCTTCATTGGAATGGGGTCACAGTTTGGGATGCGGTATCAAGTGTAGGGATTATTGGACCACATTTTTTCGAGGAGGACAATCGCATGATTGGCAATTTCTTTATGTGAGCTCTTGAAAATATTGCTGTTGGTGAAGTATGAAAATGGGGCGACTGCACACACATCACGAAATTCAAATGCGTGTTTTTCAAGGTGACATCTCGTGGTCCTCACGCTCACCAGATTTAGCTCCATTTTTTTTTTCATATTTTAGGAGGTGGCAGCATTTAGATCAGTGTACTTTACCACGGAATATGGCGCTATGGTGTGGCTCACTAGCACACATACTTTTACAAAAGCTTGATGCAAAATTGTACAACACCATGAGAATTATAAGTGGAACACTTAGACCAACGAATGTCGAATGGCTGTCGAGAATTTAAACGAATACAAGATAATTCTGATCTCTCTATTCATGAAGATACAATCATCGTTGAAAAAAATAGGCTTCGATCTAAAGAACCAACCATGAAAGCTGCATCGGAATTGGATACATCATATGCAATTCCGATCGGTTGACTCACTTCGATTGACCTAACTTGCTCTGTATAACAACGAAATCGCCCCTCCCTCTCCCTCGCTGCTCCTGAAGAAACCGTACATATGTTATAGTACTATGATATGGTTAAAATTTAGAAGCCCTTCAAACTAAAAAATGATAGCCAGGAGAGTTAGACTCAATTGTTGGAATTGAGCTCTTTACATATTACTTATTCAAAATACTTATTATATTACAACAGTAGTAGTAGATCCATTGCGGGATTGTAGAATTTATAATTTCAGTAAGACTAAACTTGCACGTGACCCAATTGTTTGCCTTGTTATGTATTCAAATATTAGTCTTTTGTCTAAAGTACAACCACCATCCAACTACTACAAGAACATTTACCCGCTAGTCCTCACTGTACTGTTTAAATTTAAAGTGTATTCTTCCGGCTATTATGGGAGTTTCTGGTTTAACTAAATACCGATCTTATCGTTCTCATCACGAAGAGAACTCGAATAGTCCATTTCCTTGGGAAACTACGAACGGAGCTGTTATAGTTTCCGATGTGTTTAAAGATCTGATTGGTAATTTCCTGCCAGATCGGTTTTAATAAAAAGAAACGAAACGAAAGTGTATTTGCGCGATGTAGAAGGAGGAATTTCATTTTAGTATGCTTTATAAAGTTCAACATAAACCTTCGAACAAGAACCCAATTATAATGACGGACAGAACGCTATTTAAATGAAATTTATTTAAAAAAATTGGCATTGTAAAGGAATCTACACCATCTAAAATTACTTTAACAACGATAACAAAATTATTGCGGTGTTCACTCAACAAACGGATTTTCCGCAACACATATAGTGCAAATACCATGAAAACACGTTCCAATATTAGCAATCTTCCATAACAAATATTGCGAAGCGAGTGATGGCCAAGTATAGAGAAACCGATGAGGCGAGTTGTTTAAAATGGCAACTACAAAAGCTGATGTTGATGTAGTCGAAACGTTTTATCCCTGTACAGCGTACAACTAGATATTGATTTTGTCGGTTGGTGGTAAACGTGTGACGCTCTTCCTCTCGCGTTTTACACCAGTGTTTATGTAAGTTTATGTGTGACAATATTGTCTTTATGCATAATGGAAAGTAACGGCGTTCCGAGACAGTAAAACCAGCTCGCTATACACGTTTGTTTATGCTGTGTGCAAAATGAAAAAATATGTACCCTGTTATAGGGGGAATGTAGTGCTTTTTATCCCGTAGTGGAGGTAGTACTGCCACCTGGATGCTTTGTTACGTTGCTATGCAAACATTCCAACTATTGTAAAAATGAAAAGGAACAGGTTTTACGGTGGACCTTTTCAAAAAGATGCAGATTTTATTTATTAAGAAGGAACGAATAAACATGAGAAAGACAGGTGGTACAACTAGACATAAAAATGTTGAATAGTAGCAAGATTCATAAAATTATTTATAAATCTGCAGGTGCCTTTGGTATTGACGATATTAAACTTGAATTGAACGTCAGGAATGCCAGAAAAACAACTTCAAAGATCGTTCTCCAGATAAATATGATAAAATATAAACAAGCAGAAACTATACTTGAAAAAGGTGTCGAGAACATAATCTTAGATCAAGGACATCAATCGGAAAGCCACGACTGACTTTGGCTCATAAAAAAAAACCGATTGGCGTTTGCTCAACCCCATGTAGATGGGAAGATCCGCCTTCCCATCTACATGGGGTTGCTTTTCAGCGATGAATCGAGATTTCGGCTGATACGTTGTGATGGACGTCTTCGAATTTGGCCGCATACAGGTGAACACCATCGTGATGGTGTCGGCTAGAATGCTCCTTGATATATTGAATACTTATGAATTATATGATACCTGGTAGAGGTCTTATAGGTCCTAGATTTTTATTCTACCATGATAATGCAAGACCACATGTAGCAGATCTGACAAGACAATTTCTGGAAAAATATCAAATTCAAATTTCCTGATTGGCCACCTCTTAGCCCAGATACAAATCTTATCGAACATTTATGGGCTCCCGAAACTCTTCAAGAGCTTCTGGTGGCACTTCAAGAGAGACATACCAGTTATTAGATTCCCTTTAAAGCATAATTTTCTTTAGTTGCTTAAGTTTAATTTGTTAATTCAACATCAAAAAAGTTTTGGTTTAGAAAAGAGGTTTTAGAATAGCTGTACATACAGGGTGATGTATTAATAATCAATTTATTGTTATAACGTGTAATAGAAATGACTCTTTTGACAGCTACAATGTTAACATTTAAGAGGAAAATTTTACAGCTATCAGGAATACTTTGACAATTGCACCTATTGAAACACTAAAAAATAACTGAATTTGTTAGCGGATAAAAATTAAAATGATCAATTTTAGTAGTTTACAGCTGTCAGATGTTTTTTTGACAGCTACAACGTTCAAATTTGAAAGTAAAACACTGTATTTACAATTCGATCCTTACCAGGCGTACCTACTAAAATCGTAAAAAAATAGCTGCCAAAAATTTAAACGATCGATAATAGCAAAAGCAAAAACAAGCAAAACTCTCTATTTACAATTTGATCGCTACCAAACGTATGTTGACGGTTACACTTCTTAAAACCGTAAAAAATAACTACATTTGACAGCTGCCAAAAATTTAAATAATCGATTTGAGCATTTTGCAGCTGTCAGTCCGTATTTTGACAGTTACAACTGTAAAATACTGCGTTTACAATTTTACAACTACTAGGACTACTTCGACAGTTACAGCTATTAAAACCGTAAATAATAGCTGAATTCGACAACTATAAAAAAATTAAACGGTCGATTTGAGCATTTCACGGCTGTCAGATGTTTTTTGATAGATGCAACGTTCAAATTTGAAAGGAAAATACTGTATTTATAATTCGATCGTTACCAGGCGTATTTTGACTGTTACACCTATTAAAATCGTAAAAAATAACTAATTTTGACAACTGTCAAAAATGTAAACGATCGATAATAGCAAAAGCAAAAACAAGCAAAACTCTCTATTTACAATTTGATCGCTACCAAACGTATGTTGACGGTTACACTTTTTAAAACTGTAAAAATAACTATATTTGACAGCTGTCAAAGATTTAAATAATTGATTTGGGCTGTCAGCTCGTCTTTTGATAGCTACAACTGTAAAATACTGCATTTACAACTTTACAACTATCGGAACTATTTTCACAGTTACAGCTATTCAAATCGCAAAAAATAGCTGAATTCGACAACTGTAAAAAATTTAAACTGTCAATTTTAGCATTTCACGGCTGTCAGGTGTACATAGATGCAACGTTCAAATTTGAAAAGAAAATACTGTATTTCCGATTCGATCGTTACTAGAAGTATTTTGACATGTACACCTGTTAACACCGTAAAAATTAATTGCACTTGACAGCTATCAAAAATTTAAATAACAAGTTGTAGCATTTCACGGCTATCAAATATTTTTTGACAGCTACAACGTTCAAATGTGAGTGGAAAATATATTTACAAATCGATCGTTACATCTACTAAAATCGTAAAAAATAACTAATTTTGACAGCTGTAAAACAAGCAAAATTCTCTATTTTCAATTTGATCGCTACCAAACGTATGTTGATGGTTACACTTCTTAAAACTGTAAAAAATAACTACATATGACAGCTGACAAAAATTTAAATAATCTATTTGAGCATTTTATAGCACAGCTGGCAGTCCGGATTTTGACAGCTACAACTGTAAAATACTCCATTTACAATTTTACAACTACCAGGACTATTTTGACAGTTACAGTTATTAAAACCGCAAGAAATAGCTGAATTCGATAAATGTAAAAAATTTAAGGTCAATTTTAGCATTTCATGGCTGTCAAATGTATTTTGATAGATGCAACGGTCAAATTTGAAAGGAGAATACTGGATTTGCAATTCAAATGTTACCAGAAGTATTTTGACAGCTACGCCTGTTAATATCGTAAAAAAATAATTGGATTTGACAGCTATCAACAATTTAAATAACAAATTTTAGCATTTCACGGCTATCGAATGTTTTTTGACAGTTACAACGTTCAAATATGAGGGACAAATATATTTACAATTCAATCGTTACCAGAAGTATGTTGACAGTTACGCCAATTAAAACCGAAAAAAAAAACTAAATTTGACAGGTGTCATTTTAGTGTCAATTTTTATTTGTGTTTTATATTAACACAAGAAAATCTGTGGTGTTTATACATACATTAATGCGTTGCCCGGTATAATTCCGTTGTTGTTGTATATTCTGAATAATCTGTTGAGCAAAATTAAAAAAAAAACCTTTGATAAACTTCAATTTTTAGTGGCGTTACGTTTCATTTTCAGAAATCGGATATAAAACAGGTGAAAAAAACAAAATGCCCTAAAACAACATTTTATTTTACCGAAACAGAATTGCTAATTTTCTTTTTTTTGTTTTATTTTCAGCGTGTATTTTTTTATTTTATAATCGCTACATCGTTATTCATCACATCGTTCGATAAAAATTTTATAATCGAATGTGATGCATTATTTTCCATAAAATTCATTTTAGGTAATTTAAATTGAATTTGTGTGAAAAAAGCCTCGCTACATGTGAATGATTATCGTTAGAAATCAAACATAATCCTTACTTAATATAAATCAGGAGCTTTTTGTCGTGGTATTTTCGTTTTCGCCATAAAAATAACTAAGATAAAGTAGTTTTTATAACGCATGAACGAGTAACATAATATATAGTCCTATATATTTCTAATATTGAATTATTGCTTTATAAATATCGATGGGAAATATGTAGTGATGCTTCTACGCTCTATAACGAAACTCGAGATAACGTGTACCACCTTAGTATATGGCATCATGTCTGTCGTTATTCTTCACGTGTAGAAGGCGGTGAAAGCCATAAATTACGATCATCGCAAATCCATGAAATGTTGGTATGGTAGGAACCTATAACGTGGACGTTTCTAAAAATTACACACCTATTGAAGCGACGTATACGTTTTATTCCTGTATATCGTGAGAAAAATACTTTTAAAGTAATAATTTTACACATAACCGTGCAAGCTATGCATAATAACATATTTATTGTAGTAATTTCATAATAATACGTCTATTTTTCGCGGGGAATTAAGTCATAAATCTACGTAAAGAACGAGAAGAAAATTACCTTTAACTACTACGTAAATTGTTACTTACACGAAGGCTATAAAATAAATTATAAATAAATGGGTACAACATCTTTTTTGCAACGACACTTCTATATTAACACCTCATTAAAAAGAACGCTTTAAAATGCATCTGTTATCGTAAAATGGTCTATTTGGTGCATGTAATTATGTATGAAATCACCTAGCAACCTGGCCAGGCAGTAAATGCCAGGGGGCTGTAAAATTCTTCAATATCACTTTAAAATTGGGATAGTGGAGATTTTAAAGCTATAAATCGTAAACTGGAGTATTTTACGGTCGTAGAAAAGTAGTTTTGATCTAAAAACCTTTCAAAAAGTAAGTTGCGAGATGTATATTACTTAGACATAAAATTTTCATAAAAGGTTTATATACATTTTATGGGTGTAGTAATTTGAAAGTCTATTAAAAGAATGTAAAAGTAAATCTGTGTAATATTTGTCATTTTTATCATTAAAATAGTATACTCCCATTAGAAAACAAGTTTTATATGACACTGTTGATGTTAAGGACTGCTACGACTGTATTAAGTACTTTTTCGATTGTTTAGGCTTGAATTTCACGAATGGCTTCAATCGTCTCTGGATGGTTAGCATAATATTTATCCCTAACGGATCCCTAAAAAAATAGTACAACGGGCTCAAATCACAACTCCGTTCAATTTTTACTTTGGTTGTGCCGTCTTGGTGAAACCAAACGTCGTTCATGTAATCCTCTTCAATTTATGCAAACAAAAATACATTGAAGATGACACAGTAACTGTCGCCGTTGACCGTAGCGGCCCCGTGCTAAAATTCGCACCAAATAATCACTCGTTTTGGGTGCATCGGCTTCTAAATGATGAGGTTTGGATTTTCTGAGCCACAAATGCGACAATTTTGCTTATTGACATTCGGAAATGGGCTTCATCTGAAAAGATTTTTCGGTAGAAATGCTCATCTCCAGGCTATTGGGTGAACTGAATAGGATGGTCATAAGGCTTCAGTTATTGGAGTAATTGAATTTTGTAAGCTTTCATACCAAGGTCGTTATGCAAAATTTTCCTCAGAGAAGTGCGAGAAATGTTCGCGCACTGTACAAGAATCTGAAGAGATTGTTTTGTCAATAATCGCTTGAAGAATTGATCCACAAACTGAGTTGAACGCCAACTGTCAAACGTAAAACTCATTTTCTGTCAGTTCGTGAATGCCATTCTATCTGTCAAAATCAAAATAAGTGGTAGTTGAAATTTCAAACGTTAGATGGCCCGGTTGGAGTGGAAATTAAACAATCTCCTGGAAGAGGTTGGTTGTGTGTATCAAGCCAAAATAATTTTTTGATGGATTAAATAAATCATTCAGAATTATCACTAAACGAGTAATGAAACCCAATGCTATTCTCTACAGTATTCAGTCATTTCCGGGCTAACTCTGGGTATTTCATCTCTAATGTGATTTTGCAGTTTAATTAGATTTTGTGGTTTGTTGACGTAGACCTTAGACTTTAAATAACTCTATATAGAGATATCAAGAGTGCGTAAGATCTGGAAATCGCGCTGGTTATTGTATTGGTCTTCATATCTACCAACCCACGTTATTTAAAAAAAAACTATCCAAAAAGTCTCTAACTATAATACGGGGTTGCATATTCTAGCTGAAACTATATATGTATATAGTATTATCTGGAGTATCAGGATTATTATTATTTTCTTTTTAATGTGGTGGGTGCTTAGTTGTAGTGACTCCGTAAGGTGTATCGCTTATCTGACTATCAGTGCAACTCTCGCGATGT
The DNA here is from genome assembly GCA_023690525.1 of Holotrichia oblita. Classification (NCBI taxonomy): domain Eukaryota; kingdom Metazoa; phylum Arthropoda; class Insecta; order Coleoptera; family Scarabaeidae; genus Holotrichia; species Holotrichia oblita. The sequence goes on along the minus strand of CM043020.1, from coordinate 92,959,255 downwards.
AGTTTTGTGTGTGTATGTTGTGTTCAATTGGCTTTGTGACAGCATCATATCGCCTTTTATGATGCCGCGCTGTTAATCACTTTGGTCCCAACAGCGAATGGCAAGTCGATCCGGGATTAAACTCTCTGAAAAAATGTCACCGTCCCCCCCAGGGAATTGAACCCCGGCGCCTATCGTCCTCTCACGACGATAGTCAGCCGCCTAACCACTGCGGCCATCGACCAACATTATTATTGTTGGAAAGAATTCGAAAGAATTTGAATTTTGTGGACATTATTGTAAAAAAAAAACCTTTTTTAAATATTATAGTTTATACTCATGAAGAAGTTCTGAATAAAGAGCAAAATATTGAGTTTATGAAAGCTTCTTTTTCTTTTAACCATCACAGACCGATTACCCATTTTAATAGTAATTTAATAGTAATAGTAATAATATTTATTAAGCAATTAGATTTGCAAAGGCAAAATCTGCTTTGTCAATACAATGATTCATTAGTAAATTTTAAAAAATTTTAAATTGAAATCGTTGTGTTGGCTGCTACAAAGTAAAAAATTAAAAGATAAACTTCGCGAACTGACAACAATTTGACAATTAAAAACGTAGGTTTTATTTCTGTTGGCAGTTCAGAGCCAACTAGTGCAAAAAATAATAAATTGAATTTTAATACTGAAAAAACGAAAAATTTTCAAATCGATTTTTCTAGAGAACGATGTATCCTATAGACTTAAAGTAAGAGTATCTTTTAGTACCTACTAGAATACCTGAAAATTTAATAATCTAGTGTCACATCTTCCCTAACGTGTACTGTATGTTGACATGCATCTTTTAAGTCTAAAAAGA
>CM043020.1:92920102-92957915 GCA_023690525.1 Holotrichia oblita | reverse complement strand
CAGGTGTTGAGATCTGGAGAACGTGATCATCAAGCAACTGGTCCAACCTAGTCAATAGTTGAAAGAGGCTTAACCAATCAGAGTGGAGTAATATGTAGCCGCCTCTCAACTGTTAGAGTCTGGTGGATGCGACCATTAGTGGAGAATCTAAACATAATTAATATTATTATTATTACTATCACTTCCAATGCGACAGGTGACGGATACTTTTATTTACATTAGTTAACAATAGGATTAATTCTCAAACTCAATTCAATCACATCTCAAGTTAGATTTGGAACTGACGCCATTTTCACATTATATTTTATATTCTGTCCCCGTTCGATCAGGGTTCTAATACCTATCCTAATTCGTATTTGGTGTAGTTCGGAAGTGGCTTATCAGTTACTTCTTTCCGTGCCACCAATGCAAATATACTCTTTTTTTATATCCCAACTGTTAGAGAGAGGTCTCCTGCGCTCTACCTTTGAATTAATCCGTTATATTGGAAAAGGCACTCATAAAAGTGAAATTTTATTGAATTCTACCGTATATATCAAGGAAGAAAAATGATTTTTACGACCTTAAAAAGATATGAAACCGTAAATAGTTCTTGTATTTAATCCCAAATTTTTATACCTGCCTGGATATAACGTATTCCGATGGAAAATGTATTAATATAAATGAGCAACGTCTTTTTTTGTATTAAAACTTTATTATATTACATAGATAGGCTCATATTTTTATGCTAAAGAAGACCTTCCGGCCTCCTCCGATATTGGACAAGCTTTATTATAAATGTAACATTCGTTGGAGTCCTTACCGATATCAAATTATGCCCAGTTTGATGGAAGTTTCGATCCTGAATAATATCCATACATCAAGGTGTCCCTAATATTGCGAAACTTGTATACATTTTTAATACGAACAGTTTGGGTCCATCTCATAAATCTGAATTTATGTTACAAGATTGTTTTGAATACGGTTTCAAAATCAAATCAAAAAGAAACCTGTCAACCTGACTTTGCGAGTCAATTTGTTCAGATATAAATTCAGTAATTGTAGTTAGATTAGTGACAGTTGACCTTCCAAGAATAAAGCCATGTTGATATTGTGATAAGCACCGCACAATGATCAAAGTCTTTTGCAAAATTAGAAAGTACCGATACTCGTCTGTAATTATTCAATTGAGTTTCATCACCTTTCTTGCAAAACGTTGAGGTTTCAATTGACAAAAGGTATTCGAATGTATATCTATAGCGTCATGTATTAAGAAACTTGATATTGAATCATCACCAGCAGTAAATTTAGCAGGAAAGGAAGACAACACATTGACTACAACATCTTCTGTTACTGTAGGAATGGTAAAAGGTATTGTGTTCGGGCATTCTGCAATAACAATTGGTACGTTATTTGTTGCTTGATTACAGCAAAATCAATTAGCAAGGGCATTAACTACATCCACCTGAGACTCAATTAGTTGATCATCATGATATAAAAATTCTAATGGTACCTTTCTTGGAATTTATAAAAGCAAATAGTTATTTATTGTACAGTAAGTTTGACAGTTTAAGACCATCAAAATATGCACACAAACTATGGAGACTAGTTTCAAAATCGTGTTATAAGCGTCGTAGGAGCATGTACAGATACATAATTTTTTTGAAATGAAGCTGCAGTCATTTCATTTTTACAAGAAAAAAAAACACCAATCCTTAATCATTTACAGTCAGCAAAAATGCGAATTCATTGATAGGTTATGTTTTTCTTATTCATGGCAGGTCCTTTTACACCTTGCCACTCTCTATAGGAACTGATTTGACAATCATTTTGAATGTCATAGTATATACAATGAGAGCGAAATTGTTTGAGGGCATTTGGCATACCTGACTTAGACAAGTTTTAGTTGCTAACTTCAAAGTCCTCAATCTTTTTCAGTGATAAGATTAATGCTGCTAATTATCATGAGCATATTTTGGAACCATTTATTGAGTAATTACATTATGATGAATTACAGTAGGTTATTTCCAACAAGACGGTGCGACTGCTCATACAGCACAAGATACAATCCGCTTTCTGCAAGAATTTTGTGAAGATCGATTAATCAATAGAGATCGTTGGCCATCACGTTCACTTGATCTAACTCCTTCAGATTTTTTTTGTGTTTGGCAAAAATACTGTACACAAAAATCAATTATTGATTTGCAAGAGGTTATAATTATTGTTTTTCTTGTTATCAAACAAATTTTTCTGGAAAACTTAAACAAAGTTCTATGTTATTTGTAACTTAATTTTTCTTTTCAAATAAAAACATGGATATACATACATAAACCAGAGCTGCCAAATGCCCTCAAACAATTTCGCTCTCCCTGTACAATCTTGAGCGCCATTAATCGTAAAAAACTTCAAACAGCTACTAAATGGTAAAAATCTATAAGTTTTTTTTAGATTTGGCAATTGTGGCTGTCAGAATACATCTGACATGTAAAATCAGGATAAAATCAGGATTTTAAAAAAATTGACCCGTATTTTTTTATTTTGCTATATCTTTATTATTTATTGAGATATAAAGCTTAAAAGTTTCGTTTTTCAGCACCACTATAAAAACGCGGTCAAATATTGAAGTACCTACAAGCACTGACAAAGACTACTGACGTGCCTGACACAATGCCATAGGGTATTCTTTTGTGTTGGTCTGACTGCAACTTCAATCTATATTTCTTTTTCTTCTATTAGCAACCATGAAAATGTATTTTTGTACTCGCTTATCAAAACCTGTCATTTCACGATTCGATTTGCGTGCGTAAATAGTTATTTACGAACCAAGTGCGTGAAATCATATTTCGCGAATGAGTGACCAGTTTAAAGCGCGAGCCGAAGGCGAGCGCTTTATGGACACGAATTCGCGAAATGTTTCACGCACGAAGTTTGTACAATACTTTTTGTACGAGAACTATAACAATAATACATACAAATTGTTAAATACGTTAGCGTTTATGACCATATTATTAAGGTTAGGGATTTATAATTTCAAAATGTCACTAAATTAATCAAGTTCCAGGAAGTACCAACTTTACTTTTACGCACTCGTGCTTAAAGTGACTTTTTACGCACGCAAATCGAATCGTGAAATGACAGGTTTTGATAAGCGTGTACAAAAAGTCACTTTAAGCACGAGTGCGTAAAAGTAATGTTGGTACTTACTGGAACTTGATTAATTTAGTGACATTTTAAACTCATAAATCCCTAACCTTAATAATATGGACATAAACGATAACGTATTTGACAATATATTGTTTTTATTCTACAATCGTTATGCAAAAATAGATTGGGGTCGTATGATCGTAATTGACATCTAGACAGTCTGTGTCTGTCAGTCATTATGTAGGTCACAAGTATTTATAGGTGTTGTTTGTGTCAGTTTGTATAAGGAAAACGTTAAAACATAAACTTGGGGAAGCTAAGAAGTGCGAATTTTCATGTACACCCCACAAAATTGTAAGCATAACAAAAGATGATATTATTATTAATTGTAGATGTAATTTACCGCCCAAGGAATCAAGAAAAAAATTACAAATAATGCGAAATTTTCGTAGCGTGGTACAGGACGAAGAAAATTGATTTATTTTATTATTATTACTTATTTTTTTGACTTATTTTTTGAGAAAAATAAAGCTATGAAATCAGCACCATCTACCTGTTTAATGTTCAGACTATACTAGTAGGTACTATTTGTGAAGAATTATGTCGACATTAATTAATGTAAACTAATTTCTTATTTGAAACGACAGTCTGTCGTTTACAAAGCGAAGAAATCGATCTTTTTTTATAAAAGAAACGATATTAAAATATAATTACATATGTTGTCAGCTTTGTCACTGACACCTGTCACAATTTGAAGTATACAATTTTAAAACTATCGCAGTGTCGTCATTCTTGCGAAAGAAAATACTTAAAAACTTTATGTTGGTAGGCTGATTTTTAAATTCAAATGTGTCAAAAATTTGACAGGGTAAAAGTTATTAATATTGACTCGTGAAGTAATTCTAATCTAAAAATATTTCAGAGTTGCCAAACAAAATATTTACATCAAACTGCATCTGATCCAGATAAGTGTAAAGTTAGTTTTTGACAACTACCAAAATGTAAAACAAAATTCCTTTTCTGCAACATCTGCAAAAATTTAAAATCATTTTTTTTCAACTTTCAGTATGATAAACCTTCAAAAAATTTTTGAAAATTATCAAATAATAACCATTCTGGCAACCAAAATACATTTGACAACTGCGAAGAAATCAGCTATTTCTTATTATTTCCCGGAGGTGCATTTTTAAAATTGTGACTGTCAAAGCAACATCTGACAGCAGTAAAAATGTAAAATCAGTTACCTACATTCGACTAACTGTCAATGTCATCAAAAACTTCTGACAGTTACCGAACTCTTCTCAAATTCGACCTCAAAAAATCGTTAAGAGTAATTTTTCTAGATTAGGCAATTGTGGCTGTCAAAATGTGAAATGTATCTAACTTGCAGTGTGATATCTTTGACTGTCGTATAATCATCAAAATGACTCGTGACAGCTGTCAAATTTTATCAAAACTGTCAGTTTCACCGTTTTTAATAACTGAGAACTTACTTTCTAATTATAATACTTCTGATCTGTAATTTTCTACTCTAAAATTGTAATCGTATCAACTTTAAAAAATAATGGTGATAGATGCAAAAATTCAGCAGAAATGAATTGAAAAAGAATGAAAAGAAAAAAGGAAACCCGAAATAAAAAGAATTTCAACGCTCACACAGACATATTACACGTTTCTGATGTCAGCAATCAAACCTGTCAAATACTAGATGCTAGTACACCTCCGCCGTAACATTGGGTTGTCGATGATATTGTTACGTGAACAGGAAACAAAAGCAGCAGCAACTCCGGGAAACGAAAGACCGACACACGCTTGAAAAAATCAATCCTATTATTACAGATTCGGTAGACGTAAAGAACTGATGAGTCTCAGCCTTTTCCATTGAATTATTTTTATATCTGATCGAATGATAAAATCAAGATGATCTCCGCTCTCTCTCTCTCTCTCTGTTTCCGCCTATACCTCCTTGTTTTCTTGTTTTCCTTGTTTTATTACCGCTTGATCCTCAGTCGGATCCGATTGAGGTCGATATAAAGTCGGATTGGAGAAGCAACTGAAACAAAATTTAATAATTTTGCCTTCGCTATTCGATTAACACTGCGGTTCTTGAGTATTTCGATTGGTATAGAACAGTGAAAGATAAGTTTGTTTGCGTAGAAAATTAAGTAAAACATAAAACAGTAGACAGTAAGCTAACTCGTTAATATATTTATCGACTAGTTCGATAAACCACACCAATATTCTCTGATAAAATATGTCGCAGAACGTTCTAACACTCCAGTTGGTAATATTAAACAATTATAGAGAGGGTGGATGGTTTGGATTATAGTTGCGGTTAACATGCGACCGCATATTGGTCCCGTTTCCATTTTAACGGAACAATGACCAGTAGTGGATATGCCGTTATAGCTGCATAGTCGGAGAGCATAACATTTTCCAGGCTGGCACTCTACTCCTAACGTCGCCTTTAGCGCTCTAAACCTTGATTACAATTGCTTCCCGCTGAATTCGATGGGTGGGACAGTAATCGTACATTATCTCTATTTGAAAGAAGCGACTATTCTGGATACGTCTGGTGATGGTAATTTATATAATTTATTTCGGATGTAATTCGCTAATGGCACTTAATTTATTTAAACAACTTTACTTAACTGTACGTATAGCTTATTATAATTATTATCGATTAAACGAAACAGGAGTTTGTGCTTTCGTACACCTCGTACATTTAAAAGAAAAGAGAAGAAATATGTTCTAGAATTGTCACGATAAGATCATTCAGAAAAAGTACATTTCTTATTGCAATTAACGAGAAATTACTCGAAACTTATTTTAGTAAATTATTCTAAACTTATTTTAATAAAGTAAAACTTGAATAATTTCCTCAAGACCGTGATTTTCCAATTCTAATTCGTATTCGAAGCATCGACTATTATAGAAGAGCTAAATTATAATCGAACGTTAGAGAGGACCTCAGCTGCACTACAACCAGAATACTTACAACTATTAATACCTCCCGAAGATGTCGCCTCGATCCTGGAAAGTTTCACATTACCCTACCTCGGAGATTTTGGACTGTAAAACGTTCAACAGGCAACGCGCGCTTTAACCCATAACCAAGTTCTTCCCGGAGTTCTCCCGGAGTCGTAAAGCGACAGTGGATTTATAATACGGTAGGTCGGTCGAAACTATTCGGATTTCGTTGCTGCTGCTGCTGCTGCTGGTACAGCCGCTGTGAATGCACTTAAATCGCGTTCCAGTTTTACAACGACCTGGGAATTGTTTAGTTGTATGTATGCGTTATAATTTTGAAGTGATGCAGCCGAATACTTTGAGCTCCTCGAACCGGATTACGGCTTAAAATTCTCGTCTTAAATCGGATTAACGTTGTACGATTCACGGTAAATGATGTGCTCGTATTTACGTAATACATACATACATTATAGTTGCATCGAATAAATTTACGACGGTCAAGTGTATACGTTATCCTGTTAGAGGTAATTTAAGAAAATCCGCTTTGAGCTTTGGCAATAAATAACACTGGTCAACAAGGTTTTTTTTACACTCTGATTCGTGTATGTTATGGACTTTTTCATTGTAATTCTTCGAAATGCATTTTTTTAACATTAGTTAAAGGTTTTTTGAATACGCAATGTCCCGTAGGTCAACAACAATCCTAACAGTTTTTGCTATGTATGTGGAGAATTCACCGTTCAACAGCATAGGCGAAATATTACACCGTTAATAGAAAAGTCGTATAATCTTTATTTTAAATTAAAAATTACAAATCAATACAAGTTGTGGACTCCTCACAATGTTTGTGCACGATGTGCTGTTACTTTGAGGAGCTGGATAAAAGGCAAGAGCATAGCTATGCCATTTGGTAGGCCTATGATTTGGGGAGAACAAAAGGATCATTCGACAGACTGCTAACTTTGCTGTACAAAGACCTTCGCGTTTTCCAGTAAAAATAAGGATAAAATTACCTATCCTAATTTACCTTCTGCCACTCGTCCAGTTCCTCATTCGGAAGCTTTGTCAGTACCAAGTCCTATGGATGTTTCGAACCAAGAACATGTTGAAACCGAGATAGAAGAATACATTTCAGAGTTGTCGGACACAGATGAAGAATATTTTCCATCTAATAATATGATAATAATATAATAATAGTCCTTTATTGCTGTAGAGATCAATAAAATTGATATAAGCATAGTCACAAATAAAACATGTTAAATAATAAAACACAATACACACAAATTACACATTAAAAAATTCATTAACGGTATACAGGGCACGGTCAGTCAAATACCCAACAAGGCGCCCGCGAAACTCACTCAGACCAGAACATAGTCAAATATCACTCGGAAGATTGTTAAAAACTCTCAAACCAAAGTATGATGGTGACTTGCCGACAATGTCACACCTAGCAAAAGGAACATAAAATTGATCATTCTGTCTTGTTGATTTGTTATGCACATCCTGTGCCAATCTGAAATTATTTCTATTTTGATAAATGTAAACCAGTAACTCATATATATACAAACCACCCAGGGTCAAAATTTTAAAGTTCCTAAACAGCTCTCGGCATGGGTGATTGACTGACACACCAGCAATCACTCTCAGGATCCGTTTCTGCGCAATAAAAATATTTTGAAAACCACTAGAATTACCCCACAGACAGATGCCAGACTCCACTAAAGCATGATAAACTGAAACTAACTGATTAATAGGTAAAATTGTTTTTAAGTTTCTAAATAAGTAACAAATTGAATGTAATTTACTTGTCAAATGAACGCCATGATACTGCCAATTCAAGTTTTGATCAATGGTTAAACCCAAAAATTTTATTTTTTCTATACTATTTAGAGCCCGATTGTCTATAGTAATTTGAAGTTGTGGACATTGCTTTTGCCTGTTATGGAAATGAATCATTTGAGTCTTGGCGATATTTAGATGTAGACAATTATTAATGTACCAGGTGTTCAAGGTATCGACAACTTCCTGACCCCTTCCCCGCAAAGCAGAGTCATTCCTGTCCGAAACAAGCAGTGTTGTATCATCCGCGTACATTGGCAGCAATGCATCAGAAACCGGGAAGCACAAATCACCAACATAGAGCAGAAACAATACAGGACCCAACACAGAACCCTGTGGCACTCCAATTTATGTCCCTACAGCGAGACTTATAGGCATAATTTAGATTATCTTTCTTATAATTTATAGCTACGTATTGACGTCTATCTCTCAGATAGGATTTGACCCATTCATAGCGACGCCGCGAATTCCATATGAATACAACTTGTGCAATAGCTTCGAGTGATCCACACAGTCAAAAGCTTTGGTGAGATCACAGAAAACACCAACTGGACACTCTCCAGCAGAAATGTATTTGACCACTCCGTCATAAAAGCATAAAAGGAGGGCAATATTAGTAGACCTGCCCTTGCGGAAATCATGCTGGTGCTCCTTAATTATATTATATTTATTAATGAATTTTGACAAGCGCTCTAGAAAACAGTACTCGAAGATCTTAGTAAAACTAGAAGAAACCGTTATCGATCTATAGTCATTTACAGAATGAGCATCGCGCCTTTTAGGTATAGGGACCACTTTACCTACCTTCAACCGGTGTGGAAAGAGTTCACTGCTGAAAGACGGATTAACCAGAAAAGTAAGGGGCCGCAATATGAAAGGAATTACTGCTTTAAGCAGATACGCCGGAACATCATCAGGACCCTCGGAGCTCTTTGCCCGTATTTTGTTTGATAAAAGGAACAACAACTCACTTTCAGTGAAAGGCTCAAGAAACACTGAGGCACAACGCTGCGGCAAGGAATCAGTTCCACTTCCAGATCCCGAGGAATTGCTCGCAACAACTGATAAAGGTATATCAACAAAATAATCATTAAAAAGTGAAGCTAGTTGAATTTGATCCTCACACATGGTACCGTGTTGTTTTATACGTATATTATCACGTGTAGCACGCTTGTTATTTATTTCAGATACTATTTTCCACGTGGCACAAGGTAAATCTGAGGAAGCATCGATTTTAGATTGATAGTAATAACGTTTGGTATCCTGCACTAAGGCTCTATCAGTCCTCTGAGCAGCTCTGTAAGCTGTGTCCAAAACAGGGTAGCTACACCTTAAAATATACAAATCTTTCAGTTCTACACTAGACTACTCAAGAGGACACGCCTCATTTAATAAATCAATTGGAATTAAATGACCTAGTTCGAGATCTCAATTTATCAAAAACTCAGATAGAAATATTAGGATCAAGACAGCAAAGATGAATGTTATTAGCTCCGCGTACGCGTATTTCTGTATATCGAAATCGCCAGAAAGAACTGTAACAGTATTTTTCAACTGAAGGAGGTCTTTCATTTTGGAAAAAAATCAACGGCTTAATGCGAAAATTAGGTTACAAACACCAACCGGAAAAAAAATGGCGTCCTTTTATAGACCGTTATAAATTTGAGTTTGAAAGCTGTCCTTCTACCTATAGGAAACATGTACCCCTCCATTCCTGTTGGTCATGCCGTGCACATGAAGGAAACATATAATAATATGACACGTCTGGTTGATAAAATCAATTACAAAACCTATAAATGGTACATCAGTGCTGATCTCAAAGTAGTTGCAATTCTACTTGGTCTACAACTTGGATTCACAAAGTATTGCTGTTTCCTTTGTAAATGGGATAGTCGAGCGAGAAATTTGCACTATACTGTTAAGGAATGGCCAACCAGAATACAATATCCTCCTGGAGAAAAGAACGTAGTCCATAATTCGTTGGTGGAGCCTCATAAAATACTTTAACCGCCATTACATGTAAAATTGGGTCTGATGAAGAACTTCGTCAAAGCATTGGACAAAGAGGGACCAGGATTTCGATACCTTAAACAAAAATTTCCTAATAGATCTGATGCAAAACTTAAAGAGGGGATTTTTATAAGACCCCAGATTAACCTGTTACAACAGGATCGAGAATTTGACGTACTCTTGAGCGATTTAGAACGCACTGCTTGGGATGCATTTAGAAGTGTGAAATTGTTAGTGAACTTCTTAGAAGTTACCATGCATTAGGCTGTAATATGAGTCTTAAAATACATTTCTTGCATTCGCACCTGAACTTCTTTCCCCCGAATCTTGGCGATGTTAGTGACGAGCATGGGGAAAGATTTCATCAGAAATTTCCCACTATTGAAAAACGCTATCAGGGCAAGTGGAATAGCGACATGCTTGCTGACTACTGTTAGACTTTAATTTCTGAATGTTCTTCATCCCAATATAAAAGAAAAGTGAAAAGAAAGACTTTCTAAATACGTCCCAGAATAGCATATACTTAGTTAGTGTTAGTATTGTATGATCAATATGAATTTCATTTGTTTATAATACCAGACGTGATAGAAGATATTTGTTTTTATAATAATTATTAGGAATATAAAACAAAATAAGTTTGTATATAATTCATAAAGAAAAATAAAAGAAATGAAAATTTGTTGTTCTGTGTAATTATTCTAAATGACAGTAAATCTAGTCAGTCCAAAAGCAAAAGGAGGGAAGTTATTGTTGGAGCAAGCCATCAATACCGGAACAACTTTACATCACTCATATATCACCGTACGATCTTTAAATTTTCTCAATTACTCTGACGTTAGGATACTAAAAAATTCCGCCATTTTATAGTTTTTCATCTCTCAAGAGTAAGGTTGTAAAACATTTATGTTATTCGCGCGAATTCAATTCTAACTCGCGACATACCAAGACGTACAGGCGAGTTTGCTTTATATCTTATTCGCCAGTAAAATGTCTAGGGAGAAAGCAAAAAAAAAAGAAGAGTGTGGAATGAGTGGTGGATGGGAGAAAAAAACGATACGAAAGGAACGAATGAGAAAAATAAATGAGCAATGCGTGTTGAAATTTTATTGCCCGAGACGAATTGAAATTATAAAACGGTAATGGGAAATTGTAGCTTCATTCCGTCTCTGTTTATTACGAGCGAATTCACCTGGAGATATTTTTTAAGTTCGAATTGACAGCTTAACTGGATTGACTGTCGGATATGTGTATTACCGATGTTTATATGGTAAGAACAATAATTGTACAAAAAAAATATCGAAATCAAGAGCATAAGTTTCCCTATACAGAAATAAACTGTTAGGCTACTGTCAAGTAGGTAAAAAAAAAACTACCAAGGAGCAAAATTTAATTGAAAAGAGCCATCTTGGAATTTTGGAAAAATAAAATAACTGTTAGCTATTATTAATTAAGGAGTTGCAGGTGCAAAAGATTCTTTAAGGTTTTTTCGATTAATTAAGAAAACACTATCTATGTATTAGTATCTATTAATATTTCCGATAATAATTCAGCAAGCTCATGTTGCAGGTTGATGTCGACGTTTTCAATTTGAGCGGAAAATCGACCAAACTGGACGAGGTCTGCAAAAATTTTTTTTTTGTCAGCTGCATGAGATATTTTTACTAAATTATGTTTTAGAATGCGCTGATTTCAGAAGTGATGTCCATTTTACTCTATCACATAAGGTTTTTTTTGCAAATTCAAGGACAAAAAATTGGTAAAAGCACTTGTTTATTCAAAATTATCATCATCATCATTTATTCATGTTTTTTATGAAACCTTTTCTTCTTTTCCCGTGATACTTCGCCGAATCCTTTTCCGATTTCCATCTTTAGTTTCCTGCTTGAGCATCCAACAGTAGTCTGCAAGCATAGTCACATTCCATCTTCCTTGGTACCGTCTCTCGATATCATGGACATCCTGGTAAAACCGCTTCCCTCTCCCTATTCGTCACTGTAAGCTCCCAGGTTTTCAGAAAAATAGTCTATGTGGGAGTGTAAAAAATGGACCTTCAAGCTCATCTTGCAGCCTTGAGCTTCGTATACTGCTAGCATCCGTTGAACAATGGTTTTGTAGTCAGGATCCTTAGTATTTCCCAAAAACTTTCGCACTTCATCCTTGAACGATGCCCAAGCTTCTTTTTCCTTCTCATTCATACTTTCCACAAAGGAGGTGTCGGTTAAAAGTTTTCCCTCTTTCAACTTTGCTTCTGACAGCTTTGGGAATTTTGTATATAGATATTTAAAACAGTCACCATCCTTTTGCAGCGGTTTTACAAATTCTTTCGTCAACCCCAATTTGATCTGAAGAGGGGGCAACGAAACGTTTTCTGGTGGTACCAAAGTAGTATTGATAACATTTTTCTCTCCAGGTTTTAAAGTTTCTCGGGGTGGCCAATCACTTTTACTCCAGTGTTGTTATCTGGCTCTACTATCCCACAGGCATAAGAAGCATGCCTGCTGACCCAAAAGCATGGTGAGTATTTTGAAGTCCCCACAAACCATCCATTGATGGTCCTGATATTGGATTGTTTCCAGGACACTGGCCAAATCGTTATAGTTTTCTTCTTCCATATGAATAGAATGGCCCATCGGAAGTGATACAAATTTATTTCCATTGTGCAATAATACTATTTTGGAGGCGTCATTCAGATGAGTCATACTGTATATCAAAGCAACGCATGAGTCCTTCCACATCATTGCAAAAAACTAAATTCCCTCTAGTACTGAACAACTGGGTAAATTATTTTTCTCGGTGTCTGTACCATGAAAATGAGGTGCCAGATGATAAAAAGTTTTTATTTTTTAATCTAGAACCTAACAGTTAGGCTGCATCTTTTGAAAGACTCAAATCTCTTACTAGATCATTGAGCTCACTTTGAGAAAATAGTTGAAACCTTTCATCTTCGTCTAAATAAAAATCTGAGCTTGATTCATCCTGAGGCGGTAATGTAACTTCGTCCTCCAACTCACTCGGGTATTCATCTAAACTGGAAGGCGGCTGTAGGATAGGTATTTCAAAGCTATGGGGTACTGGACGTATAGCTGAGTCAAGGTTAGGATAAATTATACTTCTTTTGTTTTTTGAATTGAATCCCTTCACGTCAACTGAACAGAAGTAGCAATCAGTGGTATGGTTTTTCTGCTCACGCCATATCATAGGAATTCCAAATCGAAATGCATTTTTTTAACATTAGTTAAAGGTTTTTTGTAGGTCTATAAACAATCCTAACAGTTTTTGCTATGTATATATGTGGAGAATTCACCGTTCAACAGCATAGACGAAATATTACACCGTTAATAGAAAAATCGTATAACCTTTATTTTAAATTAAAAATTACAAATCAAGACAAGTTGTGGACTCCTCACAATGTTTGTGCACGATGTGCTGTTACTTTGAGGAGCTGGATAAAAGGCAAGAGCATAGCTATGGCATTTGGTAGGCCTATGATTTGGCGAGAACAAAAGGATCATTCGACAGACTGCTAATTTTGCTGTACAAAGACCTTCGCGTTTTCCAGTAAAAATAAGGATAAAATTACCTATCCTAATTTACCTTCTGCCACTCGTCCAGTTCCTCATTCGGAAACTTTGCCAGTACCAAGTCCTATGGATGTTTCGAACCAAGAACATAGTCAAACCGAGATAGAAGAATACGTTTTAGAGTTGTCGGACATAGATGAAGAATATTTGCCATCTCAAGAGGACACGCCTCATTTAATAATTCAATTGGAATAAAATGACCTAGTTCGAGATCTCAATTTATCAAACACTCAGGCAGAAATATTAGGATCAAGACTGCAAGGATGGAAGTTTTAGATCCGGGTACGAGTATTTCTGTATATCGAAATCGCCAGAAAGAACTGTAACAGTATTTTTCAACTGAAGAACGTCTTTCATTTTGCAAAAATGTTGACGGTTTAATGCGAGAATTAGATTACAAACAGCAACCGGAAGAATGGCGTCTTTTTATAGTTGCTTCTAAATTGAGTTTGAAAACTGTCCTTCTACATATAGGAAACATCTACCCCTCCATTCCTGTTGGTCATGCCGAGCACATAAAGGAAACATGTGATAATATTGACACGTCTCCTTGATAAAATCAATTACAAAACCTATAAATGGTAGATCAGTGCTGATCTCAAAGTAGTTGCAATTCTACTTGATCTACAACTTGGATTCACGAAGTATTGCTGTTTCCTTTGTGAATGGGATAGTCGAGCGAGAAATTTGCACTATACTGTTAAGCAATGGCCAACCAGAAGACAATATACTCCTGGAGAATTCGTTGATGAAGCCTCATAAAATACTTTTACAGCCATTACTCATAAAATTAGGTCTGATGAAGAACTTCGTCAAAGCATTGGACAAAGAGAGGCCAGGATTTCGATACCTCAAACAAAAATTTCCTAATATATCTGAGGCAAAACTTAAAGAGGGGATTTTTATCGGACCCCAGATTAATCTGTTACAACAGGACCGAGAATTTGACGCGATTTAGAACGGACTGCTTGAGATGCATTTAAAAGTGTGAAAAAGAATTTCTTAGGAAATAAAAAATCTGAAGATTACGTGAAAATTGTTTGTGAACTTGTTAGAAGTTACCACGCATTAGGTTGTAATATGAGTCTTAAAATATATTTCTTGCATTCGCACCTGAACTTCTTTCCCCCGAATCTTGGCGATGTTAGTGACAAGCATGGCGAAAGATTTCATCAGGATATTTCCACTATTGAAAAACGATTTGTAAATACCTGCTTCACCCGAATAAATACCCCGTGGCCGAAATCCCTACTTGTGTTAAATAGTCACCTGGGGGTCTATATAGACCACTTTGGGGACCTCTGCTTTACGTTATCGTGACCAAATTCGAATTGTGAATATACTTTTTCCTATCAATAAAATTTAATTTTTAATCACATAGTGAAAATGTATAAATATTTATAAATGATGCTTCAATTAGTGGTGACAAGCCGCCGGCACCGCTGGAAAATAGTCCTTAAATCATGTACAAAATCTCCTCTTGTATACATTCGGAGAGTTCGCAGGACTTTGCCGTACAGGATAATAGAACCTCTACTACAGCATTACAATACATACCATACGCTTTATTCATGGTGGTTTACCGTCGGAAAGGCTTGTAAATGCGTCGAAGAATTTATGCGTCCATCACAGAGAAAGGAATCCATCAATTTTTTACGCGCCACACTAAAATAGGGGACGGAAAAAATTTATTTTGTTTAGTTTTTTCTTCTCCATTTTCTCCGAGTTCTTTCCAGCTGTTTCACCATTTTCTCCTTTCTTATTCTTTGCTATGCGTAACGGTAGCCTAACAAACAGAGCGTGCATATTACGGATAAAGGATAAGATGAACTTCTAAGGAAGTATAAAATTTTATAGCCTATGCGGATGAAGTATAATAAGCCTACTTTTTTTTTGTTGGCGAACTTCGTCCGACGATGATAAGAGTCGTAAAGGTTTTATCTTTAATTTTGATCTCTTTCAGTATTCTCACGTATTTAATAAATTTATATAAATCTGAATATTAGTATAAGTTAAGACAAGTTGGAACAAGAATTTTATTTATGGCGCACAATGTAGATAATAATTGGATATCTTGTACTACCTGAGCTCGTACCTAAACTAGAATTGTGCCTACACAAGAATTTAAAAGAAAAATACACGAGAGACGTCATTAAACAAATATTGGGAAGTTGTCTTCCTCAGATTACAAGCGATTTACGTTTTATATGAGCTTGTTTGCGCTTAATTAAACGCAATTTTCATGAAAATTCCGCCAGAAGCAAAAGAGGATAAAGAAATATGTTTAATTTTTTTTTCCTTTCGTTTCATATTTTAGATTTTTAAGTTTATTATTAAAAGCAATTTTGCGCATTCGCTGAACGATTCTTTCGCAGATATGTAGAATATAAAATGTTTGCTTTTATGTATTTTCTCTACTACTAGTTACGTTAATTCCAAATTATAGTTAAAGACAAAGCGAGTTTCTGATGTTATATCTGCTAACTTGGGAATACTAAACAACATTAAACTTTATGTAACACGAAAACTTACTCCCTTAGAATTACATAATGATGTTAAACTTGTACTTTGGATGGAACTTTTCACAATAGGGTGAAGGTTCATAGCGAGGGAGGCGTTTGTATTGTATCTGTATGTACAATATAGTCTTGTAAAGATGTATAGTGCGTTGTTAGTTCATGATATTGCATCACTGCCGCTCGATTAGTAGTTTAGAGTTTTGAGTCGTTGGTTAATCTTGCGTGAAACGTCAACATTGATTATCTAGACTGTTCCACGTTTCAGTAGTTTGTTTCGTAACATCGACAAACATATTTGTGAAGTTTATAGGCTATGCGCAAGTTTGAGACATAAATTTTGTTTCTAATAAAAATTGCTCGTTCATCCAAACAAGTAGAACGAACTTTACACCTTATGACATTAAATGACAAGACATAAATTTTCTACATGCCTGGAAAACTGATTTAATTTGATCAAGGGGATGATCAGATAATACTGATGGTGGGGTTCAATTTGCAAAAGTTAATACTTACGTTTTCAACATTTTTTAAAAGGCAGGGCACTACACAATACAGGTCGGTCCTTCTTTTCCCTTCTAGGGCTGAACTATTTAGTTCCTGAGCCCTTTTGTCCTCTGGGAAAGCCTTATGCTGGGCTGGATGTGTGAAATTTTTATTATCTCTTTATTTCACTGAACTAGGTATGGAAATGAATGTTCATCTAATCTTCGTCGTAGTCCATCGCTAGGGCCCTTCTAACGGACACCACCTTACTGATTAAAGGGTTTCAGCTGCTGGTTCCGAATGAATTACGGAGCACCTGTAATGAGTCGCAGGCAGCGCCGTAGCCTTCATTTAGGGGCTAACCGTATTATTGCCGTTAATCCTAGAGCTACGTTCGTTCCTTGTGCTACTCATACATACTTTAAATTTAGTAGTAAACGATGCTGGAAAATCAGTCAATGAAGATTTAACGTAACCTTCTTTAGTATATTCTTTTTTCTTCACCTCTCTATAGATGGAATATACAGAAGCCAAATGTCAGTTCTTTTAATATTTAACCTGTATTAAGAATTCGTTGGGAAAGTAGAATAAAAGCTATCAGACCTCTCTTTTTCCAATCACCAGAAGTATATGATAATCTAATGAAATTATCTACAGATCAGTCCAGGGATACCAATATAAGACACACTGCTAATTCTTTGGCTACAAAAATTAAATCTTTTAAATTCGTTTGTTTCTTAACAATATATCGTTTGGAAAAGATAAACGTTGACAGTAAACTCATTCAGAACAAGTCTTCTACAACAATAAAAGAGTGTCTTAACGCTTTACAAAATTTGATACAATTTGTTTCCACTCAGAGAACAGATGAAAATTTTGATATTTTAATGGAAAAGGCAAAAACTATTAGCAATGAAATTGATGAAGACATCGATTTCCCACCAGTTTCTACAAACAGGATTAGAAGAAAAAAACGTCTTTTTGTATATGAGCCGACAGATGAACCAGTGGTAAACCCTAAAGATCAGTTGATTTTCGTCTCTTGATGGTGAGAATATACGAGGGAGCGTTTTTATATTCGCGGAATGGGGGATAAGGGGTGGAAATAAAAAAACCAAATTATTTTTCTTTTTCAATATATTCACCTGCAAGACGGATACATTTTTCATATCTTTCAATTAATTTATTTATACCCTCATAAAAAAATGATTTCTCTTTATCGGCAAAATACGCCGAAACTGCCTCCTTGACTTCATCATCGGCAGTAAATCTTTTACCCCGCAGCTCTTTTTTCATTTTCGCAAACAGGTAATAATCACTCGGGGCCAGGTCTGGGCTGTAGGGTGGGTGATTCACAATTTCGAAGCCCACCTTATGCAGGGCAGCTAACGCAACGCGGCTCTTGTGGACGGGCGCGTTGTCGTGCAAAAGCGGCACACCTTTCATCAATTTTCCCCGTCTTTTCTCTTTAATGGCTTCTTTTAGTCGCTCTAATATTGAAGCGTAATATTCTCCGGTTATAGAAACACCTTTATCTTTATAATCAATCAACAGTATTCCTTCAGAGTCCCAAAATACCGTTGCCGTGAGTTTCCCAGCTGATTGTGACACTTTAAATTTCTTGGGAGGTGCTGTGCCCTTTTTATGCCACTGCATGGAGTCTTGTTTGGACTCAGGTTCATAATGATGAACCCAAGTTTCGTCTCCAGTAACAATTCGACTCAATACACCATCCTTGTCTTCATTACAGAGGTCCAAAAATGCACGCGAACACTCTACGCGCTGTTGTTACTTGGTTGGTTACTTGCTTTATGTTACTTTGTTGACGATAGCTCAAAGACTAACTGTCTAATAACAATGAAACTTCGTATTTATACTAATTATGAATCGCTGCACAGGCCACGCTCCCAATGCGCCTAATCACCCCCCTACAACCCGCTCATTCCGCGAATATAAAAACGCTCCCTCGTAGCAGTATCGTCTGCATAAATAGCCAATTCGACACCCTCGGACCTCGGAAGGTCAGACATGTAGATTAGGAACAGGCTAGGAGCGAGGAGTGATCCCTACGGTACTCCGGAAGCTATCTTTGAGGAAAGACTTTTGCAACATCTTGCGGGAAAGGTACGATTGAAGAACTCGGACTAAGTTTGGATTTATACCGTGCGACGTCATTTCGAATACCAATCCCTTATATCAAACCGTATCAAAAGCTCTGGCTATGTCTGGATAAACACGGCGCCCAGAGTTTTCCTCATTTCCAGTGCAGCGCGAATGGCTTCAGACAAGAAGAATAATTGGAACTCTGTAGATAATCCATCCTGGAAACCCAATTGTTGAAACTGGCAATCGCATTTGTTGGCCTGATTTGTCTGTTATTTAATTTTCCTCTTTTGCGATGCACTGCCTGTTCATCAAAATATCCTCTAGACTGTTTCAGAAAAAGTAAACTGGAATCTAGCACTCTCTCGGAAGTCGATTCTCTGCCAGGAATTTTTGCCAAAACTCTTTCTGGATCAAAGGCTTAATCCTGTTGCCCTGAAGCCAAGTTCTAGGTTTGTGACAGCATTCTCTGTTATATGGGACCGCAATCGCTTCAGCAAGGTTGGAAACTGTTGTTTTGGGATGTTTCCTTTTCGGAGACACTCCCTTCTCCACGAATCTAGGACTTCTCGCCATTTTCGCTTGATGGTAGCAAAAAAAACTCACATCTAAAGGCTGCATTAAATACGTCGAATTTGCAGGTAGCGGAGTCTTGTAGGTATTATTCGCTATTGCTACTTGAACGACACGAGGGGAAAAGCGTGACGGAAGGTTGTCTCCAATCACAATTTTTCTTTCCTCTGGGGTGCTAGTTGCATTTATGTGAGGAATCAAAATATCGAAAAACCATTTTTCAAATGTTTTTATATGAAACCTTCCACTTGGCGTGACCTCATAAACCGTGCCTGTGGGACCTCCTGTTGTCCAATATTCATATAAGTGTTGGGCTTTGTAGACCACCATGGGTTGAAGCAGACAATGATACTTACTGATGCCCTGGAATGCTCTTGGACTCGCTCGACTCTCTTTGTTCCTCTGGGCACTTTTTTTGCTCCAGGATCATCGGTGATGTTAGTCTCGTCGTAGTTATAGACATGTTCTGGTAATGCATTTCCCAATGTGTCTCTAATGTTGTTAAAATATTCTTCAAGTTCTCTTCTAACCACTGCAGCTCTCCAACGTTTAATATTGGAAGCCAGGTTATTTCTTGCAGCAAAGTGCTTTATAAAGTCTAACCCTGATTCGTTGTTCTTCCATCTCGGAACGTCCCTTCCGTGCTTCGTCACAAACTTACCCACAACTTGACGGATATCCTGGTGTGTCATGGAGAAGCCCCAGTGACTGACTACACCAAGAGTTTTTGCTATTAGTTGTTCATCATCAGCAGTCAGCACACATGGACGACCCGGTTTCAAAGGATGAGTTTCACGAATTTTATCAATCAAAGTTCTTCTTGGAACCTTGAACTTGTGAGTAGCTTTGAATTTGGACATACCCTTCTTAACAGCTTCAATGGCTTTCCTCATGTGTACCTCCTTTTTGTAGTTGAGGTAAGGTCTACCTCCCAGCTTTTTTTACATAGGTGGGTGGCATCTTCAAAACTTACCTACCTACCTACTTCCTACATGAAATAAAGAGAAAAACTAAACTAAAAAAATAAGGGAACGACGAAGTTTCGCCGATTTACGGTACTGGTTTCGCTTCTTATTTTGAGTATCTGTTATAATGTTTTGTGTTACATATTTAAAGTAAAGTGACTGCATAATAAATGGCTTAGCTTAGCGTCGAATATTTCAGCAACAAAATACAATAAATCGAACATCGCATTCCCACCGCTGACATCTGAAGTCAAGAACCGCCACCGTTAACCGTGTCGTACCCACATATACAACGGAACAAGAAGAAACTTCCGTTCCCTATTTCCCACGGCCTTACTTTCAATTTCGCCGCAACATGATTTATTTAAATTTTTCGCAAGCTGCTCGCGTCGTACAACTTCACCCTCGCAACTTAAAATATTGAATCTGACCTACGTAGGGGATCAGAAAATTTATGTTTGTCGCATCGACAAGAACGAAATAAGTAAGTGTAAAAACGTCGTCGTCGACATCGTTGTCGGCGACGTCTACTACTCAACTGCGTGGTCTCTTCGAAATGCAAATTCGCCTGACCTACTTGCTAAAATCATCCACCCCTTAGCTTTTATTACGACGTTGTAATGGCCACTGCGACAATGTTAGTCAGGTAGTAAAACATTTTCGCGAAGCAGTAAACATCGTAAAAGCATCACTCGCCGTTGTTGTTGTATTATGGAAATGTTCAGCTAACACTGATGACGTAATTAAATTGATGTTGAAAGATAGGCGTGTAGGATGTTCTATAGTGTTTCGGTTTAATTTTAAAGGGTCCATCTTGATAGGATATTTCGAAAATTGACATCAGTTTCGTTGAACAACTGTTTTGCACATGACTGTACATATATTGATATCAGAAATCGAATCACCCCACAGGTGGTGTGCGAATTGATTTTTATTGGTCGTAGGTGAAAAGAGAAATTTTAGAACTCGAACCGCGAAACGAAGGGAAAAAATATGGATACGAAAGGTAAAAAAAAAAAAAAAAAACGAGAGGCTGTGAGTAAACCATAGGAGGAATTCTAGGTGAATTCTCCCCGGAATAGAATGGTGAGAGCGTAGAAGGAAGATTTCGGATATGTATTTGCGACCGTCTCAGATATATTTCGCTGATGTAACAATTTATTTTTCTGCGGTTGCTGCCAACCCGAATTCGATTTGGTTCCGAAGTGGAGGAAATTTATGCGGTTCGCGTCTATCACGGGGATTACTAGTTTGTAAGCCAGGGAGGAACCGTGCAACTCCGAGACGAAGTTCCCATCTCCCTTTTTCTCCCACGATATCACCATCCGTCCGTCGTGTTGTCGTACGGCGAAATCTACGGCCTACGCTTTGTTATTGTTGTCCGCACCACTACCGCCTCTTTCCAAGAGAGGATTTCTACTTCTTTTTTTTTCTTTTGCTCTTTTCTCAAAAGAAACGGTCAAACATTTTACGCATTTCAATGCAAGCGCGTCTCCTTCCTCACGTTATCAATATATTAAACGGACCTCACAATAACCGTCGTTTTTCAAAGCGATTACGGAACATATAAATAGTGATCCCACAAAATATTTTATCCCGAGCAAAAAGTATAGTCTGTTCACACCTTCGAAAATAGCAAATAAAAGCAAAATAAATAATACAAATATATTTAAAACATTTGACACTTTTAATAATTTTTCAGTTCTAGTTTTTAGCTGGAAGGTTGAGTAAATAATATGAAGTAGTCACATCATTTAGGTGCTAAACAATAACGATGTGAAATAAATAACAATAGTAGTTTAGCTAGAATTTTGATGTATACTTGTCACACATTCACCCTCTCGCTCGGGCTGACTTTGTGACCGCATTGGGTTTTCACTAGAACACAATGTCACCTTTCTGTGAGGACGAACATTATAACCACGTAAATGTATGCCAGGCTCGAAATTTGTCACAAAATACCCTCCTAACCGAATCTTCAATATGTCACAAAGTCAACCCAAATAATAAAAATTATCGTTTTGGTACAATTTCT
This sequence comes from Holotrichia oblita, assembly GCA_023690525.1. Taxonomy (NCBI): domain Eukaryota; kingdom Metazoa; phylum Arthropoda; class Insecta; order Coleoptera; family Scarabaeidae; genus Holotrichia; species Holotrichia oblita. Next base: position 92,935,711 of record CM043020.1, on the reverse strand, counting down.
TTATAGAAAATGTGAGAAAAAAACGTAAATTAAGCTTTAAATCAATCAAAAAAGGCTAATCAAAATGACATTAGACGAATCGAAAGCAGCGGTAATCACAGAAGAAGGGATGACAAATGCAATAAAACAAACAAAAGGAGTAAAACAGGGAGATGGACTATCGGCGGCACTATTTAACATAGCATTAGAAGGAACCATACGAAGTTGTAAAATAACAGGATCCATAATACAAAAATCAATACAAGTGATTGCATATGCCGATGACATTGCTTTCTTGGCAAGAGACAGGAAAAGCTTAGAAAAAATAGTAATGAGGATAGACGAGGAAGCACGAAAAAGAGGCCTAGAAATAAATCAAAAGAAAACGAAATATATGAATGTGAGTAGGAAACAGACAGAACACGAGAAGGAAATAACAAAGCAGCAATAAGACCGACGGTCTTGTATGCTGCAGAAACTATGCGCATTACAAACAAGGATGCAGAAAACGTAAGAGTTTTTGAAAGGAAGATAATTAGAAGAATCTATGGACCAAAGAAAATAAACGAAGATCAGTATCAACGACTAACTAATCAAGAGATAAGAGAAACACTAAACGGATACGCGATAGTAAAAGAAATCAAATCGAAAAGAATACGTTGGTATGGACACATAAACAGAAAGGACGAAGAATTAATAACAAGAAAAATAACGAAATGGAAACCTCAAGAAAGTGAACCAAAAGGAAGACCTCAACTAAGATGGGAGGACCAAGTGGCTAATGATGTAAGGGCAATGGGAATCACTGAATGACAGAAGGGTATGGAAGCAAATAGCAGATGAAGCAAAGAAAAACGACAACCTGTAAACACAAACAAAGGAAAGTGGAGAGGAGTGACGAACCGCCCCACAAAACCAGTCAGAAGAGCTCAAAGAAGCGGCTCCAATTCCGCAAGGAATATATAGCCAGTTATACACGTAGGTTCAGCTCACAATGCACCATAGGCAGTATGAATTGCAACAGCGTATCCCTCTCTTCGAGTTATACCTTGTGTCTAGCGAAGCACAAGCATCCACAATTTAGTTGAATTTAAACCGAGTGAGGATGCAGTCGTGCTTGCTTTTCCTGTACCGACAAATGTCCATGTCCCAAAGTAGCATGCTGTTTTGGAACCGATGTTGATAATCCACTTATACTAGGCTGTGAATACATTATCACAAGCAAATAGTTTTAAAAAAAAACGAATTTTATTGCTTGAATACCGTAGGAACACAAAAAAAAACTGGAAAATACTTTACAAAAATATTTACTCGATCAGCTGTGTTTGCAATATGGCAGCACTAAAATTGGTAAATTTGAGCAGTGTAAACATGACTGGCAACTAACCAATCATAAGCCTACATATATTTTGGCGGGCGATTTGAAATTTTATCCCTCTTATTAAAAAACAAGGTATATCATATGCAAAAATAGATAAAACAAACGGTTCAAGTTACACAAGACAAAGTATTGCAACTTTCTGATAAAGTAAAAATTGCTCATCTATTTTAAAAAATATGTGTGTTGTAAAAAAACTGCAAAACGACCGCGAGACATAATACGTGACACTGCTTCAACCGTTTACCGACGCGTGTACGAGAGGTTGCTGCAATAACATAATAAACAGAGATGTAAGAATGACTTTTTCAAAGGAGTGTGGTACTGTCACAAACTCGCATGGGTGTCACCTCGTTTTACGGTACGTTAATATTGTGTAACCTTTAACCCCCAAAAAACAATTGGCTCCCATTGTCACAATAAAGAAAAATACATAAACAGGCTGCAGATGCAAAACCTATCATTTCATAGGTCTTCTACTTCTCTAAGGCTGGTCAAGTCCATAAGTCGTTTTATCCGGTGGATCAGCATGGTTCTTCTAACCACAGGATTTCACAGTTTAGGGACCCAATCGCGGTCAGATGCTATTCTGCCAACGCAAAGATTCTCCTCGTTTCTACCCGTGGTGGAGATTTGTCTGGCTTTAGCTCTCCCAAGTGCTGGTTCAGTGGGTTTTCCCACCGAAAGGCCCTCAAAAGAGTTTCTCTGATCAGCACCATCGTATATTCGCTTAGAGAAGGAATATTCAGATCTCTATGGATCTGAGCGTTACTCACGCGCCAGAGCGGTGCGATGGTGATTCTTAACGCTCGGTTCTGAGGAATGTTGAGCTTTTTGACTTGCGATTTGCTGGCGCTAGATCAGGTCAGGACACCGTACGTAAGAATCGGTCGAAGAAATACCACATAGATCATAAGCTTGATCTTTAAACTCAGAGAGCTCTTCCAGCACAAGAGAGGAGCTAGAGCCGCGCACGCACGAAGAAAGGTCGGAAGTAACGCCGACGGGTGTTAAACAACACATATCAGTACAGCACATACTGATACTGTACCAACTAAATAATCACATTAAAACCACAGCCTTACTTATCAAAGACGAAGAAACTCTTGCAAATGGAATTAGATGCCTTAAAAAATAAGACAATGTACTAAATCCTAAAGGAGTTCTAGAAGTTATGAGTAAATATGTTCGCAGTATGTAGTAAAAATTGAAAGCATTGATCCTAAAACTGGAAATCCAATTATGAGCTTTTTTAAGCAGAAAAATTTCGAAGACCAGAGCTCAATCAAGTTTGGTATTAGTTTTTCTGGCTAAGACTTCAATTCAATAGAGAAATTGTTATTTTTTTGTTGCACAACCACAATAATAGATAGAAAAATTCTTCAAGCTACAAAACAATTACACGTGCCTAAATGTTTTCCACGTGACTATATTTTTCATATTCAGGGAGTAACTTTCCCCCGGCTTTATGAATATAAACGCCGTATTCGTTGACTGATCCTACCTAGCTTGTATTCACTAAGGGAGAAGATGATCGAAATCTATAATAAAGTTTGACGAATGGTGAAAACGTCGAAAAGGCCCGAAAGATGAAGAAATCCGATGGGGGAGGGGGACGGAGCTTCTTTTTTCAGGGGCGCTGAATCTCCGTCTCGGTCGTTTGACTTCTCGAGGAAGCGCGGTGTTTAAATAGGTCACATCGGATTATTCTGTCAAGTACAAAGACACGCTTCGTTTTCTCTTTCTCTCCGCAGTAAACTAAATTCCTGTCTGCTCGCTTATTCAATAAGTTCCGAGGAAGAGAATAAGTTTGCCGAACGGCAGTTTACTATTATTTTCTTTGCGATGGTCTTCATGCGGATAATTTCTAATGTTTTTGAAGTATCCGAACGATGAAATTGCATTTATATACGGAAGAGAGTCTTGTGGTACATAAACAAGTGCTGATGCAATTTAGTAAGCGCAGTATTGCAAATGCGTTTGTTTTATTTCAGATAAATTTGAATCAAATTGTAGGTACCAAAAATATTATAATAAAGTTCAGAATTACCTGTTCTCTCGAAGATTTGTCGAAAAGTTAATGTTTAAAATATCCAAACAAAGGTCTTGATTTTAATATACTAAAACAAATCAGTGCCATCTGCCCAAACAAGCTAGAACCACTACCTCAGGTCAGAAGACACAATTTGAAAATCTACAAAAAATAAAATACAAAGAAACAAACATTGGATCACCGTTTGCTTGAAGATACTATTGAGGACATTATAATGGATGGTAAAAGCTAAATGAGCTCCTTAATATTACCAAGAAAACGGTCCTGAGCAAAAATCATCATTTGGCAGGCGATTTGATCTTGTAACCTTAGAACAATCCCATTTTTCATTCCATACACTATTTTACAGAAAACTAAACGCTTCAACAACATTTTGGCCCCATTTGGCTATTGTAACCTACACCTGTTCCATGTTAACTTTTTAGAAAAAATTACCTCAGTATGGGGAATGGAAAATTGGCGTAGTCAGTAGGATTTCTCTTATTTTAATTTCTGTTTTTTTTTCCGCACTCTGGTTAGAATTGAATAGATTGCCGACGATGTAGGCTATGTAAATGTAAACGCTATTCGGTATAGTCGAAGAATATTATAAGAAGGGACGATTTTGACAATGGTGAAGGCTGTGGGTTGCGCTTGGATTTTCTGTTTATTTTGGTTACATTATAATAATAAAGTGAAAAAGGAGAGATGTAGAATTAACAATTAACAGAATAAATTCGGTTTCAGTCAATGACTGGGCCGGAAGTTTGAAGTAAAAATGTTTACCCAAATCTTGGTTTCAAGGTCCAATTCCAAATATTTGTTTTGTACAGCGTCAATAATTGGACTTAGTTTATAGTTTCTTTCTAACTCTAAAAGAAATAAGGGCTCCGATATCATTTTACATTTTGGCTCGCTCATTCAGCCTTACTCATTAGACAACCTCCAAGAAAACTATATTGAGCGAAGTTGTTTGGTGTTAGGACGCCTCTTACATCTTGGACTCAAAATTAGTACCCACCCTCCCCGTCCCTTCTTCGAAATTAGGAATTTTGTAGGTTACCACAAGTTATTCTAGAATTGTCTTGCAACGTCCCATAATTTTGAAACTGGCGAAGAAAAAAAAACAATAACCAGTTGACGGCATTTTCGAAATCTTCCAAACTTGAGAGTAGTTTTCAATTTCCGAGTGTGTGTGTGGAAGATTGGGTGGTGGGCACGGGGAAGAGGGGAGGAGAGGGGTGGCTTTTAAAATCAAATTCATAACTGTTGTTTCAGCAGATTTCTTTCATATTGTTTCAAAATTTGAGCCTATCACCATATATGTGTACTTCCTGAAATAATAGAGAAAAGCTAACCCCCACTCTCCCTCCCCCGAAATTTTGAAATCTGCTCCTGGAATTTTAGAGGCTAGAATTCTCTTAGATTATCCCAGAGTGCTGCAAAATAAAAATGAGAGTAGGTAAACTGTGTGCCTACGAGCGCAGTCACTCGACGTGGACACCCTGTATAAGCCGTATTTTGACAGCTAAAACCTGTCAAACTGTCATAATTATGACAATTTGGTGATTTTACACAGTTTACCTTACAGTTTCCTACTAATGAGTCTCTTCCCATCCCCACCTCCTCAACGCTTTAAAAGTTGTTCCAGTTTGGTCTGAGCAAGGTCCAGGCAAAGTTTATCGCGTTGAAGGTCACGTGAAATTGCTACTGATAATTTTGGACTTACAAAGAAATTGAACTGAGTGAAAATGGGTGTATTCACCCTATTATTTCCGGTAACCCTGGTTTATGGCCAGCTGCATGTTCGCCTCTTCAAATGCAAAAGAGAAAACTTAATGAAACGCTCAACAAATTTCATTCTATGGATGGGTATTGGTTTGTCGTCCAACAGCACTTGAAGAAGAATGGTGAAGTTTCCAATAATACCGAAGGGTTCGGAAGTTGGGCACTCAATATACAATAGTTTGTCGTAATATTTAGTTGTAGTTACTAAAGATGCCAAACAGAAAGCGCAATAATAAGAACTCTTGTGATCTTCTGGACCCACCTTCTTATCTAAAATACTAGCTTACGCCTTAAGTTCTAAAACATTCTTATTCGACAGTCGAGCAATGGCATTTAAAAGAAATTTTTAAAAACATTTTGTACATCTATTAGGAGCGCCTTATGGAAGTACCAAAAAAACCCGAAAAAAAAATTTTGGCAAAGATCTATAGATGAATTAAGGCACGGAGCAAAATTTGGAGAAGTACCCGAAAAGAAGTAAAAATGTTCAATAAATCCAGCGGTGTAAAGTGAAAGAGCTAGAGGGTTGGGCAGAACCCAGAATATTTCATAAAGACAGAACTCCGCTTCTACGTTTTAATCTCATATATAGAATCCCGTCCAAAGGCTTTTTTTTTGGACTGCCCGGGCGGACGAGCCGTAAAGGCAGACTCGGCCATAAGAAAGACCTATTGTGCCCCCGTGCAGTTTTACTCCTCTTAGCCAGGTTGCACTCGGACGAAAAAGTCCGCAGCCTGGTCGAGAGTTAATTTTCTTAGTCCAGGATCGTCCAGACGCCCGACCCCGAAGTAACTCCGCCTCTCCCTGTCCACTGTCGAGCAGTCGGCAAGAAGATGGATTGGAGTTTCCTCCGCATTCCCACAGTTTCTGCATAGGGGAGAGTTTACTATGCCCATGCGATGCAGGTGTTTGTTCAGCGCGCAGTGACCGGTTAAGATTCCTGTGAGTAACCTCAACCTGGCCCTGCTCATGGAAACTGCCTTGCGCAGTTTTTCATCATACGGGCGAATCCCGAAAATTTTGCAGTGTCTCATGCCGGCAAGTGCATTCCAGTAGGAGCAATGCCTAACAGCGAGTTCAGATCTGACAAAGGCTTTGATGCTGCTATAGGAGTTCCCACATGTAGGTTCTGGACCCACGAGTGGTCCCTCACTGGCGCCTCTAGCTAATTTGTCAGCCATTTCGTTACCTCTGATTCCAGAGTGACCTAGCACCCATCTCAGTGTTGTATTGAGGCAGTTTTACGAGAGTCTTATGGCAGTGTAGCACTGCCTCGGAATCGAACCTGACAGCCTGTAGTGCCCTAAGGGCAGCCTGACTGTCAGAGAGAATTTCCACTGCTCCATTAACCTGCGGGCAGTTTAAAATGCCTTCCGCGCAGGTCTGGATTGCGATTCCAAAGGCTACGAACAAATCTATATTGGCGCTTATCTCTTATTAGTTCTACATAATAGCCTTTGGTGAAGAAATTTCATCATCATAGTTTACTAAGTTTGTAACTGCTACAGTTAACACTGCCTTGGATTTAAATATAACCACCAAATAACCACTAACATTCCTATTCTATTCGCTACAGACTCGAAATAAATTACGTGTAAACAAATAAACTCGGATGAGATAAGTTAAGATCCGCGCGCAATGCAGATTTACGCTTTAGACTGTTTTAAATTCGAAACTGACAGCGTTTCCATCATCCAAACTTGGCGCTGCTATGCGACGGTCGTATGTAGCAACGACAAACAACTAAGAGGAATCTGCTTTTACACGCTAGACGAGCATCTTGCACAAATAACAATTTCAGTTTGTTATGAAAGTGGAATTACTCGCCGAAGATTGTCACAAAATTGAATAAACATTTCGCTTGCTATCATGTTTAAGCTCGTAGATTTACTCACTAATACATTGCTTAATTGAAACAATATTATAGTCGCGGTAGCGTATTTGATTCAAGTTTGTTTTGGATTTCACACGGTGACAGACATAAAGCATTTAATCATGTATTTCGGTTACTCGAATAATATTTTTAAAGCTTCCATCACTGAAACATCTTCCTTTAATGTTTAGCTTTCGCAAAACTGGTTCAAGTCATCCCAGCATAGTAACTCAGTCTAACAATTTTTTTGTTTACATCTCCTTGCCTCCTTCTAACGCAAACATACGTAACTTAAACAGTAGAGACTATACAAACAGTACGCATTCAGCGAACTGTACGCGGAACAACAATAACAGAAGGGGAGCAGCGGTAGAAGCAGCAGTTACAAACCTATCCATCCATTTATGTATGCTCGCGGCGAAATGTTTGTATTCTTTTGTTTTCCTCCTGAATACTCAACCTCCAGACTTCGACGCACCGGGAACGCTTCGAGTTTAGATTCATCCTTCGGATCTCGAAACATCGTAAAGAGGCCGCAAAGAATGCTGCGCGCGGGAACGTCTAATGGAGTCGGCGCGCTTAAGATGGATTAGGTAAATTAGATTTTCCGCGGTCAGCACCGCTGCTGGTCGGAATATAGCGTGCGGGGAGAAAGTCAATTTTTCTGAAAGCTTTCAGCGCAATAGCGGGTAAATATCGCGTAAAATTAAAGAGCCTTCTTAAGAGAATTGACCGGGAATGGAAAATTGGCGCAGTCAGTAGGATTTCTCTTATTTTAATTTCTGTTTTTTTCCCGCGCTCCGGTTGGAATTGAATAGATTGCCGACGATGTAGGTTATGTAAATGTAAACGCTATTCGGTATAGTCGAAGAATATTATAAGAAGGAACGGTTTTGACAATGGCGAAGGCTGTGGGTTCCGCTTGGATTTTGTGTTTATTTTGGTTACATTATGATAATAAAGTGAAAAAGGAGAGATGTAGAATTATCATTTAACAGAATAAATTCGGTTTCAGTCAATGACTGGGCCAGAAGTTTGAAGTAAAAAAGTTTACCCAAATCTTGGTTTCAATGTCCAATTCCAAATATCTGTTTTGTACATCGTGAATAATTGGACTTAGTTTATAGTTTCTTTCTAACTCTAAGAGAAATATTTAAACTAACCCACCAAGTTCAACCCCAAATTCAACACATTCAGCCTTACTCATTAGACAACCTCCTAGAAAACTATATTGAGCGCAGTTGGTTGGTGTTAGGACCCCTCTTACATCGTGGACTCAAAATTCATCCAGTGACTACAGCCACCCTCCCCGACCCTTCTTCGAAATTAGGAATTTTGAAAGTTATCACAAGATGTTCTAAAATTGTCTTCCGACGTCCCCGAATTTTGAAACTGGCTTGAGAGTAGTTTAAAAATGCTTCCTCCTTTCGATTTCAGTTGGTTTCAGAGATGCAGATGGAAAATATTATTATGAGGCTGAAGATTCGCCACAGGAGTAGATGGGGTGTCTGTGAGGATGCTGCACCAATGCATACCTCATATAACAAAATATATTACGTTCTTTATAAATAGATGTTTGCTTAGTGGAGTGTTCCCCACTGCTTGGAAGGAAGCCCTGATCACTCCACTTCCTAAAATAACTAAACCTTCTTCTTTTTCTAATCTTAGTCCTATAAGTATCCTACCTGGTTTATCCAAGGTACTTGAAAGAATAATGAACCACCAACTAATAGCATAATATGTTCGTAAACTTGATATTTTACAGCGTATTCTTCTAGACTTCTCTAAAGCATTTGATACTATCAATCATCAATTACTCTGCTGTAAACTTTCCTACTTTGGTTTAAGCCCTGACGCTGTAAAACTGCTCGAAGCGTTTCTTTCAAATCGATCTCAGAGGGTGATGACTGGGGCGGGGGAGGGAGGGTTTCTACACCTGCCTCGATCGTATCTGGGGTTCCACAAGGCCCTATTCTCGGTCCCCTCCTTTTTTCATTATACACAGCTGATTTTAAGTCGAGCCTAAACTTTTGTACTGCCCATTTTTATGCTGATGATACGCCACTTCTTAGTTTCATCTGCCCAGTCAGCATAAATGAGTTTTCTAATCTTCTTAAATTTGCAATTTCCCACCGTTTGAAAATTAACCCTCAAAAAAGTTCTGCCATTGTTTTTGGTCCGGATAAAGCAAGAAAGAGGGCTATTGCCGACATTGTGCTGTTTGTTGGCATCTGTCGATTAAACTTTGTTAAGGAGGTAAAAAATCTAGGTATTCAAGTCTTAGATTCAGATCTTACCTATCAAAAAAGATGCAACAAGCATATGGCATTTTACGTTGTCTCTACCCGAGTAAACATGTACTAAATGTAGGAATTAAATCTTTGTTTGTAACACTTTAATTTTATCACTATTTAATTATTGTGATGTTGTCTATGGCCCGTGCATAAATCTGCCATGTCGGATCCAGAAGGTACAGAACTCTTGCATTAGATTCATTTTTAATTTAAAACGGTAGGACTGTGTAACTCATTATATTAATCAGTTGGATTGGTTGAATATGGAGAAAATAAGATCAAATCATTTTGTGAATTTTATACATCGTATTCTCCGGACTGGATCTCCGGATTATTTATTTAGTCTATTAACGGGCCGATGGCCACAGTGGTTAGGCGGCTGACTATTGTTGTGAGAGGACGATAGGCGCCGGGGTTCAATTCTCTGGAGGGACGGTGACATTTTTTCAAAGAGTTTAATCACGGATCGACTTGCCATTCGCTGTTGGGAGCAAAGTGATTAACAGCGCGGCATCATAAAAGGCGATATGATGCTGTCACAAAGTCAATTGAACACAACATACACACACAACAACTACACCGCGAGAGTTGCAGTGATAGCCAGACAAGCGATACAGTTTACAGAGTCACTGCAATTAAGCACCCACCACATTAAAAAAAAACTAGTAGATGTAAGGGTATAGATCACAATTTACGTTTTCCACATTTTAATGTATTGCATTGTTTGGTACTACTCTTTTGTAAATTCATTCTAAGTATATACCTACTGCTGATATTATTTCTGGGTGTGTGTGTGTGTGTGGAGAAGTAGGGGAGAAGGGTGGAGAGGGTGGCTCTTAAAATCGAATTCATGACTGTTGCTCCGGCAGATTTCTTTCATATTGTTTCAAAATTGTAGCCTACCACCATATATGTAGCCTGTATATGAAGCCTTTCTCCTCCTCCTCCCCTCTTCCCCATCCCCTCGAAATAAGAAATCTTGAAACCTACTCCTGGCTATCCTAGAGGCTAGAATTCTCCTAGATTATCCCAGAGTGCAGCAAAATAAAAAATGATTCTACTCCTATCCACCTTCTTCAAGATTTAAAAGTTGTTCCAGTTTAGTCTGAGCAAGGTTTGGGCAAAATTTATCGCATTAAACGCCACGTGAGGTTGCTGTTCATAATATTGGACTTACAGAACAAATTGAGCTGAGCAAAGATGGGTGTATTCATCCTATTATTTCTCGTAACCCTGGTTTATGGCCAGTTGCATGTTAACCTCTTCAAATTGAATAGAACAAGCAAGAGCTGCATGGTAGTCCAATACAGTTAACCGCTGTAAATGGAATAAAAATAAAAAGTTGTTTATTTTCGACAATCTTGCATATTAACCTCGAACGCAACAGCTCTTTCATCCACAATATAAACGTATAATCCGAGCTAATTTTCTTAACAGGTCATTAGCAACTTCGCAACGGAATCTGCTACAGCATACACTCTCCAGTAATAAGTATAATTATACTAAGCTATGACAGAACAGTTACAAAGGAAATTATATAATAAACTTAATAAAATATTCAGGAATGAAAGATAACTCCGAAGCAAAGAAGTAATTATCTTAATTTACATACATTACCCGACTGTCACCTAATTTAAATTTCCCTTTGTATATTGTAGCTACCTTAGTATGACGTTAACAAGAGACACTTTCCTTCGGGCGGAACTTACTTTTAATAATTCATTAAAAGTTCGCCGTCAAAAAATGAATAACAAAATAATCGAAAACGTGAACGTGATTTTTAAGGAAAGCCTCTCAAAGACTTTCGCAGAAGTTCGATTTCTTCCGCGCCATCTTTCTACAACGTAGAAAACTAAATATTGAATCCTGTTTGTCGTTGTGATTACAACGAAAGTAAAAAAGGAGAAAGGAACAACGAAAGAAAAAAAACTGCACGAGGACACAATTAGCCGTTTTTTAATTTAATAACAAGCTCAGGAGAGGTGAACGAGGTAAAGAAGAACGAAAAACAATTTCCATTCGAACAAAGAAAAAAAAAGGAAAAGGAGAGCCGGGATGACGCTAAATTAATTAGTGTTTGCGTCCAGGGTAAGTTCTTAAAAAAACAAAAAGCGAGCACTTTCTCGAATATCTATTTATAAAAATTAAGAAGAGTTTCGTATCCGTATTTTTTTCATTGTGTCAACATTTTTTAATATAAATTCAGAAACTTATTAATACAAGTTTTAACTGAAATTTAATTGTCTGCATCGGTTCGATACCGATAACTTTGACAGTTCCAACTCGATTGCATTTTCTTTTTATCTAAAAGAATCATAATCGAATTACATGTACAGGAGGTTGCAGAACAGGAAACCCAACAGAATCCGTCTTCTTGTAAGAGGTTGCAGGTGTTCCCCTTCTTATTGCACTTTTGCAGAATTTACTGACGTATTAAGATTGTACAATAGGCTACGAGAGTTAGATATTTTAGTTGGGTAAAGAGTTGCATAATGTATGCATCATGCATACATCATATCTATAGAGGAATTTCTAAGGAACTCTATGACAATATTACGGTTGTTTCTTCTATGTATTTCCTTCCTAACTCACTGGCATATAATACAAGCGATTATATAACAAAGGAAGCAATTCCGGGAACATTAACTTGGTACATAAGTGATACTATGTATTATTACCTGCCTATGTACATACATATATGTATGTGTACATATGTGTTTGCTTACAGAACAATCATAGTCTATCATGTCCAATTAATATGAAATGTGCTCCTGTATAATCTCATTTGTTTCGTGAAATATATACGCGTACAGTAGACTAGTTTAGGGAATAGACTTGCGGAGAATTATTAATAAACCATATTGACTATCGTTTAACAACGAATACATAGATAGCTTAGTAATCATGTTTAAATTACGTTTTCTTGTTCCATTACCTCTAAGTAATTCATTTTCAATATACTGAAAGTAATATGGATGTATAAAGGCATTTATATTACAACATTATGGATGGCTTTTAGCGCTAACATATCGTGTTGTATTATATTATATTACCATTACAAAAAAAGGCACGGTGTTAGTTTATAATTGCGTACTTCATAGATAATTGTACTATTGTTTGTTGACCCCCCACATTCACTCAATAACATTTATAAAGTTCTACATAAACTAGCATTTTATATAGAACTTTATTTAGTAGTAGTAATAGAAGTACTTAAACTATAAAGAAAGACAAGCAAGAAACACGAATTATATCGAAGACTCGCACGGTCCCAGTCTCTGTTTCGCCGCCTTTTGACATCGACAAAAGTGGGTAAAGAACGCCGAAAGGTCACAGTAACTCGCTAGAAGTAAAAACCTTCTGATAAGGAACAGGTGGACAAGCCTAGACATATATACAACTGTTCAAGGAAACATTAAGGAAAGGTAGAGAATTATTTGTCTCAACCTCCATCGTGAATTTGATCTGGAGGATGTTGGTTATTGAAGAAATCCAAGAAATAGGTAGAGTGTTTTTACCATATGGTCAGAAAATGGAAGTGTCACCCATATCTTAACCAAGCTTTTAGTTTTAAATTCGCATGTTCCAAAGCAGTGGTTTTAAATGCCCCTATGAAAATATTATCTATAACCGAAAAAAATGGAAAACCCATACCGGCACCAAAGGTTTGCTGATATATTTTTCCTGGAAGGTAAGGAAGACTCGTCCTTTCCGCTTCATCAACCGATGCTCACTATTCCGCTAGGGAATTGCACATTCTGTCTACCAACTCGGTCAAAATTGACAAAAGGAATATTATTTCAACACCTGGATATTAACGTATAATTTGTTCATTTAGAAAAACGCGACAAATAAAGTTCTAAATCTCAATCAGCAGAGAAAATACGACAGAAAAATGGGACCATCCTGTAACTGCAAATTGCCGTAGATTTCTTCAAAATTGTTTTGTCCTAGTTTCAGTGAGGACGATCGCACTGAAGGCAGGCGAAAACAACTCAGCAACGACAGTCAGTATTTGTTTTCCCATCTAAAACAAAGACATTTTGGAAAACGCGTATGTATGTATGTACGTATGTGCTACGGGGTGATATCGCGCTGCGACCTGAAAGGTCTATTGTGTCCTCCCTTTCTTGCTGTGAGGTAGAGAGTTTCTCGTCTTCATAGCTGGCTTGCTAGGCCTATCTGCTTTAGAAAATTTAAAATGTGGGATGGCTTCACTTTTGGCAGATCTCCCACTTCTATTTCATAAGATCCTAGGTGCTGGCCCTTGAATTACGTAGTGCTACGCGAGCAGAAACGGCATTCTGCTGTCTCTGCTAGCCCAATTGTTTTCATATGGCTTCGGAGCCAACAGTGACCGGATAGGATTCCTGTCAGTAAGCGAAGTTTGTCTTGCTCATGGTAATGAGTTCATTGAATCTGTTCTGGTTATAGGTTCCCGGAGTCGTTTTCGCTTGTCTCATTCCATATTAATCAAACCAGTGCTTGGTTTTCCTTTGATCAACTTCTCTTTTTAGTTTCTCTAATATTGTACTCCGACTGATACCGCAAAAAGGTTCAGGGCCCAAGAGAGATGCACTCGCTCCTTTTTTTACCAAGTTTGTCAACTTCCTCGTTTCCTTCTAATCCGGTGTGTCCCGGCGCCCACATGAGAGTGACTTTATTTTTCCTGCCTAGCTCGTTTAGCTTAGACAGGCAGTCCCAAGCCATTTGTGAGCTGATTGTATAAGAAATCAGCGTTTTGATGGCTACTTGACTATCGATCAAGATGATAATCTCCTGTTTCCGATACTTTCTTTCTACAGAGGATTAAATGGACGCATCATGTCTACCAAGCGTGTATTTTCTTCCTGATGGATGAAGGAACTTCCACCGATTTTCAAGTACTTGGTTCTGAGCCTATGCTCCGATTCCAGTCCTGACGTTGCATCCTAGAGGCATCTGTATACCATAATATAACTTCATGACAGTTCTTTCTGGTGTTTTGATTTCAGTCCCATCTGAAATCAACCTCGTGGTGAGATTTTTCAAGGGCTGAATTTAACCCGACATCCACGCTCGAGGCATGTCCCACAATGGATCATCTCCTAATAGGATTTTTATTTCTGCCTGATAGGGGTCTTCTCATCAGTCTGAATGTTCGGTTGTCTAACCACATCTCACCCTAAAATATGAAGAATTAGCGAGATTTACAGTACCATTAAAGCGGCCCGTTGGGCGTAACCATTACCAGTAATGACTTTATGCCAGCCTTTATCTTTGCGAGTTGCATGCTCGTTGTGGTCAGACTGGCACGTTTGCTCCAAGCCACTTCCCCATAGGTTTGGGTTACATCCCCAATTTTTCCCTGCAAAGTTTCTACAAACCATTAGGGCTCTTTTGGCTTTGTTGGTTACTTCTAGTTCGTGCTTGTTCCAGAGAAGTTTATTATCTAGTGTAAGACCTAGATATTTAGTCTCTGTCTTCCACTCAATGCTCTGCCCATCTAGCTTGATGATTTTGAGATTGAGTTTTCTTTTTTTGTGAAGGCCACTAGTGTAGTTTTGGTAGGATTAATATTTAGTCCCACCGATTGACACCATCTTTTTGTAAAAGTAAGTCCTCTTTGTACAATGTCGCAGAGGGTACTTTCAAATCCTCCCCTTGCGATTATGACTATATCATCGGTATACCCCTGGCAGGATATGCCAATGCCAGTCAAGCCGCAGAGGAGCTCATCTACCGTTAGGCTCCACATAAGCGGGGATGCAACGCCGCCTTGTGGACAGCCTCTGGTTGTACTGATTGAGATAGTTTCTAAATCTACCTCAGTTTCCGCTATTCTTGTGGAGAGTAGCTGCGACAGCCATCTGGATGTCGTGTTATCTACTCCTCTGTTTTCTAGTGCCCTATTGACTGCCTCGTGTGGAGTGTTGTCAAAAGCACCTTCTATGTCCAGAAAGGCACACACAATTGTTTCTTTGTTTTCCAGAGCTGTCTGAATCGCTGTTGTCAGCTGCACCAGTGCAGTCTCTGTGGATTTGTCTGTCTGGTACGCATGCTGACTGGAATGCAATGGCATTCAATTCAGGATCTCTGTTCTAACGCGTATGTAAGAACATGTTTTTGAAAATACTAGTGATAGAAAAATGGAGCGCGTTCAAAATTGGGTAAAACAAGAAGTGACAAAAAAACAACCTAAATTCATCCACCAATCGCAAGGATTCTTCTTTATACATACTAAATTAACTTAAAATCAAATGAGAGAACTTTCTTAATGTAATTT
>CM043020.1:92854362-92919602 GCA_023690525.1 Holotrichia oblita | reverse complement strand
TACAATTCCGTGAAAAACTAAATATACCGCAATTCTCGCAATATTTTTATAAAATTTTTATTACGCTTACACTATTTGACATTCCCACCAAACAAGGAAGGTCAGCTCACATTTAATTAACACTAATACTAATGTTACCGACCGTCGTTTTCCTATTGAGGAGTTACTCACGCGGATGACATTAGCCCGAGATCCTAAAGAGTATATAACAATAACGAAGATTTACGCGTGTTGAATGTACAGGAAGAATTAGATTTTGTCAAAGGTCAAAACGTATACACTTGTAGTGGATGGACACTTAACATTTTCGTCGTGCATACTATCCGCGAATGACAAGGCCACGTTTATTTATAATACCGATCATTAACATTCAAAACGTTTTGTTCTCGGCGGAATATTAAATAATAGTTGACCGTAAGTTCTTTTCTATCACGTTGATTTACCGAAAAAAGTATACCGGAATGCGCTATTGTGTCCGAGAAATTTAGGTTACGATAATAACGCCTCGCTTTATATTCCGGACATGCAGAATTTATGTATATCAGATTCGATTGGAATCGCGATAAGCGTTTGCGAAAATCATTAGATCGAGCATGTATTATAATGCTTTACGTATCGTTTCTGTAATGGGTAGTAATGAGTAGTTAATTTGATTTGACAAAACTAAATTTGGTGATAATGCTCTTGTAATATACTGGGTGGGCTAAAATAGAGGATTGTTTTATCTATGCGACAAAGAAACAGTAATGAACAAACTTATAAAAGGTAATTACGATAACATATGATGCGCCATCTATTCACAAATGGCCTATCTACTGAAATTATAATGCTGTGAATATTGCTTTAAAATATTTTGACGTTTACTTCATTTCGTTGATTTTAATGGCATGGTTCGCGCGTTGTGTTATTATTTAAATTAAATAAGTGTATGTGTTGGTGTGTGTGTGTATGCCACCAGTTAGTTACTGCAGTGAAACTGAAGCGGCACAAATTGTAACTCTGTACGACGAAGGATATAAACAAAAAGATATCACAGGACGTCTCAAGAGAGGTCAATCTGAAAATTTCGTACGGAGACCCGGCCAAGGGCGCAAAACTTGCACAACACCAATTGATGACTTCAAAAATCAGTTACTAAATGTAAGATATGTTAATGTGAGTTCAAGAACGGTTAGATGAAGGAATCATTTCTTTAACTTGATTTTTTGGCACACTTACATCAGAAATGAAACGATAACATGTGCAAGAAATTTTATTAACATGTAACACGATAAAACATTAATAATGTGTTTGGCGACCCCATAGCTGAGTACATTCTTGTACACGTCTAGGCATCGACAAAATGAGATGGTCGCTATCTGCATGTGGCACCTCGTTCCAAGCAACTTGAACTTCATTGATTAACTACGCCAAAGTATGTGGAGAATGGTGCAAATCGACAGTCTCTCACCACAATATCCCACACATGTTCGATGAGGTTTAAATCCGGGGAACGGGATGGCCACCGCAAAACATTAATGCCTGCTTGGAGAAAGTCCATAGTTCGACGAGAAATATGGGGACGTGCATTGTCTTGTTGTGGTTTGTAAGACATCCATAAGCACAGTGAAGGATTAACCCTATAAGCAAAGTAAGCACGTGCTTAGGGCATCAAGGAAAGTGGGCACCACAGAAATTTTTCATAGTCGAATCTATCATTTAAATTAAATAAATTTACCTATAGCTATTTTCGTATTACATATTTAACTCGTAGACAAGGTACTGGGTTGAAGTCACGGTTTGAGACACAAATTCAGGAAGTGTGTGACTACTGGGAACATGTCCTCAAGCGTGTCATAGCTGTTATTTGTACGTTAGCTGAAGGTGGCTTGGCTTTTCGAGGAACAGAAGAAAGGTTTGGATCATTGGAAAATGGGAATTTTTTAGGACTGCTTGAACTTATAAGCCAGTTTGATCCATTTTTAGCAGGCCACATTTGGAAGTATGGGAAATTCTGCAAAGGAAACACTTCTTACCTGTCAAAAACTATCTGCGAGGAACTTATTCAAGTAATGGCAGAAAAGATTTGTGTGATAATTCTTGGCGAAGTTAAATCTTCTGGTTATTTTAGTTTGTCCGTTGATTCAACACCAGATCTGGCACATATCGATCAATTAAGTGTTGTGCTTAGGTACTTGAAAGATGGACGGCCTATTGAACGCTTTTTAACCTTTTCCGGAAATAGAAAGCCACACCGGCGAGAAAATAGCAAACCAAGTGTTGCAGTATTTACGTGAAACTTGTAGACTAAATTTTTCAAAGTATAGGGGTTTCATCTATATAAAATATAAGTTCAGTGCAACAGAAAGTGTAAAAACAACATTCAGTCACGCTGAACTTTATAAAATAATTTTAGAAGACAATATTGAGACGTTGCCTTTCGTATATTTTTCACATTAATGGTCACAAACTGCTCAGCTGAGCGTTCATTTTCTCGAATGAAATATATTAAAAATCCTCTAAGAACAACTATGCAACAAGGCAGACTGGATATCTTATCAATATTATGTATAGAAGCAGATGTGTTACGTAAAATTGATTATGTTGATCTGATCAAGGAAGAAAAGCAGGCGAAAATTATTAATCCGTAAATAAAATGGAAGCATACAGATGCAAATATTATTTTCGTTCTTACTGTGTTTTGTTTAATTTTTCAGTAAATAAAATTTTATTTTAACGTTTATTATTGTTTTGATATTTTGAATTACAAATGTAAGGGGCACCAAAATTAGTTAGTGCTTAGGGCATCTAAGGGTCTTAATAATCCGGCACTGCATAAGCAATAGGCCCTCAAACCATTTCTCCAACAGTTCTGTGTACATGCCTCTCAACAGCAAACCCAATATTGAGCCGCTCTCCACGGCGGCATCGTACCTCCTATGGTCATCGTCCAAACCTAGAGAAAATCTCCATTCGTCGCTGAAGACGACATTATGCCATTCTGCCGTTCTCTGCACCAGTTCAAGCGTTGTTACTGGTCCGAAGTCAAAGGAAACACTAATCGCAAAAGCTCGAATGCGGCGATATAGTGTACGTATAGTAACAAGTCTACCTTCTTCTTCGAACCATTAGTTAGCGATTGGACGCGTTGTAGCAAAACAGTCTCGTAGTGCTAGTTGTCTGCAGCGTCTATCTTGACGCTCTGTGGTATGCCTTGGCTGACCAGTTGGTCTTCTTTGTGTTCTTCTACCTTCTTCTGTCCACAGACGATACACATGCATTACCGTCATTACAGTACAGTTAACACGACGGCCAATTTCACGATAGGACAAATTAACATCTCGATAGGCAACAATTCTACCCCCTGTCAAAGTCACTAACACGGTAATAATTTTAACGTCTTCGAATTCTAGGCATTTTGTTACGCTTAACACTTGTAGACTAACCTTCTAGCACTTCTAATGTCAATGACTATAGTCTATTCGCTGATGAGACTAGAATCCACTTATGGAAGCCAGGTGGGCGAAAACATGTCTAAAAGAATTGAGGAGTGGTACAACAACTGCAATCTCATATAAACTGTTAATTTTGGAGGTGGTGGTGTAATGGTTTTGGAAGGCATAAGTTAAGATGGACGCACCACATCCTCCAAGATCATGTTTTTGCCATATGTGGGTCAAATTGAATACGACTGATTCGTATATTATACACGGCAGCTGGCATAAGGATCTTGATGCAGCTCAGATTCAAAGATTAGATTAGCCACTGTATAGCCCAAATCTGAATCCTATGGAATCAGCTAAAACGCCGCTTATGGCAAAGAAATTCTGTTCCAAATACAATAAAAAAACTTCGATTTTCAACACAATATGAATGAAACGCAATTCCTCAAGAATATATTCAAACTCTAATTGGTAGCAGGCCGAAAAGAATGCAAGCAGTAATTAGAGCTCAAGGTAGGAATACTCGTTATTAACTATGATTTTTAATTAATTACTATTTTATTTAATATACAAGTGAAAATATATCAGGAATTAAAAGATTCGCAGATAATAATTGTTTTATACATGTCCCTTGATTTGTTTCAGCGGTGGCCAAATGATTGGTGGTTTTACTTACTGCATAACTACTGGAGTTGAGAAATCCTTAAAAGAAATATGCCATTTCTTAAGCAGAAAATCGCTGTTTTCAGTCACACACTTATTCTTTGTTCATAAAAGCTGGAAATCGAGTATGCGTCAAAAACACATCGAATTGTTGCACCCCATGTGGGGTATAATGAGAAGGCAAAATAAGACAAAGATTGGCTTGGTTGCAGTCAACAATAAGGTTTTACATGTCAGTGGAATAGACATCTAAAACTCTGGAGGATGTGGTCTTCAATCGTAGAATTTGCAAGTTTCAAAAAATGCTCAAACCATTCAGTAAATATGTCGGTTTCTATCCTTATACCCAATCTTTTCCGACTATATGTTTTTATTGTTAAATGACGGGTCCTCTTGAGATTAACAACAACACTTTCAATGCATGCTTTTTTACACATTAATAAATATTGTACTAATACCATTGAAGAAACAAACGACTTAGAAATTAATATAATGTTAACTAACCATTATTATTAAACAGCTAAAACATCGGTATCACTAAACACGACAACTCGGGGCACGTGTTTCGAGAGCACATAGGTCTCATCATCAACCGTTTATCTGTTTATTACGAGCCCACAGTCCTTGAAATCACTCCAATCATTATTATTACTATAAAAATGTTTCCTAAACATGTAAATCCAAAATAATTTGGATTTACAATACTTTTATCTCGCACGTAAACGTGCAATTACGTAAATGGTTATCAATAACACATAAGATTATTGTTAGTAACATTCCGACGTTCATAACGCAATACCTAAATAGAGATTAGATCGAATGAATATAATTGCTTAATTTTATTATCACTTGCAGGTATTATACTAATTGTTTGGGGCATTACAGTTTCATCACACGATACTTTTTTCTAATTAGCCTTCGTTGAATGTGGCGCTAATCGATGAGGTTAAAATGAATTATGAAAGTGTTAATTTTCTAATGGGATAATTTTCAAATTTGAAATATTAAGTCTCATTTATGTTGCACGTGTATAAATGCAATCTGCTATGTCCAATAGATTCTATAATATTCTAGAAAGCCCACGTGCATATATACTGACGAGCACTTACCAAAATAAGCCAACTAGAGAATGAAAAAGTAGGATAATCAACAGAGAGAAGATGCCTGGCGTAATTAATGCAATAGGAGCACTAATTGGAAACATCTTATGGGTTGGTGTTTCAAGAAATTTGGTTTTAAAAGCTAGCAAGCCGCTAAAGGAATTGTATCTTTCCACAGGAACTTAGATAAGATTTGGAATGACACCCACAAATTCCAAATTTAACTTCAATCGTACGTTTATGTTTAGAATAAAAGCAAAACGTTCTTAACTTACAAATGAAATTGAATAAATTGCCTTCCTTCATTTTCCAGAAACTCGTTAACAAGTATAAAATGAAGAATGCCTGCAATAATTCGGGTCAGATCAGGATTGGTTAAAAATGCTCAGGTTTTTACGAGCGAAGACGAAAATCAGCATGCTGATTATCTTCTCCATGCATTTCATTTGTTTATTGTTATTCACACCTCTTGAGATGTCAATAAAAGAGCTGAGCTGGATTGGAAAAGAAGTTTATGGACAGGAACAGCAGCCTATCTCACAAAAGTTGTAACCTGACTAATCGAGCCCGAAGCATAGACTTTAATAAACACGCATTGATCACTTTTTCTAAAAACTGAAATCTGCAATCGAAAAGCTTCAGTTTACATGTAAAAATATTTGGAATCGTTTTTTCCAAAATCATTGAAGAAGAAAATCCTGAACAAGTAACTTCATTTTAGTACAAGTAAACTGGCACGACTAGTATGGTTCAAGGTGCAAATCCAGGTTCTTTAGAACCTTTCTTTCGCTTCTCTTTAGTATCCACTTTAAAAGCCACTCATTCATTTGGGTGGAAGAGTTTCAGATAACTCTTTCAGAACAATTCCAACATTTGCTTATTCTTGACAGTCATAACAATCACCTTAATATTAAAATCATAAATTATACTACTCGACTAACTAATTTTTGATATCGAAGATCTCTTTGAACAAGCTTATCTCAAGGCTAACATCCAAAGTGGATTTCAAAAATTTGAAATGTTACCAAAAATCCCAAAATTTTTGGAAAAAAAAATGTTTGTTTTTTTAACTAATCACAACCCATGAAAGTAGTAATTGATGCTAGGTTTCCAGACAAGTCGATGTTAAGTTTTAAAAAGAGTTTAACAAAAAGAAAAATCAAGCTGAAAATGAATAGACCCAAAAAGGAAGAAAGAAAAATAAGATAAAATGATATAAATTTAGAAGATCAAGTTGTTTACGAGGATAGCAGCGACAGCTTAAATCATTTTCTTAGAATCAATCAAGACTGGAAGGAATAAGTCCATTGCGCATATTCATCTTGAACACCATTATAAAAATGGGCCATCAAAATAAAGATGACCTGTTTAATAATTAACGGCATCTTGTACACACTTGTTAGGGAGATTTACCTTAGAAAAAAGGTTAGTATACTCGACCAAAACTCTAAATTTGAGGCTGAGTTTAACAAAAATAGTAGTCAAGAGTGTTGTTGAGTTTAGCAGTAAAAAAAGAAAACAAAATGGAGTGCTTTCACTTTCCAATAACTAAAGATAAAAACCTTGTGCTAATGAATAGTACGAGGTCGACCTGAAGTGTTTTTTATTTTTATTTTTCGATATAGCCTCCTCGAAGATCAATACACTTTTTCAAACGGTGTTGCAGTTTCTTCAACCCGTCGGAAAAGTAGAATGTTCCGATGTTTGCAAAATAATCATTTGTAACAGCGATGACCTCCTCATTTCCTGCCAGCGATTTTTTCAGGTTTGGAAATAGGAAAAAGTCACTGGAGGCTAGGTCCGGTGAATATGGAGGATGAGAAACTAATTCGTAGACAACTCATTCAATTTGGACACGCTGATGCGTCCTTCCCTTCTGCAGATAGTCGATGAGGATCACACCTTGGGAATCCCAAAAAATGGTCGCCATGACCTCTCCGACCGATGGAACGGTCTTTGATTTCTTCGGAGCTGATTCGCCTGGAAAAGTCCACTGCTTCGATTGTTCCTTAGTCTT
Organism: Holotrichia oblita; assembly: GCA_023690525.1. Taxonomy (NCBI): domain Eukaryota; kingdom Metazoa; phylum Arthropoda; class Insecta; order Coleoptera; family Scarabaeidae; genus Holotrichia; species Holotrichia oblita. Next base: position 92,912,400 of record CM043020.1, on the reverse strand, counting down.
TGGTATGTAATGGTGGATCCAAGTGTCATCCACGGTTACGAAACACGTGAAGAAATCCCTTGGATTGCGTGAAATCCTGGCCAGAGACTCTTCCGAAACGGACACCCGATTTTGTTTTTTCTCAAAATTTCGCGTAGGATATGACTATCGTGTTCCTCTGAGATGCTTGTTGTCTCTGCTATCTCTTTTAGCTTCAATCGGCGATCGGCTAACACGACATCATAAATCTTGACGACCATTTCATCGTTGGTAGAGGTTTTTGGGCGTCCACTGCCTGGTTCGTCATTTGTGCTCGTGCGGCCACGTTTGAACTCGTTCACCCAGAAGCTCATGGTCGAAAATGATGGAGTAGATCCGTCATGATTCCTCTAGCAAAATATTTCGAATTTCCGTGGTCGTTTTATAATCCCAGTGTCTAATGACTGGGACTATAAATTCAAAATAAATTTTCCCAATATTTCCATTTGAAATATAACTATGTAGATATGGAAAATTTCCATATTATGTAAAGTAGTACCCCGCGAATAAAGTAAGAAATTCCATTTATTGTTATATTACATATATTTTTGCAATCGTCTATGCTGCAATCATATTTGCGTTACCAAATTATAAAGTAAGTGTATAATCCAATCATATCTGTTTGCGAAGTTAATATGTAATAAATACTGTTTTATGAAATTTTGCTAAAATTTTCGCTGTTATTAAGTAATGTCATTTATAAATTAGATATCAAAGATTGTAATAAATGCCTATATAGGCCAAACTAAACGAAATTTAAAGAAACGACTTCATAATAACCAATGTAACGTTTTAGATAAAATAGCCACTGAAACTGTTTTGTCTAAGTACTCTAAAGATAAACGATTTTAAAAAAGACATTAAATATCAATTTCTTCAGCTGAAGAAAAGCCATTGTGAAAAATTTTTTAAATTGCGTAAAAAATAGAAGTTTCCGCAAAATTCTATTAGTCATATTAAATATTTATAATAGACGTATCTAAACTAGGCAGACACCACCACTAAAAATGCTCTAAATTGGTGGAAAATAAGAGACATCGACATCGATATCAAGCGATATACCTGAATGACGACAACGTGATAGCTTTCGCTGAAATCGACTCGAGAAACGCATTCTATTCTATTGCACAGAGCGGAGACTACAGCTTTTATATAACTGTTTCGCGACTTCGGTTGTACATTCATTCATTTTCCAGCATCGCCGACCGATATTCTTCGAAAAATACGCGACTTCTATTCTACTCACAGGTTTTTTTGATAAACCATTCGATTAAGGGAAACCGATTTCGGACAATTAAATTAAAAATAAAACGGTTATATGTACATATATATAAATTAGTGGTTTTGTGTCGCGTGCGAAGTGACCGGTTCTTGTTTCGGTTCTAGTTTTTTTTTTGGACATTTCACTTTTCTGTTTTTATTATTTCTTTCATTTTGGCGTTCTGTAATATTGTAATGTCCAAGGATATGAAGGGTGAGTGTCGAATAATTTTAGAACAATTTTTATATTAGAAAATTTAGAACGATAATTTTTTTTAGTTTTAGAACAAATTTTGTATTTTGAATTTATTATTTTTTGCCACAAATCTTCTTTTAAGACAAATTCTTTCAATTAAATTAATATTTATCATTTATTACAGTATTAATGCATAATTACTAGAGCGCCAACAAGTTGCACATTTCTAGTTGATAAGACTTGCAAATCTACCATTTTTTCGCTTATTAAGCTTTAACAGGGCAACATAGCAAGAAGTGTGAATGAATTTGCTTAAGTTAGAATTTATCAATTAACCACTGCTGTAAATCTTCACCTAATATACATTAGAAAGCAAAAATAAAGGAGACAAAAAATTTTCTGCTTTCTAAATCTGGCTAGTGTCAGTGTCATTATTATATGGACTATCAACTTATAAAAAAGTCTTCATACCAAGAAGGATACTTATTCAGAAACATTATTATACAATATAAATATTATCTGTTTTTGTCTAGTTTTTTTTTTTGCTTTCGACTGTATCTTAAAAAATCTAGATTGGAATGACAAAATATCAGCAGCATGGCATATGATTTCAAGGTCGTTTTGTTAAGATTTTTTTGGGTTTCACGAAAAAATTACTTTTATTTTCAATGGGTTGTCTTTTTTTTTATTTTGTTCTAATACCGGCAAGTAATATTACTGGTTAAACAAGTATAGATGTCGAATTTATTGGATAATGCTTGCAACTTAAACTTTTACATTTAATCATGTTTACCAAGATGTACTATATCTTAATGGTTACCTATCTCATATGCGTGTCTTTATGGTTGGTTTCATAAAGGAATGTTAAATGTTTAATTAGGAAACAATGAGTTAAATTTAACAAATGTTTAATTTTAGAAGACGTTTCATAAAATTTACCAACACAATTTAGCATGTGTTAAGTAACTGTTTGTTAAATTTATTTTGGACTATTTGAATGAAAATCGGTTTTGATCTGGTATTGATGGCAACCAGATTCTAATTTTACTTCATACGTAAATTTTCCTATAAGTGTTTGTGTTGTTTATTATATAGTAGATATCGCACAAAACAAAGGTCTTTGCATCACAAACAGCTTGAACGTTTATTGAAAAATATCCCTTACGATTTCTAAATAATTCTGCATTATTCTTATCCGGAGACTTTAAACGAACATGGGTACAATCTATTGCACCAATTACATTGGGAAATAAACCAATTTCATAAAATTCTCTTTTAATGGTACATACCTATTTATGTTCTGCTCTTGAGGCATATTTATAAACATTGGTTTCAATTTCGCTATGTGGCTGGTCACCCTCTTTAAAATTCTACAAACAGAGGCTTTACTTATATTAACATAATCCCCCAAAACAGTTTGAAAAGTACCAATTCCGTAAATTCTTAAGGCACGTAATCTTTGTTGCATTGGACCAATAGGTTGGCTTCTTTTTGTAATTGTTTTTAAACTAGGTTTGATGTGTTCATATAGAAAATGTACAGTATCTTTATTAAATGAAATAAACAGGACAAAATTCTGCTATATCGAAACTTCTTTTTAGAAAGTTTTAATATGATATATACAGGATGTCGAATTTAAACTCCTTTATGCTAGAATTTATTATAATAGTGTATTATCCTTTCACACACGAATACGGTTTTTTTTAATCAATGGAGATTACACATCATCATATCCTTTGTTCATAATTAATTTTATTTACGTTAAAGAATAATCATTGATTTTTTTTTACATTTTGCCATATGTACCTTGTACATTTTTGTTCTTTTTGATGATTGTTTTTCTAGTATAAAATAAAACATTTTTTTAGTTGTAAATTTTGTTTAAATTCTGACTGCCAATTCTATCATCAACCCTAGTCATTTTTGTAGATTTTCAGAGAGACTATTTTAATAAGGGAGTGATATATAAATTTGTTTCTATTCAGTTGAAATTGAAGCCATTTTGTTGATTTGTTTAGCATGTTTTTGACTACATTGAGAGATCTGAATGTCTTGGTTTAGTATAATGAATTGTTTATTTCATTTTCAATAATGAATTGTAATCTTCAACGGAAACGATTAAATTCCTTCATTATCTATCAGTCTGTGTCTTTGAGGATAGCTTGAATACAGTCGTTTACGTATCCTTTAAAAGAAATATCTTAGTTTGACATAAAATAGTGTCTTCTAATTTTTCTAGAACTAATTGCTTCTAACTTTTACTAATGCCTTTTTTAGGATTTGTGCTATATTAATGTTCTTAATCCAGATAAACATAACCTTATTTATGCTTTGTTTTTAATATATTTTCAAACAAAAAAGCTGAGTGAGCATTGTCTTTTAAAAAATTGAATTGTTTCATAAATACTTGCAGAATGAATCATTCATATTACGGAAATATGTTGATAGAATTATTTGAAAACGTAATATTGCTACCTAAATCCTAATCTTTCTAGGGTGTAGGTTACTATCGATGGAGATGGGAAGATTTTCAACTGTTCATGTTCTGTAATTTTAAAAACATACATAATCCAATAAAAGAATCAAATCTCATCAATAAAAGAAATCGTGAAAGCAATCATCAAATCAATTGTAATAGATGGTAAACCAAATACACAGGGCTTTAAATAGAAGCATCTATCAGTGTTTTGTACATATATGTTTATTAGATTACTAAACCAAAGTCTGTTTGTTTCTATTACATAACATTTTTGCATAATTTTGTATCAAAGTAATGTCAAGCTTCACCCACGATTTACAAGCTTGCTGTTGAAATTCTACGATCTAGACTCTTCTGCAAAAGAACTTACTTGCTCCATCATGGTACAACATTCTACTGGTACAGAAATCGTGAAAGTTGGTTTAAACAGTATTTTGTACAAGAAGTATATTGGTATATTTTGCCCATTCATCCAATTAAAAAAATAATAATCTAAAATTGCTTTTGAAGAAAATTAAATATCAAAACTATAATGGCAACTATACGAGGAAGCGTTTTTATATTCGCGGAATGAGCGGGTTGTAGGGGTGATTAGGCGCATTGGGGGCGTGGCCTGTGCAGCGACTCATAATTAGTATAAATACGAAGTTTCATTGTTATTATATAAACCAAGTAACCAACCAAGTAACAACAGCGCGTAGAGTGTTCGCGTGCATTTTTGGACCTCTGTAATGAAGACAAGGATGGTGTATTGAGTCGAATTGTTACTGGAGACGAAACTTGGGTTCATCATTATGAACCTGAGTCCAAACAAGACTCCATGCAGTGGCATAAAAAGAGCACAGCACCTCCCAAGAAATTTGGAGTGTCACAATCAGCTGGGAAACTCATGGCAACGGTATTTTGGGACTCGGAAGGAATATTGTTGATTGATTATAAAGATAGAGGTGTTTCTATAACCGGAGAATATTACGCTTCAATATTAGAGCGACTAAAAGAAGCCATTAAAGAGAAAAGACGGGGAAAATTGACGAAAGTTCTGCTGCTTTTGCACGACAACGCGACCGTCCACAAGAGCCGCGTTGCGTTAGCTGCCCTGCATAAGGTGGGCTTCGAAATTGTGAATCACCCACCCTACAGCCCAGACCTGGCCCCGAGTGATTATTACCTGTTTCCGAAAATGAAAAAAGAGCTGCGGGGTAAAAAATTTACTGCCGATGATGAAGTCAAGGAGGCAGTTTCGGCGTATTTTGCAGATAAAGAGAAATCATTTTTTTATGAGGGTATAAATAAATTAATTGAAAGATGTGAAAAATGTATCCGTCTTTCAGGTGAATATATTGAAAAAGAAAAATAATTTGGTTTTTTTATTTCCACCCCTTATCCCCCATTCCGCGAATATAAAAACGCTCCCTCGTATAAGGATTTAAAAGTATTATGTACATACGAGGGTTGGGGCAAAAGTCATGGCAACTAATTTTTTTTAAATACTAGTCCGGTTGGAAAAGACGAAAGAACAAGAGCCATCTGTTGTTCTGCATACACATTATGCCTGCAGAACTTCCACACGACACATATACGTTTGTGATCCGTTCACATATCTGCAAGAAAAAAAAATAGTTGCCATGGCTTATGCCCCAACCCTCGTATATTGTTAGGGCAACAATGGGGTGGGCACACTAAGCAAAACTAGAACTCTGATTTAGGCAAAGAAGCAATGGCTTCCACGACACAATCTTACATCGGCGTCAAAAAATATTGCACACAAAAGTTCCATTAGAGGGAATAAATTGCTTCAAGTATCTTTATATTTCCCAGTTTTCTGGTGCGAGACTTAAGTAAGGTATCTTTATTGGTTCCTAAAATAGAACGTTGATTTCGGAGAGTCTGCCTGGATTGCTTTTGAAAATATAATTGAAATTGTCTAGAAAATCATAAATCACATGATTATGAAAAATTCACTTTTTGCATACCCCTTGATTTTATTCCCGAAAATCTTGGACAAATGAGGGACGAATAATTGAAGTGTCAACTCCGAATATAAAACTTTGTGGACGGTCAAGATGGGACACTTATGAATCGACTTCTTCACGCTCAAATTTATATTATATAATAATATAAAAAAGATGAAAAATATTACTATATTAACAAATAAAATCCTGTGATGTAGGAGGTTTACTTTACATTATCTCAAAAATAAATAATTACGGATGCTAATACTAAAGGTGAAACCTTATCTGATTGTAGAATATAAAAACCAACATATATATAATTATTTTTCACGAATCAAACTAGAACTTTAAATATTTGCCTTTGTTTAATATAACACTCTTCAATGCCGCTGTCTTACGTAATTCTTTTAAACAACAATCTATTTTTTTGCAAACAATCTAATGCTAATAAAGAATTGCAACGCAGCGGTAAAGCATTTTTTGTACAAGTGTCAAAAGAACGTGATATACATGTATCACTTCAAATGTGTTGTTTTATCACCTTGACCATTGTTTTGTACACTTTAGGAAAATTAATCTGTTTAACATCATTAATGTACAGACTGTTTCATAAGTAATATCTCCCTCAACATTAAAAAAGATATTATTATGCATTAATTAGTTTGAGTGTATAATCACAGTCCATCAACTCACTACTTATATCTTAATAACACCCATCCAAACGGACTGTTTTATGGCTGTTGAAACATTTATATTTTAGTCATGTCTTAAAAAAACAAAGCGGATGTTTCTCATTAATTTCGTTAGTTTTATTCACGTTATAAAAAAATACTGTTAGCTACTTAATAAATATGCCGACAATTAAACGATAAAAACAAAATTAATTACATAATGCAGTCAATAATTGTTTGTTTTTTGTAATTTAAATTTTTCCCACCATAAATTAATTAAATCGGCCACTGAAACACTTCTATGGTCTACTTTAAATAAATTCATGAATATTTCCGTGATTTACAAAGTGTTGCTATAAACTCTAATTAAATCAATATAAACTTCAAGGTCCTTCTCTAATAATGTCTGTTAATTTATGCAATCAATGTGTTAAAATTTGATTAGAAAATTATATTTTATGAAAAACCACATTGTTGTTTGTTTCAAATTCTTGTGAAGATGATCGTTATTTTTTCAATTTAGTTTAATCCTTGGTAATTATAGTTATATGTAACTTTAATTATGTCATAATTGAAGCTGACGGATACACGCTGATATTAGTCAATAACGTTTAATCAAGACTCCGCGTTTATACAAAAAATAACGTGGTACACTTGTGTTTGTTTATAATTAACGTTATTTACTCAAAACATTTGATGATATAATGCAGAAGAACCAGAACTACGAGGGAGCGTTTTTATATTCACGGAATGGGGGATAAGGGGTGGAAATAAAAAAACCAAATTATTTTTCTTTTTCAATATATTCACCTGCAAGATGGATACATCTTTTTCAATTAATTTATTTATACCCTCATAAAAAAATGATTTCTCTTTATCTGCAAAATACGCCGAAACTGCCTCCTTGACTTCATCATCGGCAGTAAATTTTTTACCCCGCAGCTCTTTTCATTTTCGAAACAGGTAATAATCACTCGGGGCCAGGTCTGGGCTGTAGGGTGGGTGATTCACAATTTCGAAGCCCACCTTATGCAGGGCAGCTAACGCAACGCGGCTCTTGTGGACGGACGCGTTGTCGTGCAAAAGCAGCACACCTTTCGTCAATTTTCCCCGTCTTTTCTCTTTAATGGCTTCTTTTAGTCGCTCTAATATTGAAGCGTAATATTCTCCGGTTATAGAAACACTTTTATCTTTATAATCAATCAACAATATTCCTTCCGAGTCCCAAAATACCGTTGCCATGAGTTTCCCAGCTGATTGTGACACTTCAAATTTCTTGGGAGGTGCTGTGCCCTTTTTATGCCACTGCATGGAGTCTTGTTTGGACTCAGGTTCATAATGATGAACCCAAGTTTCGTCTCCAGTAACAATTCGACTCAATACACCATACTTGTCTTCATTACACAGGTCCAAAAATGCACACGAACACTCTACGCGCTGTTGTTTTTGCGGCGGCGTGAGCATTCTCGGCACCCATCTTGCGCTGACCTTAGACATGCCGAGATGATCGTGTAGGAATTTAAAAATTGTTGTATCGGATTCTCCAACCATTTCTGCGAGTTGTTTCTTCTTTAGTCGAGCATCTTCGAGTACAATTTTTTCAACTTTTTGGATAAGTGCTGGCGTGGTCACCTCAATGCTCCTGCCCGGCCTCGGGTCGTCTTCAAGGGATTCCCTTCCTTGTTTAAATAAACTATGCCACTTGTACACCATGGTTTTTCCTGGACAAGAGTCGCCGTAAACCAATGACATCTCATGCATTATGGCGATATTCGATTTTTTCCATATTTCACTTTTCACTCCTGATTATGTTACTTGGTTGACGATAGCTCAAAGACTAACTGTCTAATAACAATGAAACTTCGTATTTATACTAATTATGAGTCGCTGCACAGGCCACGCCCCCAATGCGCCTAATCACCCCCCTACAACCCGCTCATTCCGCGAATATAAAAACGCTCCCTCGTATATTGAACAAATATACTATACTAGGCTTCCCATAACTGTTGATAAGATGATAAAAAAACTTGGCTGATAATATTAAGTTGTGGTGCTCTTCTGTCTCGTCAGGTTCAAATGACGGGCAAAAATTGAATGAACTTATCAGACAAGTAAATTTTGGCATGTTTGCTCTTGTTATCTTGGGTCTTGAAATCTTTTGGATGCAAAAAGTTGTACATTTTTCCAATGTGTCCTATTTTCTTAGAAGAAGTAATTAATGTTTGTACAACATATCTATGTGAGAAAACATTTTCCACATACAGAAACAGGTTAAATGCAGAATCTGATCTAAAACTCAAACTTTCAAATATTGAGCCAAAACTTGAATCCCTTCTTTCACCAAACAAGTACAAATATAATATCAAAACATTTTTTCAAACCTCTTTAGTTGTCTGTAATAAATGTTCTGTTCTATTAAATTGATTTTGTATTAATTTCTTAGCCAGATTTTGCTGTTGAGTAATCTAATAAACATATTAAGGTGGCCTTCCATCTATTCAATTCTGCAATAAAATCAACATAACTCGGAGAAAGTTTGTCAAAAAAGAACTCTTACATACTAACAATTTTTTTAAAATTAGCTCCAATTAACTCCAACTTTTAGCTCTATAAAAACATATTCATCTGACAGTTTCTCATTTTAAAAAACAGGTGATTTAATACTAGAAACGAAACCAGGTGGTGTACTAAAAGACAGCAGGAGACATTTTGGCACAAAGCATCTGAATTTCATTTAACATTGATTTCTGGAACATCCTACATCTTTGGCTACCATTTTTTCGGCAGTCCTGCTCTCTCTTTCCAGGACTAAGCCGTTGGCTCCTAAGCTTTCTGGTCTCCGTACTGGCTATGGAGTGTAGCTGGACCTTACCTTCTTGTCCTCTACATAAGGTGTTGTAGTGTTGCTAATCGGTATTTCTCTGCGCGATCACCTGCAAGGTCCTCTCCACAACAACACAGGATGCGGTGGCCCGTCCGGGTCTAATCCAGCTATCTCCACCACGACAGGATTGGATTTATCCAAGGTTTTCACTGCCAGCTGAAGAGCATGGTGGTAAAGGTAGGGAACCCTCAAATTGCACGAGAGTTCGGTTTCGTTGGGATTCTAGGCCTTTGAGGCGGATTTGAGCAACACAAGACCACGAGAGTATGAGAGCACCGAAGATGAGGATAGGTCTTAGGAAGACATAATAAATCATAATTTTGATTTTAAGTGGCAGCGAGCTTTTGTTGCAGAATAAACAAAAGCGCAAAACTATCGTATCGACTTTAAACAACCGGCTGTCGATCGTCATGCCCAAATAGACAGCGAAGGCGCTCTGTGGCGAACTATGATTTCCAACCACAAGGGTGTCGTGGGGTGGTCCAAAAAATTAAATCAACTTGATGAAGCTACATATTTACAATTAGTTCAAAAGAAAAGAAAAAGAGTTGTAGGTCCAAAAATTTGATAGAGACTGCCAGTCTTATTTTAAAACAATGCTCTTAGTCTTGGTTTGCAATCTATTAAGAATGGAATCAACCAGGTTATGAATTGAACGATGATGTTGCTTTTACATAAAATCTTCCCATAATTTCTTCTGCTATACGAAAATGTATTCGTTATAATTTCTGATATATTGAAAACAACAGCATGTAATCTTTATCACCTTAAACATTTAAACATAATATATTTAAATAAAACATATTACGTTTTATTTAAAATCGGATTGCATCAGAATTATGGAATGAGATAAATTCAGGGTCATTCAAATTTGGAACGGGTACTATGATATCCTCTACTGATGCCTGAAACTTTAATATACTAGATGGTTTTTAATTTTAAATCACAGGATGTATCGGATTTAATATTTCGTATCCAAAGCTATACAGACATTTGTCACTAACTAATTGAATTATATATCCAAACGATCAATCTAACTTTCAGCTCATTGATTAATCTCAAATTTTTCAAATAGCAGCACTTCAAAAACACAATAATCTTTTTTTAAGTCATTCATGAATTTTTTTTAATGACAGTAATCCCTATAAATTTAAATAAAGATAATCTATAATATTTTTATGAGAAGGTAGATTGTAACCTAACCTAGTTTATTCTGTTTTGTTTAGAAATTTAATGCGGATGTTTAGCTTAATAATTAAACTCAAACCATTATCTTAGTGGAATCAATTTTAAACCGAACATACCTCATCGAAAATATTACATTAAAACAAGCCAGACATTACTTGTATATTTTATTATTTTGACATAGATATAAAGCAATAAAAGTGGGCAATAAATCCATGCTAATTTGAAAGGAACTATATCAGGTATACGCGTGTGTTATTGATAATTTAAAATTAGATTGGTGAAGCATGCAAGCATTCGCATATCTTTAGTCAGAAACTGCGTTAAGCTCGTTATTGACTCGTATAGTCGGACGTTTATAATGAATGGAGTTAATTTATGCTGTGTGTAGTGGAACCGTATAATGAGAAGCGGAAGGTAAACATGAAGTATTCGCTCGTAAAAAAATTTTATGGACTTTTTACTTTTTCGTTTTTTAACATGGCATTTTTATGTTAAAATTGCTATTGAAATAATAAATACATGACTGATAACTTTATTGATATTTACAATCATTAATGGCAAAGATTAATGTTCATATTAAATATTTACTTGTCCCATTTAGATATATGAAGTAAATTTAACCAGAATCCAGGCTTACTTTTCACCTCAAGAATTGTACTTCTAAATAATCCTTTTCAAACATTGACAGCTAATATCAAGTCCTCCTTTGACGTTTATGGACTTGTTACAACTTTCCAATAACAATTCAATGTTCTAAAAAAAATCCCTCTTTTTGTCTTCAAAAGGTGCCCAAACTGCAGTCTCCACATCTTCCTCGTCACTAAAATGATTGCCCCAAAAGTAAGAATAGCCGTGTATTGTTCTTCTTTAGTTCTCTTTAAAAAGGTAGCTACTATTATTCTGTACCTGTGTGCCTTAAATAGAGCTCACCTTCTTTAGATTTCAACAAGATACAGAAAGGTGTGTTTAATTTCCAATATAGAATATGCAATGATGATCATAAAATGTTGATTGAAGGTTGCCAATTCTAAACCATAAAAGATCAAAGTGCTGACGAACAGTGTCGCTTTTCTATATTCTAAACCATAAAAAAAAACATAATTGGTGTAGGCTATGTAAATGTTTTTGATCGTTGCTTTAGCCACTACCACGTAACGACATTTATTATTTGACATTTTATTGTAACCAAAGTTTATAACCTCAAATTAAATGTCAAGGAATAAATGTCATTATGTGAAAGTGGCTAAAGTAACAATCCTTTCACATAGCCTACTCTAATTATGATTTTTTTCGATGTGTCTATACATACCTACCACAAACCACTTACACTTATAGACGTTTCAGTTAAATGGAACCAGATTGTAAGCCGATGGTTTGCTCCTTCAAACAATAGATGGAGCCATTCGAGGTTTAATTGTGAAATTAAAACTATCTTTATTAATACCAAATCATGAAATAATAAATATAATAATATTTTTCTGCAATCACTTAACAAAGAATGCTTTTTTGCTTATTATTAGCAACGAAAAGTTGATGTTTAGGTAAATACTTCACACAAATACTTTCTCGCTCTAAAGCGATCAAGTCTGAAAATTTTGTGTTGTCAATAGCAAAGTATGTAACATTCAAATTGACATATCGCAAAGTTAAAATTTCTCGCAATTTGCGCGTTAACTTAAAATATATTTGAAGAAAATTATAGAAAATAGTGATAGTGATATTCTGAGTACACTTCCTGAGATCAGAAGTGCTGCAAGAGCCGTAAGTTTGAATTTTTTGTCAGAAAAATCAAAGACAATGAGAAGCGACCACTTCATAGAATGTTGTAATGCAAAGAAAATATGTAAATGTTTGGAAATCGTGTTTGTTGTATATTTTCCCGAGAAAGCCAAGGCATCAAAATCGTCATTTCAGGTGCCAGGTTACAAATAATCCGATAAGTGAATTATTGTAGTCTATTCTATTGACCATTTGTTATAAATATTTTACAATAAAGTTTATCATTTAAACAGTTTCGCTTTATTAAGTGATTCTAGAAATACAAAAAGGGACATTATTGCTCAAATAATGTGTCATTTCTCGCTAAATACATAAATAACTATTATAAATCATTCACAAGTTATTACTGACGTGCGTTTGAATTTACCGCTAAATTAAATTACTTCTTTCCTTCAAACACCAGAGGCGGATATTCGGTTTAAACCATGTTTAAACCTAATGCACGGGCGTCGGGTATCTATAGATGTTAGTGATGTGTAATACCTACCATATTCTGTTACTGTAGCCAACTTCAAAGGTATCTGACATTTAAACTGATTTTATTATGTCAAATTATGTCAAAAGTGTCACGTCTAAGATGCGACAAACCGAGTTTTCGTGGTAAGTTCTTTTCCTCTTTCTTTCGTAAAATCCAAGATTTTGAAATGATTCTTTTGCATTTGAGAATTGAATTTTCGAAAATACAAAACTATTTTGCACTAGAGTATGAAATAAACATTTTTTTTCGAAAACTGTAGCCAAACATTAGTAAAAAAGCAAAGGAAAGTTCCAGTGTTGTCCATTAGCTTATCCCAGTAATAATTGTAATGTGTGCGTCCTAATTGTGATAGTAACTGTGCAGCAATAAAATAAAAGAAGCAAATCTGTCAATAAGAAATATTTTCAAAGCTTTTGCTAAGACAGATAAAAGTTTATTAATGAAGGTAATCTATATTAAATTCTATTTTTAGCACTCAATTAAGGAAATATTGCTTCAGATTATGTTGATGATTCCAAGATTTTTGATCAAATGTTATTTTTGAAACTCTCTATTGTTAATCTTGAAATTCCGAAAAGATATAAGAATTGCTTATAATATAGCGGGACTCTCCCCCACTTCTAAGTTTACCGAACCATGAAATGGTCAAGAAATATAGCCTTGAAATTTCCTCACCAAGCTGACTAATGAGAGAGAATGGGTAGGAGAACACTCCACGTACTCCCTAAAAGAAAACACTATCAAGTGGTATGTGGACGGTTCTAAAACCGACAAAGGAGCAAGTGCAGGAATATTTCAGCTCGAAATTAAACAACCTAGGCACAGAAAACAGAGTTGCATTATGCTGGGTACTAGGACATACTGGAATCGAAGAGAGTCAAGCGAAGAAGCTAATTTATTAGCAAGGAAGGCTTGCTAATGTCTTAACAGATTAAGCATTTGTGGGACCAGAACCGTTCTGGGGTATAGAGATAAGCACGTACAAAAACGAAATAAAAGATAGAGAAGAGAGGCTCAGAGCATCCATCTGGGAGAATCTCCTGTGGTCTGAGACACTCCAAGATCTTCCTTGAGAGGTACAACAAGAACAGAGCAAAAACTTTGCTAGAACTGACCAAAAATAGACTACGCATCCTCAGAGATTTTCCCATAGGGCGTTGTCACCTTGGTGAACACATGACAAGAATAGATCTAAAGCAGAATAGCTATTGCAGATTCTGCGGGGTTGAGGATGAAAATCTGGAACACCCGACATCTTACTGCACTGCCATCATGGAAACCCGAGTCAACTATCTCGGCAAAGACGTCATAGACGAAGAAGATATACCTTCTCTGAAATCATCACAGCTAATTCAGTTTATTAAAGCTCTTAGACTGGATGAGGAGCTTTTACAGCTCAGAATGCACAATAGATCAATATTACTCTCTCACTTAAATCTAAATCTGCTGTTTCAAAGATCTTATCTGTTTTGTGGTGGTTTTCATCAAGACAAGAATCTTCTTCTTTAAAAACTATTTTACTATTCATTTAAATTCAAGATAAAAATATATTCCTTTAAATTGTGATCTCTTCCTTAACAAAAAAAAATATGTATGTGAAGTGAAAATCCAAAAAACCTCATTTCCTCGAACAATTATTGGTGAAGATTAGCATTCAGATCAAGCCAAGATCTACACATATCTCGATCAAGAACTTGAGGAGGAACATTGGTACAGATCTTTTACGGGAAGGATTCCTGATATAATTTTACGAAAGGCTGAAGGAATGTCAGCTGCAATGAAGGAAGGTATTAACACGAGACAATCACTATTACAGCTTTATCTAATGCAGAATGGTGAAGATGAGATGGCTCCATGGATTAGAGTCTTACAATAGGACAATGATTCGAGGTATCAGAGCCGAATCTACAGCGTCTAGAAAGACGAATATGACAATGTTACAATGCATTAGCCCTCTAAATCTAAAACATGTAGACCATTACGAAGCACCAGTTTGCAGGCAGGCCTCTTCACCATTTGAAGCAGCTTTCAAGTTTGATTCAAAAAATTTAGCATGCTCTTTGCGCAAGTTACGCTGAAAAATCCATCTTCAATGTTGGTGGGAATTATGCGGCTTATTAATTAATATTTAGTTGTATATTATCCCAAGCATCTTCGATGAGGTTACCATCAGGAGAATTTGCCGGCCAGTTCATTGTATTGATTCCCACTTTTTTAATCCAGTTGTTCACGATGTTTGATCTATGTGGACGAGTATTGTCATCCTGAGCATTCAAATCAATCTTCACCCATAGCGCCAGCGTAATGCGTGTCAAAATTTTTCGCTAGATTCCTCTGAGCATTCAGGTTGCCATTCTGTATAAAGACATAAGTTTTAGCTTTTATGACCTCCTACGCTTATCTAAAGCCCATACTAACTCACTTCTAAGTTGCGTTTCGCTATGAGTGCGGTTTCTACGTGCAAATACTGTTAAATATCGATCATCTCTGAGAGATGAAGATAAAAGTTTTAGATTTTATTTTCATCGTCTTTCATCGTTACTCCAGAAATTGAAAAAATCGAACAAAGTAGATTGCATTAATGAACAAAATTTCACTTTTCAAAATTAACGTTTATCTGGTACTAGATTTGAATTTCCCGCTACGTAAAAGAACAATAAACTAATAAAGTACGTGCTAAGATCAATATACGCAAATTCGAAGCTGTAATTGCACATACTTTGATTGTATTTAAGATTAATTTAAATCTTAAATTAATATTTTTATTTGCAATGATTAAATCCGACGCTAATATCAAATTAAACACGCTTTGATAACCTATTCTTATCTAATCTAGATTGTTTTATGTTAAAATTACGTACCTACTTTAAGTACATTGTATGTATACGAATGTAATTCAGATGCTTACATCAATAATACCAACTTATATTTGTGCACAGGTCATATACTACCTTGATATCGTAATCTACAACTGTTAAGCAAATATTTGAGTGCAATCCAAGCAAGCCGTGCAAATTTACTTTTAGTAGTAGTTATAGTAAATGTTTGTCAGTTACATTATTAATAAAAAAAAATGATATCACGATATATGTAGTAGCAATACATCTTCAAAATATGTATTACAAGAACAAAAAGCACCTTGGATTCACTCGTATGAAAAAGTCGTTCAAGGTTTTTTTTATTGACTTTAAATTACTTCACAATTTATTTTATATATTGAATATTAGTTTAAAGCGTTGAAGAATTAAATCTGCGTTCTTCATTATTGACCAGTATTATTTGATTGTATCATTGACTGTATTAAAATGTCTGGACCTTGTGATTTATGTAATATGTACAGTATTCTGAGCCTGTAGAAAACCTCCTAAATAACTAAAAATAATTTTACAGCTGCAGAGAGTTACATCGGCCTATCAGAATTAACAGCAAGTGCTCACTTATGGAAAGCACTATGTGCAGAATTCATAGGAACGTTTCTACTGGTCCTAATAGGTTGCGGTACCATTCTACAGTTCAAACCAGCGGCAGCACCATCCATCGTTGCAATCTCGTTAGCATTTGGTTTAATAGTCGCCACATTAGCACAGGTAAGTTGAACTTTTAACCAATTTCCTCCTTTGAATTCATAAAAATATGGTTTCTCCACACCATATGGTTGGACTCACTCTAATTTCCCGATTGGAAGATGTTAATGCTTTTTAGTAACATTATAGAATTAAAACATTCAATATCACTGACGTTAAATACAAGATCTACGAGGAGGTATTGAAAACCTCTAAAAATGACATTTTTATCTGCCTCAAACGAAGCCAGATCTGATGAATCTTGTTTACGATTTGTATGCAGGGACATTGTCCTGCCAAAACAAAACACCTTTGGACAACTGTCCTCGCCTTTTCTCCATAATTTTTTTTCATAAAGTAACTTCGAATAATAATTCTCAGTTATTGACTTACCTATTCTAATTAGATTTATCTTTTTAGGTTAGAGTTACTTAAGTGAATTAATATTTATGACTCTTACTTTTTCAAATTTTTGACACATCTAAATTAAAAAATCAGCCCTACTAGCCTACGATAGAAGCAAACAAAATTTGAAAGTCAAAGTAGCCCATTCCAGCCCATTTTTGAACACGAAACTTCTTAGGCCTTGGAGAACCAGAGAACCAGTCTTTGCTTCATTTTCAAACGTAGCACAGATCGAATGTCAAACGTTGAAACATTTGGGAATCCATTTTTCAGAAATGTTTCTGATGTAAGCCCAATTCGACAGCGTGGCAATATGATGTCATCAACTGCATCAACATCTTCGGGAACGGCCAAAGAATAAGCCTTTCCGATCGGTGTTTGTCTTCAATGAAAAATTTACCCCTGTTAAAGCTTGCAATTCAATTCTTCACGGTAACATACCAAAGCCATTGATCGCCAAGAGTATTAAGCATATTTTCGTAAATCTGCTTACGTCTTAACCCCCTTAAATATCCCCTTAATATTAAACGATTTAATTTCATTTCAAATCATTTTTGTCAGAATCGATTCCAATTTTTTTTTATTTAAAATAATTATCGGTTTCTTTTGACTCAATCACTATCATAGTTTCGTTTGACTGAGAGTGTGAGGAGATTCTCGACCGACTGACGTGGTTGACATGTCGAATTTCTGCGACCTTCTGGTATCCTCAACCCACTTCTTGCTCCTGTAGAAGCTTTAAATTTTTCAATGTGAGGTGTTCCTTTAAAAAAAGGAAGCACTAAAACTTGAAGAATGAAACACTTTCTTAAACAGAACCAAAAAAAGGAGCTTGAAAATCGAGGAAATTAGTCAATTTCATTTTATAAATCCTGTACGACTGTTTTATATTTACTCTCAAAAGTACAGTGGGAGACAAAAGAAAAAGTAGACAGTTAGTAGACAGTAGTTTCTGTAATAAGCTATTGCAAAATGATTTTGTACGAGCGTGACTTCAAAATTTTTAATCCATCAAAACTAAGTTCTTCACTGAATCTCTTATTGGTGCCGAAGTAGAACATTAAGTTTTCTTACCGCCTTGATAATGATAGCTTTGCTGTCGAAACGCATCGGTTTTTTAGTGAAAAGTTTCTTGGTGTTTTGTGGGTTGTGTTTAGTGTTCTCCATCAAAACTAACAACATAATTGGGCCAACATTTATAACTCTATTCCCAATATATTACAAAACATTTTTAATAAATATGGTTCTATTACCAAATAATAATGTTTATATTCATTAATGATGTTTTATAATTAATATTTTTTTTGATGTTTAATTTGACATTCCTTATAATACCTAATGATATTTTCATTAACAGCATTTCTAAATTAATAAAGCCATGTCAGGTCAGGTCTGGCATTTGGAGGATCGCTGGCGAGATCTGATAGATCGAAACCACGTGGTTCGGTTCTATTCTGCTTGATTTATTTTGATTGCACTCATTTGCAGGGTGATTTCCAATAATATACATACAATAAGCGCATATTACAGGCATTTTTTTGGTTTTTATATTGTGGTATTTCTCGACGTTTTCGTAATAAAACCAGGTTTAGAATACACGATTTTTTCCCCTATAATATTTTTTTGTTTTCGATCGTTACACAAAAATTTCTCTATCTTTCAAAACTTGAATGAAATATTATTTTAAACAATCGTAGGCAATAAACTATATTGCCTACGATTGTTCCAAACCACTAGAAATGTGGAAAATTATGACAAAAAGTTTCAAAGTTGAAAATCCGAGAGCAAATGCTCAAAAAATTGCAAATAACAATGGCATGTCTGGCTCATCTGTGAGCAGAATTTGGAAGAAAATGAAATTCAAACCGTACAAATCGAAATCCGTCCACACTCTGTAAGAAAAAGACTGAGATAATAGACTATTGTATGACTTTCGGAATCGAGGACAGATTGAACACGATTCTTTATGTCATCTCAGTTTGCTAATGTTCAGCTGCTGGTGGACACCCTCAGTTTGTCATTGAATTTAAACTTCCTAATCGAGTTTTTTAATAAATTGGAAAATTTGCCATTAGAGATAAAACAAAGATTGGTTTTGCAGCGAGACGAACCACCATCACACAGTTCAGAACTTTTTTCTGAATGAAAAGTTTCGTGGAAAATGGGTTGGGAAATTCTCTAAAAACCTTTGGCCGCTGAGATCTCCTGACTTAGTCTCTTACAGTCTTTTATAGGTAATTTGAATCTTGACCAATAGAGTAGATTCCTCAATTCTAATAACTTTTTCGATGAGACTAGTAGAAGCACAACAATTGCAATGAATTTTATGAACTGCTTCATCATTCTCTTCATTTCCAACTGGCAATAATGGTCAATCATTTTCAATAAAATCTGAACTCAATTTGAAACACTTAAAACAAAATTCTGTTTTCTTCTTTAAAAGGAACTCATGAGATACTGTCAACTGTTACTTTAACAAACTGATTCCCGCCGAATTACATCTATTTATTTTTATTGAGACACAGTGTATATATACATTCATTGCAACAATTATCTTATTCGCTCCAATCCTACTTCAATTCATAGTGAATGTATTTCTAACGAAAAGAAAATTAAATAAATTCTACAAATTGAATTCAATCTGCTGTTAAAAAAAAATAAATATGAAAGTTCGCGTATTCTGCTATTCAACTATATAACTCACTAACCATGACAAAGACCTCAAAAACATCGCCACAGTTCAATGATGTTTCTCACACAAAGTAGCAACAACGTATCTTTTACTGAATGGATGAAAGTCTAACGAGTTATTATAAGAGCTTTCTAAGATAAATTAATGCGCGTCGATGCATTCTGTTTTTGAAAACGAAACCTTCTAAATAAGTACAAGAATTTATAGAAATTTCCATCACTGAATAATTTAAAAAAAGACGTAA
This sequence comes from Holotrichia oblita, assembly GCA_023690525.1. Lineage (NCBI taxonomy): Eukaryota > Metazoa > Arthropoda > Insecta > Coleoptera > Scarabaeidae > Holotrichia > Holotrichia oblita. Next base: position 92,892,591 of record CM043020.1, on the reverse strand, counting down.
GAGGTTGCACTTTCGATATGCATGTCATCTTCGATCTTTCAATAATAAATGTAAACAAATTAAGAAAAAAAAAAACACAACTACGTTGTATCCTGATTACTGATTATACACTTTTAAAACTAGCAATTCAACTTCGTACTTCGCATTTAACGAAAGACATACTATGAATCACTGACTCAAGGATCTTGAGGTAAATGTTTACAAAACATTGCGTTAAATTTAAAATTAATGTAATATAAAAAAAATGTATTACCATTCAATAGCATTCTATTTTATTTATTTACAAGGAACTAAGCTGCACGGTTTAATTTGTTCTTCCTTCTCGTTAATGGCGCAACCTGCAGATACACATCGCCTGTAACGACGCAAAATACCAACGCCGCAAATCACACTACAACCTGACCATCTGCTCCAGTTTTCCCAGATTCTAGGTGACTTCTCTTGAACGTACGAACGCTTGCTCACATTCTTATCTAATAATTGTAGCGAAAAGTTTACACCTTCTTCATCATTGTTGTTACCGGAAATAGTTTGTAAGACCTTATCTACGAAAGCATCATCTTCATCATCTTCTAAATATAAACCGTTGGAAAAATTCTCACTTAAAATAGTTAATAATGTTATTGCGACATAAATTTTGTCATACAAGTTTATCGATGTTGTCATATTGACTTCTATGCAAATTCATCCAAGATACGTTTCATGATTGAAGAACATTTCGATATCTTCCGTTTTGATGTTTTGTAATCGTTATATAAATACTTTTGGAGGATCATTGTCAATTTGTTTCACTATTTACATTCGTTTATAATGTTTAAACGAGTATAAATTGTGAAGTGTCATAAGGTTTGAAAAATTGACGTTTTAAGGTGACATTTACGAATTTTGACACAAAACATGGCCGTTTCCAATCCAACTTTGTTTTCAAGGTCATGTATAGGACGTTTTATGAATATATTTGACAGTTAGGTACTTGTCTATTATTGAGGATATGTTGTATTTATTATTGTGTATTGTAATAAGATTCGCAGTCAAAAAATTAGTCCAATCGTTTTGATGTTTTACACAGAGTGAACCAGTTTTTAAGATTTGGAGGTTATTGTGTTGCATAATGTGTATTATCCGTCAATGTGACAACGATGATTGACAATCCATATGACAGATCGAGAATCATTTTGCAATGAAACAATTACAAAGACAGTTTTTTTCCAACCAGTTTTATATTTTTAATATTTTTAAATGTGTTTATTGTCTGTTTTCCATTTTAATTTAAAGGAAATGGTTAAACCGTGTAATTGATTCAATTGAATAATACCTGTCGTATAGATTAGGCACACAAATATGTTAAACTGTAAATCCTCCTCCTCATTTTTTGCATTGTAAAATGGCTACAGACCTGTCATATGAATTGTCAATCATCGCTGTCACATTGACAGATAATATACATTAATATTCCTTCATAACAACTGACTTTAAAATGTGCAACTATTTAATTAAATAACAGTATCCAGCCAAATATGATTCTGAAAAAGATTTGGTGATGGATTAAATGGGAACTTAGGCTCCGCCCACTATCTGGTTTTGACCTATTTAGAAAAGCCTGCTTTTCTGTTTTAAACCTGGTTTTGAGCTTTGTTCTACTTGTTACTCTCTTATTAGTTCCATATTTTTTTCTTGATCAGCTTTGTTTAGATTTTGATTTGATGAGCAAATTACTTAAAATATAATATCAAAAATCTGACACAAGTATAAAGCTGGATCAACATGGCACTGTCATCGCCGGTCCATACTGTAACTGAATTAAATGCCTTAACTCTCTGGAGTGTAACTGTCTTAGCTACACGACCAATCAAATAAACTTTAAAGAATTGCTTACTGAGGTACAGAGTAGCCATGACCTCAACGCCAATAACAGTAATGGAGACCATTTTTAGATTTTGCCCTGATTCAATTGGTATTATGATCAGAAACAATCTTAAGAGCCTATCGAGCAGAATATGGGCACAAGCGATTCCTTGCATTTTCAACCAATGTGGGAGCTCATCCTTCATTTCTCAGATTGAAATAATCCACAATCAGACTTGTGCAGACGACATCCTGAATTGTTTTTACCATCTTCGCTGATAGGCTACGATTAGACCGTCAAACAACAGGAAGACTAATAATGGCAAAGAAAATTAAATAAGTAACTCCTTAGACAGTTATATCAGCGAGTGACCCTTCATAAGTCCGATTTGTAGGAATTGCTATGACAGTATCGAAACTTTTGTCACATCTGATGGACGGTACGACTACTACTAATATAGAAAAAAAAGATTTTGCAAAGCAGTCTCTATGAATGACAATGACAATGAACAAACATGCACCATTCGAGCTTAATAAACTGGTCCCAATTTAGAAACTGTCAAAGTGCAGAGTGAGGTTGGTAGACCAGATTTTGGAATTTATTCTTAGTGCATATCCTGGTGGATTAGATTAAGTCGAAAGTTGCCATTATATAACCTAAAGATAACCCAATCCCATAGTGTTTCATTTTGAAATTTTTCCCCTGTTTGAAGACAAGCATTTGATTAATAATAAAGGTTCCTTAATATGGATAATAATTAGCAAACTTCGAAACATCTTCCTCCACTACCAACAAAAAAAATCTTGCTCTATGCACATCAAAGCAAATCTCATAAATTAAAAAAATATATTCATTAGCCAAAATTACATTACCAAGAAGAGAAAACAAAAGTATTTCTCAAAGCAACTAAATATGCAATTATATAACCAGTCGTTCTTAAATAAGGACAAAATTTAATTCCTTGTTACAAAACAGAAGGCAGAAGCTTGTGTCACGACCTTTAAGAACGATATTGTAGTAGAAACATAAAAGCCAATAATTAATTCCTTTAAGGGAATTGTAGAATTAGCATATATGGTACGGTTATATCGAATTGCAATTACCTAATAGTTTCACCAATCAATTGACAGTAAATTACATATACGAGTATGTCTATGTATACATAAGCTGCAATTGCTGTTGCGTTGTTTTAAAAATAGTTGAAACGATGAAGTAGGATTATGACAAATGATCTATTGTTGTTTTCCGTGCTACCATATTTGAATTAATACTTTAAAGACATCGAAAGAAAATCATATGAATTCTATTAATAGAACGACGTCATTTCTATCATTGAATTACGTCGAAATAAATTTTTAAATTGATTTTTATCAAAATATATTTTATCTGTCACATATGTATGTAAATACGAATGTATATTTTTCAAACACGCAACTGAAATAAATCCGCTACCATATAGAAAAATACTAGACGCGTATTCAGAAATAAAAGTGTGACGACCCAAATTTATTCTGTATTAAGATCAGTAAGTATTATGCCTATAGAAAGTTGTTCACCTCTTATTTATGCTAGACTCTCGAAAGTTAAAACGATTAGAGGAATAGAACCAATTAGTTGTTTTATAGCGGAGTATACGATAATGATAATGGAGAAAAGAATTCCCGATAACTGGCAGTTGGTATTATCTAAATAAAAATTTATTTGGGGCGACAATACCTCAATAAAAGTATCAGAGATGCATATGTGTTTTTACAATACGCGCATATAAAAGTAATAAAGATTTTTATCTCCTATTAGAGGAAAATTTAACAAATAATGAATAATTAATACAAGGTTTATTAGATATATTACAAGAGTTTATCTGGTACAAATAAAGCGGTTTCTTTCATTTATATTATGTTGTAGTAACAATAAGCCAAACATATCAATTGCTTTTCAGACACGTCCTTCCTAAGATAGTGAATCAATAGTCCCACCAAACTGTTGCTATTAATCTATGATTAATCGTTCCAATTTTCTAGCCTACTGTTGTGTTAAACGAAATAATAACTTAACGATTTCATAATTAATTCTGCGAAGTCATTTTTGAAGAAGCAATTTTGTAACTATGCCTTATTGTTGGTTAAAATTTTATTCTTCTCGAACACTAAACACTTCAACCCACTAAACACCAAACAAGTTTTAACTAAAACACCGACGCGTTTCGACAGCAACGGTGTCATTATCAAGGCGATAATAAAACTAAATTAAAATTAAAAAAAATAGTTAAAACTTGTTTGGTGTTTAGTGGGTTAAAGTGTTTAGTGTTCTACTTCTGAGAGAGATCCGGTGAAGAACTTTTATTCTTCTGTCAAGTAAGAAAGATGAGTCCAGAATAAATGCAATGGAGATGAAACATCTAAGAAGAATAGCGGGGAAAACAGAATGGGATAGGATCAAGAACGAGGACATCAGGAAAATAACAAACCAAGAACCAATAGCGAGGAAAATTAGAAAAAAAAACAACTGAACTGGTACGGACATATGTATAGTAAGGATGAAGACAAATAGAATCACGAGAAAAATAATGGAGACCGGTTACTCAAAAAACAGAAGAAGAGGAAGACCTAGGAGATGAGGGGTTGATCAGATAAGAGAACTGGGGGAAAGAAAAGGAAAAAACTTAGAAGAAATGAAAGCAATGGCGAGAGACAGAAAAGAGTGGAAAAAGTGGGGAGAAGAACCAGAACCAATGTAGTGAGGAATGACACACTGAATATGACGATCAGGAAAATATACCAATCCAATATACCTTAGGAACATGTGTCATTCGTTTATGTGAGTTTTACCTAATCTGTCAAGTAAAATTATGGATGTAGTCTATGCCGTCGATGAAAAGGTGCAGATTGTGAAATGGTATTTCCAAGGCCACTCATTGCAGTTCATTATAGCTCTCTTTCGAGATATGTTTGAAAATCGTATTCCTTGTTTGAATACCATTCATCGCATCAAAAAAAATTTTGAAAACTTCGGCTATGTTTCACCATCTCTTCATAAAAAACCTCGGGTACAAAATAATGATAATGAGGATCGCAATGTAATGATATGTGCTAGCGTGGAAAATAATTATACTCGAACAACTGGATGTATCATGCGAAACTGTGAGAAGAGTCTTAAAGAAAAACAAATATCACTCTTATCATGTTCAGAAGATGAATGAAATTTTTCCACAGGACAATTATGATCGCCTTCAGTTTTGTTTAGACATAATTGAAAAATGTGCACTGAATGAAGTTTATTTTCTTTCGAGCATCCTCTTTACGGTCGAATGTATATTTTTCTTACATGGTCACCACAATCCTGCGATACTACGATATTGGTCCAGAACAAACAAACACATTGCGTATACTGCTCACACACAGTACCCACAAAAGGTAAATGTATGGGTTGGGATATTAGGTAATAATATCGTTGGCCCGTTTTTTGTTGATGGTATGCCGAACACACAGGAATATTTAGATCTACTACAACACAATATTATTCCTTTTATACATGGAATACCTAACGTTGTAATGGAAGACGTTTGGTATCAACAAGATGGATGCCCTGCCCATACAAGCAGGATTGTGCAGTAATATCGAAGGAATACATTTGTGGACCAAATTATTTCAAAAGGAGGCACAATCCATTGGCCTGTCAGATCTCCTGATTTGGCACCAAATGACTTTTTTTCTGTGGGGCTAATTAAAGGCACAAATATACAGAAAGTATGTATTGTGTAGAGTCGTAATGATGTTGTCATTACGACTCTACACAATACATATTTTCACATTCCAAAACCAATAATTTTCAATCAATAAAGTAACTTTTTCATATTTTCTCTTTCTAATAAGATCCCACCTTCATAACGCTCTCTCCATGTTCGAAATTAATTCATTCTTACTGAATAATTTCTATAATAAATTCTTCTCAAAATACAATACCTAGTTGTAAATTTGACATACAGACTTAGAAACTAGAAATAAGCAACTACCACCTACTTCTCCTACTCTCGCCTACCAATCACACAAACGGTGTAACGGTTTTTTGTAGTTTAAGTTGGAAGTTTGTAGGTTATGTAAAGCTACTAAAGTATCCATTAATGCTGCAGTAACGTTCTGTTTATTTTTTTAAAGAAAATCGCAAAAATAAATTACCCCTGCAAAAAGCGACCTGTTTTGTGCCTACAAAACATTCACGGGAAGCTTTGCTTTTTTGTTTTCATCTGAGAAAAAGTGCAACGGAAAGTCATCGCATACTGTGTGAGGCTTACGGCAAAGATGCTCCATCATTTTCAATTTGTGAGTTTTGGTTTAAGCCATTCGAAAGTGGTAATTTTGATACAAACGAGAAAGAGCGTGAGGGAGGACCAGCAACGTTTGAAGACGCTGAATTTGAGGCTTTATTGGACGAAGACTCATCAAGCCATTTCATTGCGTCTAAAGAACATAAGGTATGAACTGAAACCAAAAGACATCGGAAGGCGATTTTGCATGTCTGAAATGCTGCTTTTTCAACGGTATTAAGAGAAGTCTTTTCTGCATTCGTATGGTTACTGGGGACAAACAATGAATCCATTACAACCCTAAACGCAGGAAATATGTGAGGTCCAGCAAACCTGGCACATCGACTCCAAAGACGAATATCCATAGTTCGAAGATGATGCTGTGTATTTGGTGGGATCAGAAGAATGGGGAACGCTACCGATAAGAACTCATCAAATTGAAGCGAGCATTGCCGGAATAGGTGACCAGACACTTCAATTGAAGGTATCAAAAATTGGGTCGATACGTTCTTGGCCTCAAAAAATGAGCCGTTCTATTGGGAAGAAATTTATGCGAAAATATTGTAGCTTCCAAAGAAAAATACTTTGAATTAAATATATTGTATCTTAATAAAGCCTCAAAGTCAGGAAAAAAAGCCTTTGGAATAAACAAGTCTTTCAGCAAAATAACCCAGTGTAATGTGTTTAGACGTTTGTTCCACATAATACTGGGTTGTCCAAAAAGATGTTACCATTTATACAGTGTGGTCATAAAGTTTGGAACCAAGCTTATAACCGCATTATTTTACATTTTTAGGAAAAACGCTCGGACAGGTAAATTTTCATTTTTAAAACGCCATCTTTTGACATACAATTTTTTTATGACGTCATTGATTTTTAGAGTGATGACGCCATCAACCCTTTTTTAAATGGCAACCATATTATTTTTTTATCGTTTTTGTTAGATCTTTATATCCTCCAAATAGTGATATAAAACAATTGGTATGTTGCATCACAATTTTTTTGAAATAATATAAATTTAGAAAAAAAATAAGAAAATTTTATTTTTGTACAAAATTAAAATTATATTAAAAAAAATACATCTGAAGTTAAATTTATTGTAACAGTTACCGTAAATTTTCAAAATGGACCCCACCAACCAACTGACACTGTCCCAGCCGAGTGTAAATGCTTTGCGATAAATAGTAATCTGCGTTATTCGCTCCAGATCAAAACAACAGAAAAAACAACCAACATGTTACCTCATGTTACTATGCAAAAAATTTACAAAAACAAAAACGCGCACTTTTTTGCAAGATATTTCTTTATGACATTCTTTCTTCTTTTTATACAAATTATGTAGAACACTAATATTTTGAAATTGTTTCTCTGGCAACAACATTGTTGAATTAGTTACTTCTATTTTTCACGTTAAATTTGTTAGAAATTGCGTAAAAATTGTTCATTTTCGCTAATATAAAAAATGGCACATTTATCTGAGCGAGAAAGAATCGAAATTTTAATTATGGTTGGGTATGGAGACAGACAAAGAACGCATGCAGAAGCATGCGAATTGTTTAACCATGAACATCCTGATAGACCTCCAATTGCCAGATCTACGGTGATAAAACTAGTTGAAAAGTTTTCCGAAACTGAATCCGTAAAAGATCGACCACGGCAAGGTAGACCTTGACCTTGACCTTAATTAAATGTACTTCTAGAAGCAGAAGAAAGGCATCATGTTTCCACCAGACAACTTGCTTTAGCCAATCAGGTGGCTCATTCATTTGTCGTCAACTTATTTAAAAAAGAACACTATCATCCTTACAAAGTTCAACTTGTACAGGAATTACATGAGGATGACGAAGATCGTCGACAGCAGTTCTGTGAAGACGTAATGTTACGTTGTGACCAAAATGCAAATTTCTTGGAAAACATCGTCTTCTCAGATGAAGCTACGTTCTGCCTAAATGGATCTGTTCACCGCCATAATTGCAGATATTGGTCGCAGACCACTCCGCATTGGACTCAAGCGTGTCATACTCAGCCCAGAGGAAAAGTTAACGTATGGGTTGGAATGATTGGACGACGCATTTTAGGACCATATTTTCTTGACGGAAATTTGACTGCTGTGCAATATTTAGAATTTTTAAGATTTAAACTGGTTCCAGCGCTCGCTGTTATTTTCCCAAATCACGAGGATGGTGATGTACCCCATCCAAATACTTGGTTTCAACAAGATGGGGCACCTCCCCATTATGGTGTAGAAGTTCGCCACTATCTTGACGAAGTATTTCCTAATAAATGGATTGGACGGAGAGGCGCCATAGAATGGCCACCTCGTTCTCCTGACCTGACTCCGTTAGACTTTTTTTGTGGGGTTATTTGAAATCGAAAGTGTATTTTAACAAACCGAACAATTTAGAAGATTTAAAACAACGAATTCGCGTAGAAATTACACAAATATCCCCAGACATAATTGAGGCGAGTATACGAAGTGTTTACACTCGGCTGGGACAGTGTCAGTCCATTTTGAAAATTTACGTTAACTGTTGGAATAAATTTAAGTTCAGATGTATTTTTTTTAATTTAATTTTAATTTTGTACAAAAATAAAATTTTCTTATTTTTTTTCTAAATTTATATTATTTTAAAAAAATTTGTGATAAAGATCAAAAAACGATAAAAAAATAATTTGCCATTTTATATCACTATTTGGAGACCAATGACGTCATAAAAAAATTGTATGTCAAAAGATGGCGTTTTAAAAAAGAAAATTTACCTGTCCGAGCGTTTTTCCTAAAAATGTAAAATAATGCGTTTATAAGCTTGGTTCCAAACTTTATGAGCACACTGTATATGGTACTACATAATTTTTTAATTTTTTAATTTTCTATTGTTGCAAACTAAATATGATCACCCGATTTACTTTGTAAGAGAGAAGGAAGGTAGCAGCTTAGATTGAAGTGTTAGGATCGCCCTAAGATGGTAAGAACCATTTTAGCAATGGTTTCGGAAAGATCCTCCAAGCCATTTAACTAGATGTCGCCATGATGATAATTTTGTGGACACAAGATGTGACCAATATTCCCCTCTGCATCATAATCATCTGGTTACTTTTAGCAAGATGGTGCACCACCACATTATTTCCTAAAGGTTCAACATTGCCCAGATGAAATAACTTGACTTCAGGATATTTTTAGCTACAGGGAATGGTGAAAGAACGTGTGTATGTCACATTAATGACATTAGCGAACGTATAAGAGTGGAAATGCTTGAACGAGTTATGACCTGTATTGGGAAAAGACTTAAAATGATTGGATAATCAAAGAGCAGAGGTAAACAGTGCATTAACTTACTTGTACACATTATGTAGATACTTAACATATGTTATTATGTGTAAGTGGTAACGTCTTTTTGGACAACCCTGTATTTTATCGACACTAACTAGATTAAAAATATAAACATGCAGTAAAAACAGTTTTGTTATAATCACTTCTATAAGCGGGATACCTACATACTCATACCAGAATATACGTTACACAAATATGTTTGTATATAAATAGTTAAAATAGCTCTCATTATATTGTTTGATCTATAGTAGAATGTACTAACCAGTGACTGCAACCTGCTGTGACAAATAAATTATACCAATTAATATGAAACTTCTACATTATACCTAGAGATAGTCTATTACAAAATCAAACGTGTTTATATAAATACAAACACACCGATTAAGTTTAAGTAATGGCAGTGTAACGTAAATATTTACAATTCATGACGTTTATTAGCTACTTATGTTGAAATTATTTCCACAAGAATTTCAATCATATTACTCTAAGGAGATGTATTGAAACAAAACAACGATTTCAATATCATTATTTTGTTGTTGTGTCAAAAAAAGAAACTTATCGCTATACAGAGTCTTTTTAGTCCTTAAAAAGAATTGTTACAGTTTGACACAGGATGCAATTGTCAAAAATTTATATTTAATGCGACAATTTAATTATGAAATATTTAAAAAATTATACTCAAAATATATCTGATCGTTCATTTAATAGAAACCTATCAGATAATTGATATCTGATTGTCTGCATTCTATCCTTGAGCACCAAATTAAATAATAATTTTCTAAAATTTCTTTCTTGATGATTAGCAATTGTGTCTGATACTAATCGAAGCACGTAATTTTATCTAACAATCACGTATAATATTTTGACAATTATATACACTTCCTTGACAGTATTAAAGAAATAAATATAAAAATCTATTTAAATAAATCAAGATCAATTTTAGATTCGAAGCTGTAGGTATAAATATTAAAACACCAATGCCTGTGATGTTGAGAAAAGAGAACTTGATGATTTAATTTTACCACACCTTAGTTACATCATTATAGTGTTTGTTGCGAAACTCACCACTTGCAATCTACGCTGTGTGTTTAATTTCAAGATGAAAAAAAATTTTAAGTAGGTACTATTTCGCCCGCGTGCAACTGAAGACACTTGCTCATAATTAGAATTATGTAAATTTTTTTAATAGGTAATTAAAATTGTAAATAGACAAAAGACAATAACCGTGGATCAAACGTATGTCTAATTTACAACACTGACGGTCAATCATAAAATGTATAATATTCTTCGGAGAAAGGTTTGTAATTAGTAATTTGACATTTTGACAAGTACTAAAGGTGTAATGGGTAATCTTTTACTTTACGATTTTAGAAATGGCATGTACTGCACGTTCTAAGAATAATATCGATATGAGGTCGAGGTAATACCTGCTGTTAAACGTATGCAACATCCTTTAAGATGGAATATAACTAAAAAGAAATGCAATTAACAAAGCAACAAAGTAATATGTATTAAAAGATATTCAATGTTGAAAGTATTGACTATTATAACGACTATTATGAGAATGTTAGGCCAACATCCCAAGAACCTTCCCAAAAAATGTCAATAAAAAGCTTTTAAATCGAATAATCAAATTAATCAAGACTAGATTTGAATTCAGAGCGACCTATGCAATTTTCCAAGAAAAAGTAGCAAGAAATATAACTTTAGTATTTCTACCACACCTTTCCAAAAATCTATCAAAGTTTTACAAACATTCTAACCTAATACAGATAAACATCGATAACACCTGACACCACAACGGTTAATTAATTCGGGACACTTTAGTCTCAATTGCAAACCTTGCAAAACTTAAATGTTTGTTACAGAAGTAACCAGTACATTAAAAAGTTTGTTAGGTAACCCGAAAATGAGACAGAAGTCTGGAATTTACAAGATTGCCCCAAAGATAGAAACCAAATTTATATTGGACGGACGATCAATCAAGACAAAATATAAAGAACTACCAGCTCTGTGTCCTATTCAAGTTAAATTTTAACATCCTATTCAAAAATTTCGTAAACGAGGACAAAATATTTGAAGCCAATTATTGGATATTTTATAATTATCGCAAAACTTCAATAGGTTATTTTGATTTGATTATTGGTTCAAACACAGGAAAAATTGTTGACCCTTTTGAAATTCCTGAAACATTACCTATTTAGTCTAATACTGCACTTTCAAGACGTTTAAAATAAACACATTCTATTAATCTAAAAATTCATTTCCTGTCCTGAAATTCAGCCAAGAGGACTTTCAGTAAATTTTCAAATCAATCTGAAAACACCACCAGACACTACATTTAGGAAGGAAGGAAGACAACATGGCCCTAATGATTGCTTGAATTTTATGAATGGAAACTTCGATTTCTTGTTTCAATGCTTCAATCGTCTCTGGATCGTTAGCGTAACATTTATCCTTAACCACTCCCCACGACAAATAGTCTAACGAGCTCAAATCACAGTCCCGAGGAGGCAAATGCACATCAAAATTTCTGCTGATTCGATTTTCAAAGACGGTGCCCAAAGGTTCAATTGTTACGTTGGCTGTGTGGCAAGTAGCACCATCCTCCTGAAACCAAACGTCGTCCATGTCATCCTCTTCAATTTGTGAAAAGAAAAATTCGTTGAGCTTAATGGCGACTCCTTGCTCATGCTTAATATTGCAACCGTGCCAAAATTCGCTCCAATCAGTTCAACTCATTTTGGGTGCATCGACTTCTTAATGCCCCAAATGCGAGAATTTTGTTTATTTATGGAAATGAGGTTTTAGTTTTTTTTCAGTAAAAAATGCTCATCTTAGCCCAAACGATCTCCGTCCCATTTGGGCGAACCGAAAACGCGTTCGATGATTATGAGGCTTCAGTTCTTGCGATAATTGAACTTTGAAAGCTTTCATACCGTGGTCTTTATGCAAATTTTCTTCGGAGAAGTGCTAGGAATGTTCAATCCCTGAGATCGAGTGATGAATTGATGTTGATGGATTTTCAGCGAACTTTTTCGCAAAGCTCGTTTAGCTTAGCTCGGCTACGAAATGAACAAGAAACCAATCACAGCACGTCAAATAATCACGTCGAATAAACACGTGATTATTTGAGCTAAACGAGCTGTGCGAAAAAGTTTGCCAAGATGCAGCTTAAAGCGTCCTATTTCAAATGTCAAACAAAAATTTTCTGCCAATTCGTGAATGTCATTCTACCTGTCAAAATCAAAATAACAGATAGTTCAAATTCAAAACGCTAGATGGGCCGCCCTGTATATTCTAATAATTTAAGTAGTTTAATTATTAATAAAAATTAATAAAAATAGTTTGTCGTAATAATACGAAATGCATAATTTCTCTTAATATAATCGTTAATTTTTTTTCTAAGCACATGTTTATGTAAATTATAGAATATTCTTTCAAACACTTAATATAAAATGAGGCACCACTTTTTTTAAGTAGCACATTATGTAGCTAAAAGCCAAACATTAAACAATTTATATTCTAGCCTGTAGTCACAGTTGGTAAATTTATTATTTATGAACATTTTAAATTAGTAATCTTAGGAGGACTACAATAGAATTTAATATTAATGTTTGTTAATTAATGTTACATTCAATTCCAAGGATATTCTCTTAAAGAAACAAATTCTTCTTAACGCGGAAATTGATTTTTTCACACGCAGTTTTTACACTGGTTCTGCATTTATTGATCTTTAGTTTCACCTTTAAGACATTAGTCACGGAATTAATATTAGTAATGGAAGATATAATTCCTGAAGATCCTGTTATGTAAGAAAAATACAATCCTATCATCCTTTTGTGACTTTATATAATATATTTTTCTATAAGCAGCGTTAACATTTAAAAGAGATCTAATAGCACTTTCATTTTTTTTGTCTTTACGTGCATTGTATAAATATTATTCTCGGTTTATAATTAGTAAATTCTTAAATGGTATGTAACATCCTTATATGATCTAAGAAGTTATTATTTTCATTTCTCATTAGCACTGAATATTAAAGGATTTTAAATCATCTCAAAACTGTTTATGGCTTTTAAATAGGTAAATGTTGTCTACTTACACATATATTAATTTATAAATATTTAAAAACTATTTAGTACTATCGTATTAACTATTATTCTTTTGACTTAAAATTGAATAGAAACTTTTCCATAATTCTCAAAGCAATAAACAGCTCGGTAAGGTTACAATGTCACCTAAGGTTATTGTACTACTATGTGACTACAATAGCACACTCCTTAATTATTTGTTGAAAGAAATATATTTGTAGTTAGTCTGCAAACAAATTTAAAGCATACTTGCTGACAATTATCACCTTGTGAATTGCTATAATCGAATTAGTATAACACCTACCTACTTATTTTATAATTTTATTGCAAATAAAAATATTATGGTGAATCTTTTGTGAAATTGTTGATGTTTGACGCTTACCGTTTAGGACAACTTCCTCAAAATAAAGCGAAGCGAAAGTTATTTAGATAGCTACGAACCAAAATGTAATATACTAGGTCACATGTAATAGTTAATTCACCGAGCATGTTAACTTTTATTGAACGTTTTGTGCCCAATATAAGCATAAGACCGTTTTATATCTCTCGTTTCTTAATTTAATCGCCATTTATGTAGTAATACCCGCACAAGTCTCTTTTAATATATAGCTCAGCTATGTGTTTATCCCTCTTACGTGATCTAATTTATTTTATTTAGTGGAATAGCAGATGCCAAGCTAGTAAACGTCAAATAAAATCAAATATAATCTCCAAATCTGTATTGTTATATATTTATGTAAAAAATTGACAATTTTATAAAGCAATAGGCCAAAGAATATTATTAAAGGAAGATGTTGTTCCACATAAATATGTTTCCGATAGTCTATCTGTTGCAACAATATCTCAGTTAACAGATTCGACTTGCAAGAAAAATATTAATACTTTAGGAAGTCTTGACGTAAGTGTAGCACCAACAAATGTAGAACGAATTTTATTTGAAAGTACAAGTAGTCAAGAAACGGTTATTGAAGAGAAAATAACTGTGTGTATAAATGTTTGAAAGGTGTTTGAATTTCCCGCTTTAAATTTTTTGTGCTTAAGTTGGTGCTAAGTGCATGCCAGCATCTCAGAGGGAGTAAATGTCGTATATCATAGGCGTAACATTAGAAAATTAGAATAGGAACAAATACAGTAATAAATAATATTTTATCAGAAAAATAATTACAATGAAATTATGTATGTTTTCTAATGCTGGTATCTTAGATTGCACTATTCATACTTTAATTTCAGACTTGAATACTCTATCAAAATTATTACAAAACAATAACACTTATTCAAGATAAATTATAACATTTGTTCAAAATGCCGTTCATGTAAATTTAAGCACAAATTCACTCTTCGCTTCATACTATTGAACACATTGTGTAGTATTTCTTTCCTAATGTCATTTACAGCTTCCGTTATTGTATCTTGCAATTCTTCTAATGGATGGATGTGATTTCTTCATCGCTTACCAATAACAAATATGCAACAGCAAAAAGTGGCAATAAGAAAAGCCTATCTGGTAATAAAGGAGTGAAATAACAAACTAAATAGACGAAAACGAAAATGCAGAAAACCAAAATAAACAGAGGGACGCTACTGATTATTTGCGGCATAGCTTGTAGAAGCGCCAACTTTCATACATTAAAAAAAGCGCGGGCGATTCAAACACCTTTCAAACATTTATACACACACTGTACATCAACAGACCAAAGTGTACAAGTTGAATGTATTAAAATCCACATCATCAATCGCAAGTTCACCTCTAAAAAACTTCTTCATCTGCCTCTGGAAATGGAACAACTTTGTTTTTTTAATACAAATCTATATTTTTTATTATTTATTTTGGATACCCTCCTAGTACGCGGAAGTCCAATATCTTGATATTTTTAATTTTTTCGCGAAAGCCGCCATTTTCATAAAAATCAAATTTTCTCGAAATTGGCAGCAGATAGGTATAGAGAACTATGAACAGTTATCCTAATTTATGACGTAGAAACCAAAAATGATATACAATATAGGGTGTTCCATTAAAAATATGATATGCTGTACTTTTTTGAATCACCCTGTATACTTGCAAATAATTTTAAGATCTGCTCTTTATCGTCCAACATATTTGACTAAAATTTGAAACTCATATCTTTTAGCGTTTAGACACAAGAGACCGAGGGAATAGTCGTGACTCACCTAGTATAATTAATTAAATTGTGTTTGAAAAAATGTACCCCATCAGCATGTTGTCCATATATTCCATATTTAAAGTGAACCTGTGACTTTAAAACAGTGTTGATTGTCTTGCAATAACCCGCATAATTGTGATAATTGTATTGGTCGGCAGTTCGTGTATTACAAGCATCATTTTTTTATTTATTCATTTTTATTTTTTTATTTTTGAAGTTTTTTGTTTTTTTTTTAATGGAGTATACTTTTTCCTGTAATAGTGCATGTTTGCCTAAAGCGTTGAACTTAGGTATAGGGAATGCTTTAGCAACGTTGTAGAATATCTTATTCCGCGTTTTACTGACCAATAATATACAGGGTGTTCCATTTGAATTAACGAAGATTTGACATATTTTTATTCGTCAAATTCGACACCCCTTATACTGTAGGTAAGTTTCTAACATGCTGCTTTGAAGAACCATTATTGCCTAACATTTGTTCAAAAAATAGGTAGCGTAGCCACAAAATTTGCGATATTATGATTGACGAAAATTTATTAGGAAAACATAGTAAGCCAAATATCTCAAAGACCGTCAGGTTTATAGTGTAATAAATCAGGATCGCCATGTAATAGAGGATCGTCTCAGGTTCAAATATCTTAACCAGGTTGTTATGGTTAACAATATATTTCAACACTTAAATTAATATCACAGTAGGTTACATACTTATACTAACACTGGTGACTATATACTAGAGATTAACTGAGTACTAGACTCTATAATATTACTTACTATTACTTCCTAGATCTTATATATATGAATGGTATGCTTTGTTTATAAGTATATTTATAAATATGCTGTGTAAACTTTAACAAAATGTTTACATTGTTTTTGTGTTTGCTTACAATTACATTATGTTTATAAACATACTATGTATACTTTTCATTGACTCGTCCTTTCATTGAATCGAAGGTTCTGTCGTGTATATCTATTTAGTTTTTTAAAAGGCCAGATGATAATCTTGAGATTGTTATATTACACTTCCGCAGCCGGCGAAAGTAAAAATAAATACGTTAGTCGTTTATTTTTACGTTCACTACTCAAAATATGGTTTTATTCTATTTTTGTGTACTATCAAAAGTTTACCATTTGCTCTAATTGATATATTTGGGTAATCTAATTCTGTAATTGTATATGGACCTTTGTACAGAACTTCAGATTTCTTACAAGCTAAATCTCTTAAAAGTACCTTATCTCCTATCTTATAATCTATTGATTTACATTTCTTATCGTATCTATCCTTACGTTTATGCTTAGATTCTAATAGATTGGTTCTTGCATCAGTACAAGCTTGTTGTAATCTGTACTTTAATTCTAAGGGGTAATTATCAAAAGTGTATAAAGGTTCTACTTGTCTCACTAAATTCGATGGTAATCTTGCTGGATAACCAAATACGAGCTCAAAAGGAGAATATTTTGTTTCTGTATGAACTGTTGTGTTATAAGAAAAGCTCCAATAAGGTAACCAAGAACTCCAACTGTTTGCGTATTTAGAAGTTTGAATTCTGATATAAGCACCTAAATTTTTGTGCGAATTTTCTAATGAACCTAATGTTTGATGATGATATGCAGTAGATTTAAGATGTTTAATTTGTAACAACTTACACACTTCTTGTAGTGTAGATGCTAAAAATTCGGTTCCCTGATCTGATACAATTTCAGCTGGAACTCCATATCTTAAAATAAAATTGTCTACTAATGACTTGCTTACAGTTGTAGCTTCTTTGTTCCTTATGGGATAACATTCTACAAATTTACTTAAATCGCATTGTATAGTTAAGACATATTTATTACCTATTTCATCACATTCTAAAGGTCCTACCAAATCTACGAATATCTTTTGAAACGCTGATGTAGCTGTTGTGGTTATTACCATTGGTTCAATATTTGTATTTGAATATTTACATCTCTGACATTGTTCACATTTCTTAACAAAGTTTTGTACCTCTCTATACATATTAGGCCAAAAATAATATTTCTTTATATTATTATACATTCTATTTATACCTGCATGACCACCTGTGGGTAACATGTGGAAGTCATTTAAAATAATTTGTTGTTTATCTTTGTCGTATATTCTTTGATTTGCTTTAATAATGTTAATTTTTATCCCTTTATTTTTCAGTAAACTTATGTTTTCAAGGATTTGTTTCATAATTGATGATGATGGTAATGATGTTGATAATGATGCGCATCTGTTGACCTTTGACATAACTAGTTCACTTATTTTATATTTCTTACATATTACTGTCAGGGCTTTCAGCGTTCCAGTGAATGGTAACGTTGATGAAGTTGCCTGCTCTATGTAAAGAATCTGACTATTGTAGTCATATAATACCTTTTTGTACAAGGTTTCATTTTCACGTACGTACGTCTTAAAATTTGGGGATTTAGCTAAGCGATTGAATTCATTTTTAGATACAATTTTTAATTCGGTGGCGTCTTGTGGACGCTTTAGTAATTCAACAACTGACGGGTGATCAGTCCGCAATCGCGAATCAGAATTATTTTGACTTGTATCATTAACTTTTCTTGCTGTAGCTCTTGTAATAACATAAGAATTCTGTGATTCTATGTTTTTATGCAAATCTTTTAATTCTGTTGAAGATACTTCTATTCTAGAGAGTGCGTCTGCTGTGACATTGTCTTTTCCTTTATATATTTTACAGTGAAGTCAAATTCCTCTAATTTCAAACGAAATTTAGTTAGTCTGCTTGACGGATTAGTCATTCCAAAAAGATAAATAAGTGGTTTGTGATCTGTGTATATAATGAAATGGCGGGATAAAAGATAAACTCTAAAATGTTGTACTGCCCATGTAATTGCTAAAAGTTCTTTCTCGATTACTGAATAGTTAATTTCTGCTTTATTAAGAGATCTACTTGCATATGCTACTGGTCTGTCGTCTCCGTTGGATAAAACTGCACCGATAGCATGTTTGGAAGCATCTGTTCTCAAAATAAAGGTATTATTGGGTGAAAAATTTGGATATTGCAAAATTGGAGGTTTAACTAACGCATTTTTTAATGCTTCGAATGCTTGTTGACATTCTACGGACCAATAAAAGTGGGCGTTTTTTCGTGTTAACTGATTTAATGGTGAGGTAATTTCTGCAAAATTCTTTATAAACTTTCTATAATAATTTGCGAAAGCTACGAATCGTTTAACCTCTGCTCCATTTTTGGGTGTGGGATAATTTTTGATAGCTTCTATTTTACTTTTATCGGGTGATACACCATTTGCTGATATAACATGCCCTAAATACAAAATTTCTTGTTTTAGGAAATCACATTTACTTGGGTTTAATTTCAAATTTACCTGACGCAATCTTTCAAACACTTTAACTAAATTTTTATTATGATCTACCAAGCTATTACCGTATACAATCAAATCGTCAAGATAAATCAAGCATGTGTCATAATTTAAACCTGTCATAGCAATTGTCATTGCCCGTGAGAAAGCACTGGGACTGATTTTTAATCCCATTGGTAAACGTGTCATTTGGTATTGACCTCTATCTGTAATGAAAGCTGTGCAGGGTCTACTTTTGGGTTGTAACTCTATTTGGTGGTAGCCTTGTGATAAGTCTAGATGCGAAAAATATGTTGCTCCGGATAGTGAATCAATTATTTCCGTAATGTTTGGTAATGGAAACTTATCGTCTTCAATTTCTTGGTTTAATAATCTGTAATCTATCACCATACGCCATCTTTTTTCTCCATTTAGATCTGCTTTCTTTGGTATTATCAAAATTGGAGAAGACCATTCTGATGTTGCTTTTTCGATTATTCCATCTTTCAGCATCTGATCTACCTGTCGATGGACTTCTTGTTTCTGTGCATGTGGGAGTCTGTATGGTTTTTTATAGGCGGGTTGTGAATTTCTCTTCAGATGTATTTCTTGTTTAAAAATGCTTGTGGTACCAAGTTTGTCTCCTGGAACATGGAAGATGTCTGCATACTTCGTGCAAATACGCTGTATTGAGAATTTCTCTGGAGTTGTTAAATGTTCTAAGTTTAAATTTTCAAGTAGTTTGTCGATTCTCTCTACAGAATACTTGTCAATTTCACCAAACCTACATATTTCGTAATTTCTTAGTGGTTCTATCTCCGGAGTAAAGTTTTTTAATATGACATCTTTATCTGTTGTATTTAAAACTTGTACTGGAATTTCATTATTAATTGGTTTTGCTAATGTACGTGCTAAAAATACACCGCTAGCTACTTCTTTTGCTGAGACAACACATTCCATATCTTTGTTTACATAACATCGTTTTATTACTTGACAATAAGCAGGAATGCGTATGAAGGTTTCCGAATCAGTATGAATTGGTAATGTAAGTCTGTCGTTGTGTAAGGTCAATGTTAAGTGCAATGTCTGATAATCTATATTAGCATGATATTTATAAAAGAAATCTGACCCTAAAATACCGTTTGCATTAGAGTCGAAAGATTTTACGAT
Source organism: Holotrichia oblita (assembly GCA_023690525.1). Classification (NCBI taxonomy): domain Eukaryota; kingdom Metazoa; phylum Arthropoda; class Insecta; order Coleoptera; family Scarabaeidae; genus Holotrichia; species Holotrichia oblita. The sequence goes on along the minus strand of CM043020.1, from coordinate 92,872,355 downwards.
GTGAAATTCATGCGTTAAAGAATAATCATCAATATTTAAATTAATATTGATTGTACCTTTTGAAATTGTAGATCCCGAAATTCCTTTTATTGTTGTTGAATTTGGTTGCATTATTTCGCTACTAAAAATTTTATTATCATATATTAAACTAATTGAACTTCCTGTATCGACTAAAAACAAAAGTTCTCTATTTTTGTAATGTAATTTAATATAGTTTAGACCATTTAAGTTAAGACTTACTTTCTTGGGAACGAAAAAACTGCTGGGTGGGACTTTTTGTTGTTTCTTTATTATCCGCTTGCTTTGTTGTAGCGTATACTCGTTTTTGTTGGTATGGTTTCGCATGGCTTGTTTTATTTCCGTAGTTCGTACAATTTGACTGCCTATAATTGTTGTGTGTCTTATTGGTGCGGTTTACATCAGGATGTTGTCGAAACTTGCCTCGGTGGGTGTGATGGTAATTGTTGGTGTAACCGTATTGACTTCTGCCTTTCTTTGCTGATGAGTGTATGCTCCTAGCGTGGAATACTGGTTTCGGGGTATTCATTTCTTCATCTAGCGCTCCTTGAATCGCTGCACTAAGGTTTATGTAGTTTCTTGCTTTTATTATGGTCCTCAGTTCACCACTACTAAGTCCATTTGCAAACGAATTAATTGCAATTTTTTCATTTACTTCATTTAAGGTTTTTGTCTTGTTGTCATCCTCATTTGCTTGACTCAATGTGAGATTGATCATTAAGTCTTCAATTGTTTTGCCGTAGTCAGATATAGATTGTGACCCTTGCTTGATTGTATGCAATTTAGCCGAAAGAGCACAAGCTGATTGTTTAATGATACAATATGTTTTAAGGTCTTTTACTAATTCTGTATTACTAGAATAGGTAGATTTTAATTTTATTTTCGCAATTGAATTCAAGCGCGTTTTCAAAATGTAATTAGTTAATGAATTTTTGCCGTCCTTGTCCAATAAAGTATCATACAATTCTATACCTTCAATTAATTGGCGCGTTTTACTTTCTGTGCCATCCATTATTGGCAACAGAGTTGCAGCTACTTTTAGATCAAATTTCTCCATGTTTAATTTAATGTTCGTTATTTGTAATCTTAAGTCTATAATTGATTTACAGTTTGAAAGTACTGAATTAATTTTACTTATTACTAATTCTATACCACTAGTATCTTCAGTTTGTGTAGCACTATTGAAACTTTTTTGCAAGTTTTTAAAGTCACTAATAAAACTAAGTAATTGTTCGCACTTACTTTGTGTGATGTCTCTATTTTTTCTTCTTTCTTGAGTGTCCTTTCCCAGATTTCGATAGAAGGCGTTACATTCTTCTAGAAGTTGCTCGAAGTCCCTAGCTGCCATGGACGTCTTACTCAGTGCATGGGTCTTTATACGGGTAGAGCAGCCGATACCTTTTGAAGTGTCCGCTTTTCAACGTGTCTGGTGTATGTTCTGGTGGCTTTCAGCAGGAACTGCATCATTACGACAGCGAATAGTATATAGAACAGTACCATTACGTCTGTAGACAACCGCAGTTGGGTCTCTTGCATCACTATGTTAGCGTTGATAGCCCCATTTTCTGTTAACGATTGTTCGTTTGTCGTGTCCTTGCTGGATGAGGTGCCCATTTTTCGATTTTCCCCATTTAATGTAATTCGATGAGAGCTGCCATATTTACCTGGACTGGACTGGCAGGGTTACCTGGACTGGCAGGGTTACCTGGACTGGCAGGGTTACCTGGACTGGCAGGGTTACCTGGACTGGCAGGGTTACCTGGACTGGCAGGGTTACCTGGACTGGCAGGGTTACCTGGACTGGCAGGATCGCCATGTAATAAATCAGGATCGCCATGTAATAGAGGATCGTCTCAGGTTCAAATATCTTAACCAGGTTGTTATGGTTAACAATATATTTCAACACTTAAATTAATATCACAGTAGGTTACATACTTATACTAACACTGGTGACTATATACTAGAGATTAACTGAGTACTAGACTCTATAATATTACTTACTATTACTTCCTAGATCTTATATATATGAATGGTATGCTTTGTTTATAAGTTTTATAATATTTATAAATTTAACAAAATGTTTGTGTAAACTTTACAAAATGTTTACATTGTTTTTGTGTTTGCTTACAATTACATTATGTTTATAAACATACTATGTATACTTTTCATTGACTCGTCCTTTCATTGAATCGAAGGTTCTGTCGTGTATATCTATTTAGTTTTTTAAAAGGCCAGATGATAATCTTGAGATTGTTATATTACAATAGTAATTATCCAGTAATTATAGTAATCTTTAAGGATATAACATTTATTAACACATTATAAAAAACGGGTCGGCCCCATTATGACCCTGATTTGCATTCTTCTTGCTTGAATTTTTTTAATTTACAATTTTTTCATGTTGCTAGAACCCTACTAAATAAAAATTTAAATATATGAAGTGGCCTTTCTTTTTTAATATAAAATACAGCATAAGTAGCAAAATAAACTAAAAAAACGTACTTTGAAATCAATTACCTAATACCTACATAATTTAAACAAATATATCGAACTTTGAGATAAATTGTCGCAGCAGACAAGGAAGATAAATCTTATGTTGAAAACAAACAAATCCATCGAGCAATTGGCCGCCTAGATGAAGACACAAAACTTAGAAACAGCAACAGCACTCCCACCCCCACCTCCCTCGCTCTCTCCCTTTTCTTTCTTGCAACCCGTAAAACATAAACAGCAATTATCAAAGGACCAAGAAAAAGAGAAGGCTTCCATGTTCCGAGTCTCTATTATCAGGGCTTCTGAGTCACCGTGACTTTATGGCACCCCTACATTTGGCCCACACGTCAAATATATACTCGTATTCTAAAAGAAAAAGGACGCCCGTTTTTGAGTCCTATCAAGAATTAATTGTGCTCAAGATAGAAGGATTCAATAGCAAAGAGAGATAAGCAGTCTACATAGAATGTAAAATCCCAAATAATGTACGCGAATCCATAATTAGTCATATGCTTCACAGTATCAGAATCATTGAGAGTTATTGGAAGGGTTAAAGGGAAAAGCAGTATTAGTACTTCCAATTTAGTTGGAAATGGAGAAACAATTAAAAATGTTCCGATCAAAGCAAACTACAGCAAACCCAGTTAAGCAGAGGTTACGAGAAGACCTAAAAGAAAGGAGATGGATCAAGATTCTGATGTCATGAATCAGCTTTAAACACAGATGAAAGCACCCAAACAACACTGGTGTGTCATTGACACCAATTTAATGTCACAGACGTCAAACAACCAATTGATGACGACGATGACGTGATGAAAACATTTATGTTTCGACGACTTTTTATTGTATTTTTTAATTTTAGAAAATATACAAAAAAAGTATTAAAATTAAGCTTCGCATCAAAACTCAATTTTAAGATTTTTTCCCACTAATTTTGGTTATTTTGGATGTCATTTATAAATCTACAAATCATGTCTTCTGACTGTGACAAATAGTCGTCAGTTACTGTTACTTTATACGTCTTTCATAAGAAATCGTCGTGAAGAAATCTGCAAAAATATAAAGAGAGCAATTTATTCACTAAATCTTCTATTAGTCAGACTATAACATTAAATACTTATCATTACATATCTATATTAACCGAAACTAAAATTATAATGTCATTATTAATACATACACAGATTTGAAATTAATAAGCACGCCTAAAGAGTGAAAAGTAGTAAAAGCTCTGTCGGTATTATATATATTCCGATGTTGAATATTGAGCAATAAAATACCATATTCGATCTGATTTTTACGGTGCAATTTCACACCAATCGGTTCTAATAAATTATACATTTCAGCAGGTTCATATCGATTATTTTTTTACCTCCGTGATTTGCTTTATAGGTCACAGTATAATTAGCGAAAGGTCTATCTGCAGATAAAATAAATTTTCGACGACGTATAAAAATATTACTTATTGCTATAATTTAACACTTATCGCTATGAATTATTAAAAATAATTGATAGTCATCTATTTGTGATATTATTCAATTTAAAGCGACGCTGGATAGTAGTCTTACATTTACAATAAAGCGAATTAACTGAACAACTAGATTTTTGCCTTTAAAAAGAGAGGACACAAGATGCTAATTACGACCGATTCTTCAGATGACAATCTCGAATCATTTAAAATTAACGAGTTCGCATTCTTTCACGCATCCAAGGATTTTATGTGAAACAGGAGCAATTCTTAAGATGTACTTACAACAACGCAGATCGATTAAGTTTTTTTTTATATATATGGACAAAAACGTTATTTAAGCGAGATGAACCATTTCAGACGATTCGATCTGAATTTGAAATGCTTACTTTTCAAACGGAGATATTCAAGGTCGTTCTGTTACGCAACCTGGCACAGTTTTATTGGAGTCGGTAACCTAAACGCGTTATTTAACATAAAGCGTGTAAAACCAGACTAGTTGACGCCTTACTTAACTTCATCAACGAACGTACTAATAATGTAAACCGAAAAAAATTATTCTGTTTTGATTTTATTTGAATTCTATAGAATCGTAGTTCTAAAATTATTCGAAGGTAAAAATAAGTTTTAATCAATACCTACCAGAATAAACATTTTCTTTTTTTCTTCTTCTTCTAAGATAAAACTTGACATTTATCGTGAATTCGTTAGATAACACCAGTGATTTCCTTCTGGAAAGTTTCTACTTTTCTCTCACGCATAAATTTGATCCACGACGATTTAAAAGCCATTACGCCAGTTTTGTAAGTGTATTTCTCAAGGTTTGCAAAATTCACTATTAATTATTGACGAAATGTTTACAATACAAGCATCTTTAAGATTGGAATAGATGTGGAAATTCCGTTAGATTAAATTTGGTTGCAATAGGAAATGATACCATTATGCTTTGAGCACCCCCTGCTAGAGTTTTTGCGCTTCTACCTCTAGGCTTCATACCTCCAACTCTATCTCTAGATCTTCGCAAGTATCTGGTTCGGTAATGGTTAAAACCTTTTTTATCAGGAGCATAGGTTGGGCACAACTGTTATAAGATCCTAGAGATCCTTGAGTAAGTATGCAAAAACCAGCGAAATTTTGCTTCTCTGCACTCTTTCTTTATGTGGTAGTTTTTGGAACTCTCAAGACATATTACAATGAAAAGGTGATTCAAAAACAATTCTGGGTAAACACGTACTTGGAGGGAGGACATCTTGTAAATTTCAATAATATCTGTCACAACTCATGCCAGACCAGGACGAAGAATATGTTGACTGACCAGTTTTAAAGAGTCTAAAACTAATTTTGCTAGAGCTGAAGAAGACTCTTCAAATGAAGATTTCAGGAATTTTGTCTTAACTGACCAATTTTAACAAGTCCTCCAAGAATTCAGTGAGTTTTGATGATGAGGCCAAGGCTGTTTCATGATAGACCACAACAACGAACTGTTAACTGATCTGTTTTTCATCAAGTTTTCAAATTAAAACTTCAAAAGGTATACAGGGTGACATAGAAAAAAGTACATTGCATAGTGCCACACAATAGAGGACACTAAAATAAGAAAAAAGAAGTTCCTATGAACATGGGTCCGCAAGACCTTCGGTTAGAAGATACGAGGTGTTGAATTTTTTTAAAATTTATTTGCAAAAACAATGATTAATTAAAACAAAAAATTAAGTTTTTAGAAGATGTTCAAATTGTTGCCCTTGCACTTCAATACATTTTTCCATTCTTCTTCTTAATGATTGACGGCATCTTTGAAATATTCCTGGGTTATTACGAAATCTATCTGCCGATTCCATAATTCTTATCCACAATTGTTCTTCATTATGTATTTCTACAGCATAAACTTCATTTTTCATAAATCCCCAAAATGAAAAATCGAGGAGATTAAGGTCGAGACTACGAGCTGGCCAGGGTACAGGCCCCCCTCGACCAATCCACATATTTCCAAATCTCCTGTCCAAATATTCCCTTGCCACTCGAGAAAAGTGAGCTGGCGCCCCATCATGCATGTAATACATTCTTCCAGTAATGGCCAATGGGACATCCTCTAATAATGTGTTTAAATCATTCTCCAAGAAATTTCGATACAGTGCACCTGTCAATCGATTGGGCAATCGAAATGGGCCAATTAAATAATTGTCAATTATACCTGCCCACACATTAATTGAAAACCCATATTGGTGACTTCGAATTACAGTTTGATGAGGATTTTCATCACTCCAATGGTGCATGTTATGTAGGTTCAGTATACCATCACGACTAAAACCAGCTTCGTCAGTAAACAAAATTGATGAAATAATGTTTTGTCTTTCGTTTTGCAACCATTGGCAAAATTGTACACGAGGAACAAAGTCATGTTCCAATAGTGAATGAATTTTTTGGAAATGATATGGGCGAAGAAGTTGTTCTTTGAAAATTTGTCTAACTGATTCACGGTTAAGGTTTCGTACCGCTGAACTTGTTTTTCTGGTGCTTGTTCTTGGATTATTTTCTACCATTCGTAAAACAGTTTCTTCGTTTCGCACAGTGCGACGAGGTCTGGAAACCCCACTATTCAATTTTGGTTTTCTAAAACAGCCATCTTCTCTCAAACGCCTATGCACATCAATACATGTTCAAACATTAGGAACTTGTCTTAAAGGATATCTTTCTCGATAAATACGTTGAGCTTCGTAAGAATTTGATCTAGCTTCGCCGTAACACATAATCATGTCCCTGTATTCTTCAAAAGTGTAGTGAACCATTTTTGAAAGCAAATTTGAATAATCAGTGAGAAAACCAATGAAAAACTTAATCACGAACACGAAATTCCTCAAACAACAATTACATCAGTTTGACAAGTGTCATTATGACACATTATTCAATTGTTATTTTTTGATTAATTAGCGTGCATTGTCGGCTTTCAGATGCATTTGTACTAGAACCATAGATATTTAAAAAAAAACCCAAAAAAGAAATAAAATTCAACACCCCGTATCTTTTAACCGAAGGTCTTGCGGACCCATGTTCATAGGAATTTTTTTTCTTATTTTAGTGTCCTCTATTGTGTGGCACTATGCAATGTACTTTTTTCTATATCACCCCGTATAGCAACAAACCTAAAGAGGCAAGAAAGACTAAGAAAGAGCAGGAGGAGAGAAGCTAAAAAGAAACGTAATTATTTCGTTATAATTGAAGAGAATTCATCAGATGGTTTTGATGATGAGGCTGGATCTTTAGTGGAATTTGCAAGCAATTCAAAGCTGTGTCCACCATCCGATTGCATATAAAATAAAATATCTAACAAATGCGCAACGGGCGAAACAATACCAAATTTCAAAGAAACCAAATCATAAAAAAGAACCAACACAACATTATTATTATTAGGGACTTATTGTATATTTAAACCTGAAGAAGCTACAGTGTAGCGAAACAGCTGTCGTTATTATCAAATACAGTGTAAATCTGAAACATTTGTTTGTTTTATTTCACATCTTAATCAATTACATTTTACATACATAAAACTAACCTCTTCTTTGGAAATGTTAAAATGTTCGGACAGAAGTAGTTTCAAATCAGTGCTGCCAAATGTGAATATCTATCATGGCCTTCTATGGATCTTTTTTTAAATGATCTCATGGTATTAGATTACTAACCATCAGTTCGAAATAGTTGTACAAATTACGAGACGAGATAGTTGTTTAATGTGATTGAAAATTGGCTTAAATATAATTTCATGGATATAAATGTCAAAAACATTCTGAAACGTAAAACTAAAGTTATGTTGTCAAGATGATCGTGAAAGAGCAATCTCAACACTACGATCGAAAGATCACCAGAAATATTTTTGAAAAAGCAATCGAAAAGGAAACTGAGTCACTGTTGGTTTCTGTTGTAAAAAAAAATATTTCCTGTTTTATTTAAAAGCATTTCCAAATGATCTCACACAACATTTATGTTTATATGGTATGCTTGTATCAAATGGTGAGAGTTTATTTATAAAAATTCTGTATCCAAATATGATTTATTAAGAAGTGATCTTATTTTCATGTCAAGGGACTACAGCTATTGCGTTTTATTTAATACATAATTTCTATTATAGAAATCCAATTAGAATGTACTAATGACAACATTGGTTTACCACAAACGTCGATTTATTTAATTCAATTTAAAATATTACGTAAATTCGATCTCTGGCACTCACTTCTAATATTAACTAAAATTTTAAATCGCAATTAACCTTTTCACGTATACACACCGTCAATTAGCTGCGTTTAATAGGTGTGTATACGCTAAGCGTTGCAAATAAATTGCCTACTCATTGTCGCCGGTAGATTTAGGTAAGTGCCGTTTTTGGAATGGAGAGCGCTGTCTCTCTTGAATGCTATGTTATATGTAATACACGGATTGAATTAAAGCAATACCCACGTATATTGTGCTTGTAGTGACATATGTCATTATTCGCTTTGTTAAAAGAGTACAAATTGCGTTGTATATGCTAACTGAAAAGAGATATCCGCACAACATGAGTCGGTCAACATCTTAAGCGCCGATGTCTACACGTTTTACCTGCAAGAGTGGCACACAGAGTTGTAGAGTAGGACAATGTACTGTAATAACTGTAGCTAAAAGTAATAGGAACACGACCGAACCCTGTTCTGTTACGTAAATGCCCCCTATGTGGGAAACTGTTGCAGATTCAAGATGTCCTCAGGCAACTACTAATTTTTCGCTACCAAACTTATTTAATATAAACAACTTATATTTATATATGTATGCGGAATATTAAGTTAATGATCTATAATTTGTAACGGCTGAGAAACTGATAACTTATGCATGATTTTATCTGCTCGCTTTGGAATTAATGAAGATCCTTTGGGCGTGATTAGACAATTGCTAAACTAGAATGACCTCTTGAAACATATCAGTTGTTAAAAACAAGATTGCTAAATGGATTTTGAATTGAGAAAACAATGGGAGAAGATGCACGTTGCAATTTGCATTCTATTATAATGAGTCAGTCGTGTTATTTTTTTCCTATTTCTAATATTATATAATTATCATTTGACATTAATAATGGAATACCTATATGTGTATCTTAGGATCTACAAATAAGAATAAACTTCGTGAGAGATTTATCGGTGACATTATTACTTTATTGTTATAATATAACCGTTATAAACAAAAGCTTTTGTATTTACAAATTCTTCGTGCAAGGTTACTGTGACTAATTTGTTCCAATAAAGATGAGAGAGATGCAGTTGTGTAATAGCGCCACATTCTATTATCTTCAGCGGAGATATCGACAATAAGTCGTGTTAAGATAAGTCCGATAGCTGTCACCGTTTACAATTTCAAGATAATTAATGCAATTCCCGTGAAAATATTTGATCACACCCTATAGTATGCGTATTAGTTAATGATTAATGCCGCTTCGAGATTTTTAGAATTATAAAGGTTATGAATGTATGCATTTACTCAGAATTGCATCGCGAAAAAGATGCTCTTAAAGAAAAAATCCGAAATCTATAAAAACTTTGCCGTCAACCCCGGTATGCCAGATGAACACATTTCACTATTTCAAGTTTTTTGGACAAAATTACACCAAAGTGGAACCCATCAAGTGACACAAGTTGAACAAACGATTTTAGATTATCTGTTCTGTTATGCTTGTCAGGCAGCTTTAGTTTTTGTTGAAGAACAAAATAATAAATAAACAAATACTTACACAACAATCTTTTCAATAATCTTATATTGTTGTTGTCTGTGTGTTGTGACGTATATTTAACGTTTAAACATTACGTATATTTTCTGTCCACACATAACGTGTTTTTGAGGTCTGAAGATAACATTATCCAGATTGTGCACTATATTGGGACTATGGATGATAGATTAACGTTATTATGACGTCAGTCTGCGAACTGGATCACTATACAGGGTGACATAGAAAAAGTACATCCCATAGTGCCACACAATAGAGGACACTAAAATAAGAAAAAAGTTCCTATGAACATGGGTCCGCAAGACCTTCGGTTAAAAGATACTGGGTGTTAATTTATTTGCAAAAACAATGATTAATTAAAACAAAAAATTAAGTTTTTAGAAGATGTTCAAATTGTTGCCCTTGTACTTCAATACATTTTTCCATTCTTCTTCCTAATGATTGACGGCATCTTTGAAATATTCCTGGATTATTACGAAATCTATCTGCCGATTCCATAATTCTTATCCACAATTGTTCTTCATTATGTATTTCTACAGCATAAAATTAATTTTTCATAAATCCCCAAAATGAAAAATCGAGGAGATTAAGGTCGGGACTACGAGCTGGCCAGGGTACAGGCCCCCCTCGACCAATCCACATATTTCCAAATCTCCTGTCCAAGTATTCCCTTGCCACTCGAGAAAAGTGAGCTGGCGCCCCATCATGCATGTAATACATTCTTCCAGTAATGGCCAATGGGACATCCTCTAATAATGTGTTTAAATCATTCTCCAAGAAATTTCGATACAGTGCACCTGTCAATCGATTGGGCAATCGAAATGGGCCAATTAAATAATTGTCAATTATACCTGCCCACACATTAATTGAAAACCGATATTGGTGACTTCTAATTATAGTTTGATGAGGATTTTCATCACTCCAATGGTGCATGTTATGTAGGTTCAGTATACCATCACGACTAAAACCAGCTTCGTCAGTAAACAAAATTGATGAAATAATGTTTTGTCTTTGGTTTTGCAACCATTGGCAAAATTGTACACGAGGAACAAAGTCATGTTCCAATAGTGAATGAATTTTTGGGAAATGATATGGGCGAAGAAGTTGTTCTTTGAAAATTTGTCTAACTGATTCACGGTTAAGGTTTCGTACCGCTGAACTTGTTTTTCTGGTGCTTGTTCTTGGATTATTTTCTACCATTCGTAAAACAGTTTCTTCGTTTCGCACAGTGCGACGAGTTCTGGAAACCCCACTATTCAATTTTGGTTTTCTAAAACAGCTATCTTCTCTCAAACGCCTATGCACATCAATAAATGTTCGAACATTAGGAACTTGTCTTAAAGGATGTCTTTCTCGATAAATACGTTGAGCTTCGTAAGAATTTGATCTAGCTTCGCCGTAACACATAATCATGTCCCTGTATTCTTCAAAAGTGTAGTGAACCATTTTTGAAAGCAATTTTGAATAATCAGTGAGAAAACCAATGAAAAACTTAATCACGAACACAAAATTCCTCAAACAACAATTACATCAGTTTGACAAGTGTCATTATGACACATTATTCAATTGTTGCTTTTAACCGAAGGTCTTGCGGACCCATGTTCATAAGAATTTTTTTTCTTATTTTAGTGTCCTCTATTGTGTGGCACTATGCAATGTACTTTTTTCTATGTCACCCCGTATATGAATCGTTTGTTGCAGAAAGGAACTAACATTTTTATGCTTTCGTAGAAAACGAGAAAAACCTTCTCATTGCTATCGCTCTCTCTCTCTCTCGAGTAGCAATATATGTTATCATGGTTTAATTTTTGTATTTTACAAATTCTATAAAGAGAAAAATCAAAAAGAAAAATCTGCACTTAGTCCCTTTCTGCAATAAACTGCATTTTGCTCAGAAAATATTTCAAATAGTTTAATAAAAAAAGTTGTAAATACAATTTTTTTTTCTGTTCTGGCGCATTTCCATTACTGGTTTTTGGTTTAGTGGACCAATTTAGTATTTCCGCATAAAAATTCTTGTACTCCTCTTCAATGTATGGGAGCATTTTCCTCAAATGTCCAAATCTTCGTTATTAAAATTGGAACTTTACCATTAGCATAAACTGCAGTTGTAGGCATTGTTATGGGAATTCTTTCAGAAGTTGTAGTTGAAAAGTGTGAGATGTAAATCTATTAACACATTCTAACGCCACAACGTACCCAGGTTTTGTATTTTTATAAAGTAATGAAAATGAGATATTGAAAATGCTTGCCTATTAGCTCGAGTCACTCCGGGAATCATGATTTCAAGTGAGTTTGCAGATTTTTTGTAGTATTTGGGTCAAAAATCCTTGAAATTGAGTATGTCCTTAGAAGAAATTTTATTTATCGTAAAATTGGCGTTAGAACTGTGGACAGAGTAGATTCTATCGAGCTTCTTGAGACATCTTTTGACCACACCAAGTCAAAAATTTGACAAAGTAAAAGTCATTATTAATCAATATTAATTCACATAAGTAACTCTAACCTAAAAAGATAAATCTAATTAGAATTGGTTAGTCAATTTTTCAGGGTTGCCAAACTAAATATTTACTTTCAACACTTATAATCACTCGGTATAAATTATTTGTGGTGCAAGAAAATTATAATTATTTCTGCAATAAATAATACCTAATACACTGTTTACTTGGTGTAGTAAGGTAATAAGAATACAATCTGTATAATTTACATGCTAGTTCAGTGGTTAATCGACCGTGTAATTAGCAATATAGTTGAATTAATGGTTAGTACTGTTTTTTACCAGATGGATTATGTAGCATGAAATTTAAATATTGATATGATATTATTATTATTTTTTCAGCAATATATGGAATATTTAGAGATCAATTTGGAATTTTTATAAACTATTAAACTGAGAGTATTTAATCCAACAGTTAATTGATTAAGATCTGTCATTAATTGAAGTGACATTTATAAATTCTACTTGTCATTAATTTAATTACTGAAAATCAATGCTTCTAAATGCGAAGCTATATCCAAGGCCTTCTCCAATCATTTTTTTAATAATCTTTATGGATATTTATGTTTGTCACAGCATATAACCCATTTGTCATTGACTAACTTCAGAATTATTAATAAAAAAGCAATGAAAAAGATAGCATGACAGGCAAACGTATTTTCTAAAGTGAGATACATGTTTTATACTAAATGAAGCGAAAATGAGCTTCAAGGTCATACATTAGATAACTTTTCTTAACCCCAAATAAAATAAAACTCTAATCCATCAGATCATTAACTGCCAAATTGTGTCTTCCTGTGTCGTGATCAAATTTGGCGTACTTGCGCGATTGATTGTCGTAGTCATGTGCGCAGTTTCCTTTAATTTCCTCCTGTGATTATCCTCCTTGATTAAGGTTGTCGTATTGTTCCATTGGATTCTGTAGCTTTCTTCCTAAGTATGATTGGTCAGGCGCAATATTTCAGTTCTACCTAGTTGAATCTGATGGTCTTTGATACTTATCTGTTGAAGTGTCCTAGTTTCCCCAATGAATGTATGCTTTACCACGTTTATACAACATCTTGTATACCTTCACTTTGTCTAATTTTCTTCTGGTTAGAATTGGTTGGTGTTGTTTTAATTACAGTTCTGATCTTGTAGTTGTTGCCTATTCTCATGATTTTTTAATGAGATCTTTGACATGTGGAATTACTCTTTCTTCTAAGGAAATTTTATTAGGTATAGGAATCTAGCCTGTATACGTCTGCTTTCTGTATACTTTAGTCTTTACTATATCGTTGGTTTTTTTTTGTAGCAGAACATCCAGGAAAATGAGTTTTAATTAATCTTCTATATATTGCTAAAGCGATCTAAGAACCGTCTTACTTAGTGTTTCTTTTCCATGTGGCTATATAACGTAGGTATCATCCACATATCTGAACCTTAATTTTGCTTTTACGTTATATATGTCTGTTGGCTTTTGTTCGAATATTTCTATCTATAGAGTGAGCCAATAAGTTTAAAGACAAGTTGAATTTCCCGCTTTTTATTTGTTATCTTAGGTTGGTCACAATGACTGTTGACCGGTTTGTCCTTCAGTTTCTTCTGCGTTTTTTCAGTATTTTTGTTAGATTTTATTAGAATTGTTTTTTACAAAACAAACAGTCAAGTCGCGTCGAAAGAAATGTAATAATGGAAAATTCAACATTAGAGGTTATATTGTACTTACTTGTTAAATATATTATACTTACCATGTTATTTATTGTAGGCAACATGCCTTTATCTGAGGAGCAAAAGGCTTTCATTTTGAAAGCTCATTATCGAAGTGGTGTACGTAATGAGGATGGAACATGATCATATTAATGCGTAATATATTACTACTGTACTAAAAGTGGTATTTATTTATGATTTTTATCAATAAGAAGTATTTGTAAATGAAACAAAGTCTAACATAAACAATCCCCTAAATATTTTCTTAATACTGTAACCTTAGCACCCGTTTTAAAATGTTTGTTGAGACGCCTATGAGTTTACAACAGGTTGGCCAATTAAAAGGAATGAAAAGTGGCGGGAAATTTAACTTGTCCTCAAACTTATTGGCTCGGTCTGTATATGTTGCTCAGGACAATTGCTCATTGCCCGTTGCCGTGCTAAATCGCATAGAATCACATTGCTAAACAGTCTGGTTAAATCACAGCTAACCAAGTTTCGGAATAAATTGATTAGCTTCAGTATTCAGGTTTCTAATTTTGTCTATGTATAGTGTTAGGTGTTGCTAATTATGCATTTCCTGCCATGCATAGTCGACTTTTTGAACACCATCGACTTTTTAGAAGTAAGGAAAAAAATATTATTAAAAACTCTCTGTTTTATAGTTTATAAAAATTCCAAGTTGGTCTCTAAATATTCCAGATTTGGTTGAAAAAAATAATAATAATATCATATCAATATTTAAATTTCATGCTACATAATTCATCTGGTAAAAACAGTACTAACCATTAATTCGACTATATTGCTAATTACACGGTCGATTAACCACTAAACGAGCATGTAAATTATACAGATTGTATTCTTATTACGTTACTACACCAAGTAAACAGTTTATTAGGTATTATTTATTGCAGAAATAATTATAATTTTCTTGCACCACAAATAATAATTTATACCGAGTGATTATAAATATTTGAAGTTAATATTTAGTTTGGCAACCCTGAAAAATTGACTTACCAATTCTAATTAGATTTATCTTTTTAGGTTAGAGTTATACTTATGTGAATTAATATTGATTAATAATGACTTTTACTTTGTCAAATTTTTGACATATTTAAATTAAAAATCAAGCAAACGCCTCTAGACATTTATATTTTTTTTAATCTGGCTCTGCAAACCAGGTCTCCACAGCTTCTATTACCTCTTATTGAACGAAAATGGATCATTATTAAACGATTTAATTTCCTTCCAATAACTTTTGTCAAAATCCATTCCAATTTATTTTTATTTAAAATAATTATGTAATTAATTTAATTTCTGCACGATATGAGAAATGATTGTGATCATGTGATCAATCACTATTATGAGGACTTTCGGATTTTGACTCCCGTCATAGTAGTGTGTGAGGAGATTCTCGACCCTAACGTGGTTGACATTTCGAATTACTTTCGACTTGCGGCTTTTGACTACCATCCTAATTAGTTATACTGCTTAAGAAGTCTGCATTATTTTGAAACCAAGCACAGATCGAACGTTCTGGTCAACTTTCAGACATTTGGGGATCCGTTTTGCAGAAATTTGTCTCATATCCAAATTAACTTGAACTATTTATATGATGGTCGCAATCGTTCCTTCCTATCTTTGCTTTTGTTTTCTAAAAGCCTTTATTACATTCATTCCATCAATTACACGTCTATTCATAGCTTATCTTCATTCAGATCATTAAATTTATATGGGAATATAACCAATTGGGAAAATCGAAGCCAATAATTAATAAGACTAATAAACCAAGTTATTTATTGCACACCTTATCGCTTAGTATTTAACATGTGCCTCCGATCAAAATCCGACGTTTCATCCAAAAATAAAACTTTTAATAGCATATGTGATATCCCATCGCATTTAAGATTCTTTTACCAATCTAAAAACAGATCAAAATCACGTAGGGAACACCAGGTGCGTACGGACGATATCGTATATAAACGGACATCGAACCAGTTGATTGCGTAAAAACCGCCTCGCACACACTTTCCATTACAGCTAAGCATCAGACTCATTCTACAATATACTGGTTCGCGTTCTCGTACAGCTTCGATTTGTTTATTTTCTACCTTCACGCGGGATACGTCCTTGACCTTGCCGGAAATTTATAGTCATATTAAAATACTAGCGTTAATGTTAAAACCGAAAACGAAATCGATGGATTTGCATTACAAAACGTCCGGCGGAATTGGTCAAGCGTGACCGGCAACTGTATGTTACAAATAACAAATCGTGCACCACGTGCACCTTGACCGCATCTTTTGCCTATAAATTATGCGGAAAAATGTGGAAATTTCAGTCGTAGTTTAGCAGATAAGCTGTATTATTTATAGAACGACCTATGCGATGTCATGGTATGGAGTGCTTCAAACGAGCTTTCGCCCCGGTTGAAACTGTAATTAATGCTGTGCCTTAAATGTTGCCGCGGCTGTTTAGAATTGAAGAATGTTTTCCGTCGTTTTCTAAAACGGTATATTCTTTTCGTTTAATTACGTAATAGAGAATTTACGTTGTAAGAATGAATTCATGTTTAGTCAAATTAGGAAGTTTATTTGAATAATGGCTTTTTCTTTCATTGCCTTTTTCAGTATAATTATATTGCATTTATATATATATATGTATACATACATATAAGAGAAATTTAATAATTATATACTTATATATATTCTATAAATCATTTTATGATAGATGTTAATATAATTAATTATAATTTTTGGCGTTAAAATTGACAGATACAAGTTTAATGACTATAAATTTAAAATGGTTATGCAAATTTTATTTATTTAAAAAGATTTACCGATTTATTTGCTTATGATTTACGATATTACTCAATATTTTCATATTTTTATTATTATGAGTATAAATGATTAAATAAATTAAATGTGATTGTACGGCACAAAGGCCAAGGCCGTAAATAATGAAATTAGTGAGTCATAATAATCTTTGAATCAGACGAAATCTCGGAACAAAACATCCTTCACCCCTTTCCTAACTATGCCACTGATAATAGATACTGCGCGTCATATAAAGTGTATACATTTCTTATTTAATTTATCTTATTTGAAAGTCCTGTCAAATTTGACGTTTAATGTTTTTCTTTGTGTATATAGCCTATACAGATTACTGTACCAAACATTAAAAAAAACATGACATAAGAAGTGTTGCCAATTTAATAACAAAATCACAATTTATTACGGTCACTTGGTACAATGCGAGCATTCTCAAGTGAAGTGTAGTGGTAGCATAAAAATCCCTGGTTCGCTTGATTTTTACATTCTACAGTTAGCTACATTGAATAAATATGTACTTTCATACTGTCATTTGGTTGTTTTCGTTTGGTGTCATTTTGTGTTTTCATGTGCTGTCATTTTGTCGTTTCTGGTTGCATATTTGTAGATTACTGAAGCAATATACCTAACCTTTACAGAATCTGTCAAAACAATTAATGTACAAGTTAGTTCGCGCTATCATTGTTGCCAATTACTCACTGTTCCCAATTGAAAATTTTGGATGACTCACCCTTCACTTGACTTTGTTCACCCTGTACTATGATTCTTGTTTCGACAACCATTCTTCAGGTCACTTTACAGTTGGCAATTTTGCTTGCTAACAATACTTATTACATTTAATTTTTCTTTTGAATGATTACAGTTAACTGTGCAGTCAATTTCTGTGTCAATTCAAGATCACTTTCTTTTGACAAGGTATGTGATCAACTACGCAAAATTTGAATAAAATAAATCGTATTAAAATAAAATATAATACTTAAGAAAGATTGAGATAACCCCTTAGTTTAACGAGATTGTCTTGGTAATAACATGACATGGTTTATATACAGTGTGTAAAAGCCAAATGGAATAAATTCATTATTTCGGTTACTGTACATATGTATAAAAAATCCCGAAACATGTCAAATTTAAATTATAAATTGACATTCTTCAACGCGAAAATGCGATCCTTACCTTCAACCCCCTTCGAATGACAGGTACAGCCCCATTTTTTTTATTTTTGTAAGGTCTCTTTATTCTCTATTCAAAAATGTTATC